>ML681972.1:63130555-63156140 GCA_007922195.1 Podocnemis expansa | reverse complement strand
GGAGTGGGGACATGGGGGCAGGGAGCTCAGGGAATGGGGATTGAGGCTGAGGAGGACATGGGAAAGGAGGGGTCTGATGGGGGGCAAGCCTTTGTGGGGCAGTAGCGGGGTGCGTGAAGCGGGCCCAGAAATTTAGGATGGTTCCAGGGCCCACCAAATTATACTTTAACCCATCTCTCCCTGCCTCAAATGCTCTGATTTTTACTGAAAAGGCAAAAACCAAGTGAATTTTAAAATGAGACTTGTTGAGAGGCAATGAAAATACATATAGCACTACTCTCCACTCTCCCAGCTCACCTGATTTTGAAAGTAAAGCTGTTGAGTAAATCACTAAAAATCTGACCATAGGCCAGGCATGGCCAAATTGCAGCTTGGGAGCCACATGTGGCTCTGGAATGAAAAAGTGTGGCTCATGGAAAAATGTCAGCAAATCAATTAAGTAAGTGAAAGTATACAGCTATATGCCTCAGTGCGGCTCTTGAGGGTTTAACAATCAACTTGTGTGGCTCTTGAGTTCAGCCACCCCTGCCATAGGCTGAAACAATAGCAGCAAAGAGATGTGAACCTTCTGATACAGGCTCATAGCACATTCTCATCAAAATGCAGTTGTAACAATGCAAGTTTAATACTACTTTTCAAAACAAACAGACACCACCACCCAGTTTGAGTAATCATCACAATATGAATACAAAGGAAGGTTTGCTACAGTTGTGAATTTCTTACACACACACAAGCAAAGAAACTTTACCATCTTGAAGCATAGGAGGGAAAACATATGCACAAATGCACCATACTTGGTGTCTAGTCAATTTCTTTGTTTCCCTAGTATGTCAGGCTGTTTTTCAACTGCTAAACAGAAATTTATACAAACGGGAGGGGGGGTTGTTTTGGTTTTTTTGTTTGCTTGTTTTTTTAAAGAAATCTATATTTTTAAGTGACATTACTTTAAATAGATGCTTTTCAAAATCTAGACTTTTTTGGACAGCCATTTTAAGTTGAAGTGTCCTTTTAAGATTTTGTGCATACACAGAACTGTTAGCTACACACGTGATGCCCTGGACCCTCATGTTACCTTACAGTACAATTGCATACTGTTTAATACAAACTATGTCACATAAGGGATCTCCGGTATATCATGAAGGTACTCATCATTACTCTTACAGTAATGCATTTATTGCAGTTTCGTGCACAGTTATGAGGCTTCACTATGTAATATTACCACAGATGTGTCCACATGGCTTAAAAAGTATCCCAGCAAAACTCTCCAGAGACAGAGAGACAGTTCACACCTCAAGGCAAACCCAGCTGATCCTTCCAGGAACATTAGGAGTGGCCTGAGCATGAACTGGACTCTTGAGCATGTCACCTCCCTTCCCTTGGTCAGGCTGCAACTATGATGAGGTAATGCTTGCTGCTGACTCAGGACATCAATGAGTCCACATAAGGGCATTGTTGCCTGGGGGGGGGGGGAATGGCACAGGGAAAAAGCCCAGAGTAGAAAGAGAACATTATAAAAAGGAGACATTGGCCATGCTCACATCTCTTCCACCTCCACCTGCTAACACTACCAAGCAACTGAAGTGAAGGGAAACCAGCCAGCCTGTGGTGAGACTCAAAGTTTGAAGGTTGCTGATAATGTTAAGCTTAGCTTAGAACGTATTTTGCTTTTATTTCTTTCAAACAAATTGACTTGTTATGATCTGACTTATAATCACTTAAAATCCTTCTATAGTTAATAAATGTGTTTGTTTTACCTAAAGGAGTATGTTTGGTTTGAAGAGTGTTGGAGACTTCACTTGGAACAAGGGTGGTCCATATCAATTTATTTGTTAAATTGGCAGGCTTATATGAGCTTATATGGTTCAGTGCATGTAAATGAACACTAAGACAGAGGTTCCTAGGGTTGCAGTGTCTGGGACTGGTGGTATTGGCTGGGGTCGTTTTGTCGCACAGTCCAAAGAGTGGCTGGCTAGAAGTGCTCACTCACTTAGCTGGGAACAGCATACATGCTGAGATTGTGCACAAACAGCCCAGGAGCACTGTTCCCTCTAAGCTGTGCGCGTGTGCGCGCGCACACAGGTCATGAAGCCTGCGCACACAAAAAAATAAAGTGTGCACAAAAAAATTCAATAGTGGTAAAACTGGTGCTCACAAAGAAATGTTTTTGTGCAAAGGAATTGCTTGCACACACAGTCTATGAGTAATTAGAGGGAACACTGCCCAGGAGTAGGGGTTCTCCCAGCAAAGCAGAGGAAAGTGGGCTCCAGGAATGGGAGATTGGGGTGACACAGCAATATACCAGTCCAGGTTGCATGAGGGCAGTCACAATACATACGAGAGGATACAGCATTCCATAAACTGTTTACACTGTGAAAGCCTGATAGTTTAATCCTGGGGGCAGGCACTGTGTATTTCTGTGGTTGTACAATAAAATGGGGCCCTGATCCTGATTGGGACCTCTTGTGTTAAAAGAATCTCAGCATTAAGTACTAGTAGTAAAATAGTTCTACTGATTCTAATGTTGCATCAGTCACCAAATTTGAGAGAGATGAGGCAGTTTCTTTTATTTGACCAGCTTTTGCTGGTGAAAGAAAAGCTTTCAGAAGTGCCTATTAATTTTAGCATTGTTACTGCAACACTGCCTGTTCCTGCTTCATCTCAAATCTAATGGCTCTCCTCAGTCTGCTTGACTTATGATTTAACACAGCACATCTTTTCAGGGCCAAATATGCCTGGAAGCAACAATTTATGTCATCGCAATCCAAAGACCCCTCTTTAGCTGCTCCAGCTATTTAAGGATATGGGTAACTGCCAATCAGAGCAAGGCTTAAGCAAACAAAAGCTTTACAACCTAGTCCTATTTATACATCTATTAACAACACTAAAGAATTCTCCCTTTTCATTTCTTTGATTTATAATTCTAGAGCAAAAGTAAGGAGAAGGCGGCCCACCCTGCATTGCACAGAAGTAGTTGAGTACAAAGGTAAGAACAAGATAGAGCTAGCATAGGCCAATCAGCACTGAAAACAAGGGGAATAAAAAAAAGAAAAAAAAGTGGGTCTGGTCCTCAGCTTAGTTTTCTATTCCTTTTCATGCAAAATTGCTCATCATGCCAAATGGCACATGTATGCCAATGTAAACAAATAAGCATTTGGTGCAAATATACATGGGTTATTTTGGGAGAGGAAACTGTAGAACTTCAAGGTTAGAGGACTAAAGTGACTGACATTTAAGACATTTCTGAATTTGTTTGTTACCTCACATTTAACACATGAACTAAACTACACACGTACTAAGTTTATGTAATATTTTTCGACACTTTAGTCATCCATGCACTTTACATCAACCTAATCTTTACCTTTATTTCTGAGAGGTCAGGGATTTTTTTTTATTTTATTTTATTTTTATTTTATTTTTTTGTTATTTTTAAACAAGTGTAAGGATTTTGCAAGATGCCAAATTAACAGCTCTGGAAACTGAAGCCATAACCTACAGAACAGCAACAAAGCAATTATAATATGTGTATCCCACAACACCTCAGAGATGAGTTTCAGGCCTGAACTAGAGAGACTGACACTAGGAGCATCTTTCAGCATCCACACCTAGGGTTACCAGATACCAAAGCATGGAAAGGTGGACAGGGAAATACAAAAAGGAGGACATTGGAGAACACCTGGAGAAAGTCCAGTATTAATGTAATATTCTTCTATTTTTAGGGGGCGCTGGAATGCTTCCCCCCCTAAAAATAGGGTGTTCCAGGGCATTCCAGCATACTTCAACCCTTGTAAGTAAAAAGCCAAACAGAATCATGTATTTTAAAAATGCCTGCTGGATGGAAGACATGAAGGTAAAAAGGACACGTCTTACTTTTGCCTGACATCTGGTAACCCTATCCACGCTCACTACACCCTTCATCTCTCTGCCGAAACTGCCAGAAAGGATACCAGATGTGATGTGGTTTCTACAAAGTAAGTCCCATTCACTAGAAAGCTAACGTACTACTATCTGATGTGATTGCTGTCACCATAACAGCAAACAGGTAATAATGAATTTTGCCACTGTCAATTGGCAGATGATGAACTAGTCTGTATCAAGTTCCCAAGGGGTAGCCATGTTAGTCCAGTTCAGCAAAAAAAAAAACAAGGAATCTTGTGGCACTTTTAAACTCCATGAATCACTGCTGTTTCACAGAGCTCTTGCTGGCCACATGCCACTTGTCCTCCCTTGTTCGTTCTACAAATGTCTGGGCTCTTCACTATGAAAGAGCAAGGAAGAGGGAATAGGAACTACTCTTTCAATTATGGCAATGCCAGTACAGAAGGAAATAAGATAACTGGGCAGTTTATTCAGAAGAGCAGAGAGAAAAGACAAAAGCTAGTCAAGTATCTAGAAGGAAGTAGCAAGGAAACTTGTGTGCAGGGTGATGATCAGGGCAAAAGGGAAGCAACAGGTCTAGGAGAAAGAATTAGTAGGCAGAGAGGTATGCAGGACAGAGCAGCAGAAAGGAAGGGAGTGGAACAATAATAAGAATAGAAAAAGGCTAAGACTTTCAAAAAAACATGTTGCACTGAAGTTAGCAAAAAACACATTACTTCCCTCATCTTACTTTCCTTCATTAGCCAGCATGATCAGAAAGGGAAAAAAACAAACAATGAAAATTGTATAGCATATTGGCAGATTATCCTTGTACAGGCCCTTTAATTCATTGTTTTCTGTCTCTTAATGGAACTCCTACTTGTCTCATGTGAAACCGAAAGCAAAGTATAAAACTTCTGCCCCCAACCTGGAAGTTTACAGTTCTAAGTTTAATGGAATTAGAATCAGTCAATACTTGAGAGTCTGCAAGAGCTAAATCTCTCTAATTACCATTTTTCTCTCTCAACTTCCACACCTGCACATTCCTTGCACGCATGAATTTAGTGCTTGCACAAATTAATTTAGCACTTGTCAAAGACATTGGACTGATAGCCTGTGACAGCATGAACTCACCATTTTGGTGCCTCCTGCTGGCCATCACTAGGATTATCTTTGCCTTCCAGTACTACTCTGCTAGTCATTACTCACCACTATCTTCTCCAGGACTGCAGCATCCTCTTCAGTGACACAGTCCTCCAGCCATGCCACATGCTGTTTTCATCCCTTTCAGAAGATCTGCAGTTTGCTGTGTAACCACTTGCCTCAGTGACCACTGCAGCCAATTGTCCAGCCACTTCCCCTGTGGCAAGGGGATAGGAGAACCGGGGCCCTCCTACTACTCTCAGTCCCAGCCACTTGCTGTCTCCCCTACAATTCTTCCATTACATTCCCCGGCCCAGTTCCCTGTGGCCCCAACACCTTTTTTACACTTGCCTCAGGGCTTCAGCCTGCAAGTCTCTCCCTCTTCCTCTCCCCCCACCACCACAAGCCACTGGCCTGGGCCTGTCTTTTGCTCCCCTAGTCCCTGCCTGCAGCACTAACTGGTCTGTTCAAGGCCTAGATGCCCTTAGCCTGTAAAGCAGCCAGTTCTCCCTCCTCAAGCTCCAAGGAGTGACCCCCTGGTCTGCCCTGCAGTTCTTCTTATATGGGTCTGGCTGGCCCTGCAGGGCTCTCCTTCCTATTAGCTACTCATGCAGCCTCCCCAGGCTCTATCAAACCTCCATCACACAGCCCTAGAAGCCAAAACCTTTTATTTACCCCCATACAGCAATAGCAGTGGCCATGCACACTTCTCAATACTGACCTGGAGGGACCAATTCTAGAGTTGGAACAATGGGTCAGCCTCCAAGCCACTAAAATCTTTGACCTCTTTGCTGAAACACCCAACAAGTGATGCAATTAATTCCAACTATGGCAATGGCTTTTGTGATATGAATACCTGCTCGCTGACAAGGGACTGAAATCAACCAACTCATTCCACTTAGGTCAGTCAGGCAGATGCACATGACTATTTCAGGTCATAGATTATATTTCTATTATCCAGCGTCTGCTCACTTGGTTGTTCTTGCTTACCTCTGCCAATAAAAGATAACTTCTACCCAAGACACCATGATTAGTTTCCTTTCTTTAAGGAAGAAAAATATTGAGATGGAGAAACCTGGATTTCAGTTGTTTGCAGTGATAATACTCTTTAGTGTAAATAAATGGATTACTGAACCCAAAAATACAATGTTCCCATTGCCACATGTTTGAGGGATTTACCTTCAAGGCTTGTCAACTAATACTTTCATGCTTTAGTCTCCAGCTACATGGCCCAAGTGAATTAGATGAACACCTTTCTGCCAGGAAGAGGCATGTTTATTTTCTTTGGCAAACATAACTAGGGTCTTTGTCAACTTTTAAAAAATAAATACTAAGTTTATACAGGTCAAGCCCAGATTTATTTTGTTTTTAAAATGGTATCAGTATACTGTGCATTTCTTGTTTATATTTCTCATAAATGAGGTTTGTGTACTTGATAACTATATGGTTACTGTGGTGCAGCTAACCCCTGCTCTAGGGCCTTCACCTAAAACATGCAATTAAGACTTCTGTTCAGAAGTCTATGGATTTTGCAGTTTAAGGAGTAGCTCATTAGTCACAAGAGCTCCTCCTCTTCAACTCCAGTAATTAATGCTCTAATGTCTTGTTCCCACAGTGGATGCAGGAGTAAGTATTGCATAACTGCTTCTTGGTTCTCAAGAAGGAATGGGGCAATCTCTTTAATTTGGCTAAGCTCTCAAGCTACCACGTGGAACTGTTTTGATTGCAACAAGGCCAATTACTCACATTTTCCCCCTTTGTGTATGTATATATGAATAATATGTGTATATGGGAATCCACCTTGGCTAGCGTTACACCCATTAACTAGTCAAAGAATAATATGTTGTAAGAAAAAGCAGCTGAAGTTGACAGATAACCCGCCTTTGAGATAACAATCTAAGGGATGACTACAAAGTGTTTTGAAACATTTACGACTAGCACCCTACAATCTAGCTGTCACCAGATGTTTTGTTTATGCCCCTCCTAAGAGAATCACTAGCTACCAACAACTGTTGGTCACGTAAATATGGCAGAGCAAGCCTTATGAAAATAAAATTAAAATACTGTTTGGACTTCCAAATTAAAAACAAATTATGCATACTTTCCTTACAGCAAAGCAACAATGGTTTTATCTATTAAGGCCACAGTTCTGGCTCCCACAGAGAGTTATTTATAATTACAATATCTAGGAGTCCCAGTCATAGGTAAGGATGTCATTGTGCTACGTACTGTACAGACAGAGAACAAGATGACACTCTGTCCCACAGAGAATATTAAACATAGGGCAAGAGGTAACAAGTGAAGACAGACAGATGGGGAAAGTACAAGGAAACAAAGACAATATAGGTGAGCATGAGAGGCAGCTGTCTCAGCACACCAGCAGCCTGCCTATTGTCAATTTTTTTTTGTCACCATTACAGGAAAATAAGTTAAGGAGGGATCTGGAAAACAAGGAGTTCTTTTGAAAGATATTTATGAGGCACTTCTCCTATGCGTATGAAAGTACCAAGGGCTTGTTTGGAAATTTAACAAGTGAGCAATAGAGGCTGACACCATAGGCTGATCAGACAGAGTAGTCAAGGGACATCCCAGCAGTAAAAGAAAGGAGATAAATAGGGAGGAAATTGGCCATAGATGGCCTTGAAAGTGAAGAGCAGATCACATAGTCAGCAATACCACACCAGTGATGAGCTGGGAAAATCATTTTTGCAGCAAAGTGTGCTTTTCCTGCACAGACGATGAAATAAGTCCTTTCCTAATTAAGGCAAAGATGAGCCTCCAGTCAAGCCTACTACAGAACTCGATCGTTTTGTGAAACTTGGTTAAAACATGCTTCACGGTTTTCAGTTTAGTCTTGCAGCACCAAGTGAAACAAACTGTGTGTTAAATCTTGGCTGGTGGTAAGCAAGAGGAACTGAAGAGTGAGTATTTTTCTGTTTAAGTGTATTTGCAGTTTTAAGTCTACACATGCACTCTCTGATTTAAGGATATTTAAGTGTACTTTTATTTTAAGCACTTTAGCTCATTTTTGAAGTTTCTGCTTAAAAAGAAAGAAGGTGAAAGGGCAGCCATGAGTCTGTGCTGCAGAGTTTGACAACTACCTCCCCCTCTGTAGAATCCAAGCCTGCACTTCACAGTTACTTCTTCACAAACTCCCCTTTGGGGTGTGTTATTTAGATACTCAATGCATGGAATAGCTGCAGAACTGAACCCTTACAAGTCATAAGTAAAAATACAGTCACAAGCAACTCCTTCCATAAGGGTTCTCTAAAGCACTGACTCTCTCCCCCACTCTGCCCTCAACACAGGTTACTGGTCCAACTTTACCTCTTTTTTTGTGGGGTTGTCTTTAGCATTAAATAACAAAGCCTAACTTTCCTCCTGGGTCAGAGTTTCTCCCTGCAGGCCCTCTCTGTTCAGCTCCCTAAATCCTTTGCAGCAGGGACAGTCTCCAACTCCAGCACTCTAAAACGCAAGGTTCTTGAACCTGCCACTCTGTTACTGGTCAATTCATATTACACTTTATTCAGCTGAGGAAAAAAAAACACAAATACCATATTACACCACAGTAGTGCCTCAGCAGCACTGAATGGTTTGTATGGAAAAAAGCAAGATGGCATAGTGCAATATTGACAAGTTTGACATGATAAAAAGTGCAGTATGATTTAGCATCTACAGCATTACAAATTTGATTTACCAGAGTCCAGTCTGTGATTGAGGTCAAACAAGATCTGTACAAATCTTTCCTCAGTCCCATATTTTTATAGTCGCGTCATAGAATTAGCTGCCTAACCTTTAATTATTCTGAATCATAAAACCCAAGTGAAATGCACAGTGTTACTTCCCCACTTGGCAAAGACGTTGTTGCCACACAAGCAATGCTCAGATTAACTGTAATAAAGTTAAAGAGCACTATGAATTTTGTATGTTTAAAACATCACTTTATACCAAATATTTTGAAGCTTTGGTCAATTTTACTTAACTGTGATGCATACTTACTATTGTACTAACAGCACCTCTTTCATATGGTTTGGATAGGAAGCAATGATTACAAATTTATAACAAGGTGCGACAGCCAGCAGACTGGCACAGAAGCAAGCTTGTCAATGTCTTTCAGGCCCCTGGTGAAAGAATGAAGAGGACGTTCAGATACAACATGCTTCTTCACTTGTGACTGGTGATCACAATCCCCACGCATTTGCTTCTTTTTCCATTCAAAGAGGGTTTGCCCACATCTCCCACGAAAAGTCCTGATGTGATTAAATCTACATAAATCAAAAGCAGGATCAATGACAAGCTGTTTCTTTTGAGTAATCAAAATGTTTCATGTGGCTTTCCATTGAGCCTCAGCATTGAAATTGAGTGTAAGGGTCTTGACACAGTTCCACAGAAGGCCGTGGGATTTTAATCTTATCTTCGGCTGGTTCTGCCAAACAACATGCAACTACACTGTTTGCATTTACATGGTTAAGAAAGAAAGATATTTGGGCAGCTCTTCAAATCTGTGGAGACTCGATGTGCAATAGGACTGGGAGCCAGCCAACCGAGGAGGACCTGAGCATCACTAACACCATGCACGTGACATTATTGAATTGAGTATCAGAGTTTAGTGTGATTGTGAGAGACCACACCGGCACTCAACATTCAGCCACAGAGTATACCAGGCATTTGTTGTAGGGTCTGACCTAGAGCAACATGACTCTGATAAGCCACAATTTCAACATATTTGATCCTTTGAAACCTGACTGATACTGATCAATAAGAACTTAGTTGAATGTACAAGATATGCACCATATGGACAGTCCATTCATCATCCAGCAATTCCTGCAGTAACCAACTTTTGTTAACTAAGTATAGCCTGAAGTTCTCAGAAAAAAAAGTCAGGATCTGGGAAGTGAATATTTATGTGAATGACTGCTGAACAAAATGCCCTGAGCATGTCAGGCATGTGACTTGTCTACAAAGCTGGAATTCCTCTCCAATTAGACTGTCTTTGGATTTGTGTCAGTACAATTCTTACTAAACTAAAGCTCTCGTTTCAAAAGCCTTGCCAAGATGTTACTATAACCACTCCCTGGTATTTAGATATCAAAATTAAGAAAAATCTTAGAAATACAAGATTTGAATCACTTTTAAAACAGGTGGATCAATATGAGTTGTCTAAAAAGAGTATTTTAAAGCTACTTTTTGAAATGCACAACTGATGGTATTTCACTGACTGTATTTTTATCACATCCAAGAATAACTGTGCTGCAACCAGTTCCACTTTCATGGCCAGTTCTGTAGTGCAGGCATGACCTACATCAGGGACTAAAATTAAACTGGTTCCAAAGGATACCATCAAGGTACAATGGGAAACATTCAGAGAGTGTAAGTAAACCATTACCCTTTGGAATTAACAAAAGTGATAGCACAAGACACGCAACAACATCTCTGTATAGAAGGTCACCCTTGAATCTACTCAGCAGCTGCTTTCCTACCTTCTAATAGGTTGACTTGATGTGCATACATTAGTAACATTTCACCAGTCCTACATGCAGTCAACCTACACTCTTAATACTCTACATTATGTGGTTGACTTGGACATCATGTCACTTCTTATATACTGTATTATGGCAGGACCTAGAGGCTTAACACAGAGGAGGAAGAGGATGGTCTAGTGCTGTGGTTTTCAAATGCTTTCCCCCCCCCCAGTACCCACTTGAAAAAAAAATCACTTATGCTCACAAGCCAACACTTACATCTTTCAGCAGTGCATCCTGGTCTTTCAGCAACAACAGCAGGGAGCACCACGTCCCATTACTGGGTCCCAACCTGTGGTCTGAAAACCACTAGTCTAGTGGTTTGGATGGCCACCACTTAGAGGAGGGATTTGACTGTAGCTCTCCTGCCACAAACTTCTTGTGTGACCTCAAGCAAGATACTTGGGGAACTGAGGTACAGAGAAACTGAGTATAAAAGACTTTCCCCAACTCAGAGGGATACTATTAAGATAAATACATTTTTTGTGAGGGGCTGAAATGCTACATTAATGGGAACCAAATAAAGATCTATGATAGGATCTGGGTACTGTGCAAAACACAGAGTACCCTGCCCCTGCCTCCAAGGCACTTATTTGCAGAGTCCTTTTAAATAGTTACCTACTACTTGGTGTTTTTAAAATCCTAATATGCTGGCTTCCAGGTCACAGACAGATCATACACATGCACAAGCTCTAATTGGTTACCACCAACATCCAGGAAAGTGGCTATGACACCACAGAAAAGACTAACAAGTATGGAAACATAATTCAAATGTGACTAGCAGCAGGTCCCTACATTTTGACACTAAGGTCAAAGGGCATCCTCTAGGCCAGTGGTTCTCAACACATGACCAAATCAGCACACAGATGTGGCCCACGAGACATCCTCAGGGCCATAGAGATAGTATGTATATTGCATGTATACAGCCTACATAAGAGAACCACTGTTCTATGCCAGCACAGCTTCCCTCCTCCTCCACTTCCCCCGCAAGGCCATTATCTGTGCCACATGCTGAGCAGGGACCTGTCATGAGCTTGGCATTGCTGGGTCAGTGAACCCCCACTCCACCCACATGCTCACACTTGTTTTCTCTTCCTTCAACAACAGATGTGCATCTTCATGCAGGACAGACTAACATCACATGCTCTCTTCATACAGTCAGATTACAGTTGATCATTAATCCATGCCAGAAAAGAGAAGAAAAAATTAAATAGTCTTTTAGCCTTTTTCATTTGTAGGTACCACTAAAAGAAGTGGCACTACTGAGAGTCACACAAAATAAACCTTTCGAAAGGTTAATCTGTGGGCTTGATTTTCAAAAGTTTGTTATATTTTGACCATAGCTAATCCATTATTTCATCCAATGATAATTAGATTTTGTTACAACATACCCAATTGCTATTAAATACATATATTTTAAGTCAACCTTTTTACAGCTAGACAGAGTGATATTTATTGCAATAAAGGTCTGAACATTCATTACAGGTGAAAGTATGAATTTGAGAGAGAGAAGTACAGATGTACACACTGTGCTCCTACAGGAATTCTGCGCCACTGTACACATACAGAATTCATGTCCTACAAAATTTGTTTCTTCTCTGCAGCAGATACTATATGCTGCTGATGAGGTGCTGCAATTATGCGTTTCTCCCACCGGGGGCAGCTGTGCTGCCAGAACAGATGGCAGCAGCTCTGAAATAAGAGCAGCCCTTTGCAGATGGGGGAAGAGAAGAGGCTGCATACCTCACAGAACCCTGCTTTTGAAACCAATTGAGGAGGCAAAGGATGGGGTAGGCCAGGGGATGGATAGTGGGGAACACAGGGGACTGCTGGGGGGGAGGGGGCACAGATGGGAGTTCAGAATGGTTAGTGGGGGGGCAGAGGCTGAATGGGAGTGGCGGTACAGGGTCACACGTGGAGTAGCATACAGGGTCACATGGAGAAAGGGGAAGAGGTGGCTGAGTGAGGGAGCACAGGAACATATGGAGACAGGCAGATGTGTCATATTGCTAGGGGTTAGCCAAGGCCTGCACAGAGAAGACTCTCAACTTGCTAACAAACCCTTGCTCCCCGGCCTCCCCAAAAACTGTTCCTTACTTCCCACACCCACACCCAAGCAGCCTCTAGATCAGCATTTCCCAAATTAATTTGGCCATGGAACACTTTTGACACTTTAGAATATATTGACAGAACACATATTTGCTGGTCCAGGGGCATGTTTCATGTTGAAAAATTGCTGCACGTATTGCTCAAAAGCTGATTTAATAGAGTTCAGTTTTTTGGGATGTCTTATTTTACAAAGAAGGAGAAATATCACTAACATCAAAATTTTTTTGCAGAACACCTATTCGTATCGCACAGAACACAGTCTGAGCAACACTGCTCTGAGTTCATTCCCAGGCCTCTTCCCAGCAATTACTTCCCTCTCCTTCACCTCCATTACCTTTGGTTCCTCCCAAGCCTTTGCACTGCTTCTGCAGGGGGCAGGAAAGATGCTTCTGTATTATAGTTGAAATGAATTATTACTCAAAGTTCTATATTCATATGCCTAGTAAGGAATCTGTCAAATGAATTACGAATTTTTTGTTGGTGTATGTACTGTTACAGACATGCTTGCTGACAGGTATGCTGAAATAAATTACCAAAATAATTGAAACTGGCATGATTATATTATGTTATTTTGACAAATAATATACACAGAATTGGGGGGGGGGGCACAGATGTCCCTCAGGTGTACCACACGGACTACAATGGCACACCATGTCTGAAAAGTTCTCTGTTCTTGGTTTGTCATAGTCACTTTAAAATTGACTTAGAGCAACAGGTATTTTGTAGAAGGGAAAGAGGAAAGTTGAGCAGTCCACAGGCATAGTTTCTTAAAAGTCACTCTTAACAAAAGTTACCAGGTGAGCAAACTAATGGGTCAATGGCATTGGTGAACTTTTATGTTGCCTTTGAGAATGCCATCTGTCATGTTTTTCATATTGATAGCAAATATATTAAGCTATGCTGGTTTGGGGAGTTTATTGTTGGCTTGCAGCAGAAAAATATTTCTTTGAATAGTTGGATCCTGAGACTTTCTAGTTAAGGAAATAGTTTGTGGGAAGTGTAACACCTTTTTCTTCTGAATATTTTTAGTAATCTCTGGAGGTGTTCAAGGCCCAGCTGGACAAAACCCTGAGTGGGATGATCTAATGGGAGTGGTCCTGCTTTTTTTGGCAGGGGGTTGGACTAGATGACCTCGTGGGGTCCCTTCCAACCCTATGATTCTATGATAATCTCACACCAAACTTTGGATCTGTCTCTTTTACTAAGCTCTCACTTTTTCTCCCAACAATTCATAAGCTGCCTAAGCAGAGCACCCTTTCTGATCTTCCAAAACCCTGTATTGTTTCTGATCCACATTCTTGAGGCATGTCTGAACTTGTTCCTTCTTGCCATCTGGAATTCCTCCAACCGGGGGGGGGGGGGGTTTCTACACAGAAATCCTAGTTTTCTGTGCCAAAACAAATACTTTAAATGAGGATATTATTGGGCAGACAGTGCTAAGTAATCTGCTCAGATACAGCATCCCACCACAGGACTTTTTCAGGCAACATGGACAGCAGCCAGCTCGATAACTTTTGAAGATGCTGGTTGAAAGGTCAATACTGTTTCTTTCCAGAGACACACCAATTTAACAAAAGTTTCTGTATCACTCAGTCAAGTGGGTGGTAATTAGAAGACAAAGTGATAGAGGCTGTAATTCTGATAAGCAAATTTAAGGTGGGAGTAAAACGTGATACCTGCAAGTCAAATTATATGCACGTTCTGAACTGCAATGACAGCAACAGAAGCATGTTTAGCAATGGAAAGCAGAGACCGCTCTTCTGCCAGGCTAGGCCCCATTATCAACTGCCCTGTGGCCCCAGCCAAGAAACCCAAGTTGTTAATGCAACTCAACCACCTAATGAGAGCCTCTTTTCGAAGGAGCTACCTCACCAGCCCAGTGGTTCTCAACCACTGGGTCAGGACACATTACTGTGTTGCCACGCAGGGGAAAGTGTGTCACAAAGAACTGGGAAGATGGCTGGATTTGGCCTGGGGGAGGGGAGAGGGGACGAGAGACAGGACTGGTACTGTTGCCACAGGACAGGCTGAGGGCCAACAGCCACACACTTATTCCTGACAAAGTGGGTTGGAGCCCACAAAAGCTTAAACCCAAAGAAATTTGTTAGTCTTAAAGATACCACAGGACTCTTGTTGTTCTTGCTATACAGAGACTAACACGACTACCCCTCCAGGAAGTCTTGTGCCTGCCGTCCCTGGCCAGCTGGGAAAGTCAACAAGCACAAGCTTCACCCTCAGACAAGGATGGGAGGGGATACATTGCAGAGCTATTCAAAATTGGGCATTGTCCATCTGCCTGGCCAATTATTTTGAAATTTATGTTACGTATTGTCTCAGGGATTTCACTCAATAGAATAAAAATCAGGGGCATAGTTTGACTTCCATATTTCAAGGGGAGGAGGCAAAGGGACTATTACTAGGAGCTTCAGGTCTAAATTCTGGATTTAAAGTATGCTTGTGAGTTCAAATACACTGTCATTTAAGAACCAGTAATACAGTTTATATTCATTATTTCATGACCCTTAATTCTTTGTTTTAACTTTATTATTTGCCATGTTTAGCAGCAATTAATTAACAATCAGCATTAACATAAAAACAAATTCTTGACTAAACAGAACCAAGCACTTTTGTGCAACTATGAATCAAGTCTCCTTGGCTGTGGAGATACATAAACGTGCCATACACACACCATACAAAGCCATTACAGAAGCCTGCCCCCTTTGTTCGTCTGTCTACACCCATTTCACTCACATTTAACCTTCCCTGTGCACTTTGTCACTCATTTAGGCTTGATACTGCACAGAGGGTAGTCTTTAAGTGCCATACAACTTGGGGGGGGGGGCTGGACTAGATTAATACGGCTATCCCTTTGGAAACTGACAATGTATCATATTGTCAATGGCACCAACTTCATTCTCTGGGATCAGCTGGCCAGCCGTGGAGACCAGCTCAACTGATCCAGAAGTTGATGGAGTTAATCCATGCCTGCAAAAAAATTAATGCTGTGCTGATAGGAGGGCATTCCCTGTATTGCAGACACTGAAGTAAGTAAGAGTTAGAAAGTCAATGGCAGGTACGCTACATAGCTTGTGTATCTCCCATCAACGACCGAGCCAGAGTCTTGGGAAGCAGCTTGGATCTTACCTTCATTTACTAGTGGTACCAGTACAGATTAGAATATGGGCTGTATAGGTCAAGAGCTCCTCTCTCACCTTCCCCTTAGGCAGCCCACATGGGACAGCCGACTTGGACACAGGGTACCTCGCATCACTGCTTGCCTCCCACCCCCCCCAATGTTCCTTTATGGGGAAGAAGCAAAGCAAAGTAGAAGGGAGAAATCCAAGCACCCGCCCCTTCCATGCATCATTTCTACGACATATCGGGTTTGGGAAGACAATGGCTCCACCTCCCCTCCCCCACCCCACGCTCCACCCATGATAAAAATCTCTAGACATGACATCATAGGGATTGTAATCATGCTCGCTCCGTAACAAGGTAATGACCCATTTTATGGCGAGATCTAATGGCTATACTACTGTAAGATGGCTCTCAACAAAATCTTAATGCTTTAATGATTGTTTTGTTTCTCATATTTACAAGGCAAGGATATATGAACCTGTCAGTATTTCCTAAATAAACCAACAGTAAAAAATATATCAGAAGGAATTTAGATCAGGGGTCTCCAAATGTTTACACCTGAGGGCCAAATCTGCTTTTATTTAATTACTAGCAGTCCAGACCCCTAACTTGCCTGCCTGCCTGCCCCCCAGCCCCTTCCTGGACGCACCCGCCCACAGGCGAACCATAGTTTGGAGGGCCCTGACTTAGATATTATGACAGCTGAGGACCTGTAAGTACCACAAATGGATAATTGGTTGCTTCAAGGCAGTCCATTTTAGCCTCTGGTTCCTATAAGAGCTGCCCATCTCCCCTGCCTTAAACCACTTCCTTCCCATCCTACTGCTCCACATGGCTGGGATCAGCTAAGGGAGGGCAGTCAGAGAGGGAGACTGAGAAGCTGCCTGCTCAACAAGAACACTATATCTACTGGTGAACAAGGCAACAGGCAACTTGGAAGCCAGGACAGCATGACATGACATCTAGGATGTTGAAATGAGTGAGGGGTGGCCTGCAGAACAGTCTACAAATCAGGTCAGATTACACCATTATGAATAATAAATACAATTATTATTGCTTCATTAAGTCAACTAATGGGGCGCTGGTTGAATTGATTAATACTTGTAACATGTGACATTTTCCTATGAATATAAATTTTATTGTAAAAAGAAAATGCAATAAACAAAGGGAAAAAACTGAGTGACTGCCTGATATGTTGGGACGGGAACTGAGGTCAAATCACTTCTGAATTCCCTTGGAAGTTTAAGATATTGGTTTCTATTAGTCATTGTCTGTTTTGGTTTCCCAGGAGCAGTTCATCTGCAAGAACACAGCTCACTTCAGACACATCCAGGGACCGTGATTTTAAAAAACTTAACACGATTGCAAAACAGTAGGAATTCTCTGAAAATACATGCACCCTTCTCATAACTACAGTTCATAAGTGTGTCATCTATTGCACTGAAAAAGCTAGAACATCTTTTCTGTTTTTAGCAGAGATAGTGACATCAACAGCATGTTCTCCTATACATACTATTGATTTTCAGTTTTTGATCAGCCATCTGATGTCAAAGTACACAGGAAGAATTGGTGTGTATGCTCACATTAAAGCTCGTTCATGGAATCCCTCAGCTACACAAGAAATTGCAACACGGCAAAACATGAAATTGTGAGTTAAATAGACTAACGCAAAGACTAGAGCCTCTTCTTCAATTGTTTTTTGGTACACATTCACTGACAGATAAACAAAAAAAAATTTAAAAACACCCACAGTGATAGAAAATGGTTGTACAACTTGAAAGAAAGGAAGGAAAAGAAATTGTCTATTTCAGTCCAGATGAGTGATCCATTAAATATTTTCAACTTTCGCTAACAGACCATGTATTGCCTGGTGGTGTGCATAATTTTAACACACAGTGTAAAAGTGTCCATTCAAAGCTATTTCATAGAATATTATGCAAAACCTCTTCACAATTATTTCTAAACATAAAAAACAAAAATTCTTCTGTAGTCCAATTACAGCAGTTTCTTTCAAGTCAGAAGACTGGAGAGGTAAGTACTTGCAGGTAAGAATCTATAATCCTCACGATATTGTGCTTACCCCAGTTAAGTGACTTGCTATGACACTATTCGCGTTTTCCCAAAAGACCATTACAGAAAGTGAAGACTATGAGAAGTCTGATGCCTATGTGACATTCATAGCTGTTCAAGCTATAGTTTGCAACTAATAGAACAAACAACTGTGGTACGATTGACCTTTTCCAAGTTGCACAAGATAAGCAACATATAACACAAAAAGCTTTAAACAGTCAAGAGTCCAATGTGATAAATCGCTGCTAACTAGTCAGAAGAAAAAGAAGGAAAATGCATTAAAACCTCTCTAGTAAAACAGCATTTACAGACACCAAGAACAAAAATCAGTGTAATTTATGACATATCAGAGGGCAGAAGTGAATGCCACCCAAGAGAACATGCACAGAGTAACTAAACCTGAAGCTGCAATAAAAAAAAACAGAACATCAACCTGGTTCAGGGCTATCTGAGTCTAGAATTATAACACCACAAAATAGAATGCATTTTGTAATATAATACAGACACAATATGAAAGCGTCTTATACTCCAGTATAATCGTGCTATCTTTACTGTATGCAGAGTTTGGTTTGAAATCACAATTAATAGATATGCCGACTGCTGGAGAAGAATATGACTATGGAGAACAAAAGTAGTAATCAAGATGATATTCCTTTTTGTTCCAGAAAGAGGTAACAGTGACTTTTACTGTTCTTTTACACAAGCAAATTATGTCACTAAAAAGTTGTTAAAGGACAAAGCTACGTTCTCTCTTATCAACATGTTTTCTGAAGAAGGAACACAAAATGGGTAACAATGGATCTGAGGCTTTTGGCCTCCAGGGACTTGTCTATGCAGGGAAATTTACAAGCATAAATCATACCACTATAGTTATACCAGTGTGACTTCCCACATGGAGACACTTATTTCAGAATAAGCCAGGGCTTGACAAAATTGGCCCCCAGTTAGGCATCAGCAATTTTACTTTTGGTCACCAGAAGGCACTCCTCTGATGCATTTCTGCAGCAGAAGTAGGAGCCAGACTACAAACCCCAGTCACCATGGCCACCTAGCTTGTGGGTTTTGTCACGTCCTGGAATAAACATCTACACAAGCAGTCAGACTAGTATGGTACAATTATCTGGGTGAGTTTGCTGGCATAGAAAAGCCCCAGATAACTGTGTGGAGTCCACCCCACATTGGTAGAGACTAAGTGTATGCCTTCACTACACCATTACCTCAGTAATCAGCACCCAGGTTGGCCTAGAGTAGACTGCATGAAAGTGTTTTCACACTGGCACTGCACACACTCATGTGATGGCGCTAGGACTTCCAAGATCATTTCCCACAGTTCTTAGAGCTGCTTAGAAGCATGCTATGATTCTTTCACAGTGAATGAGAGAACTTGCCTGTCTTCCTGAGCAGACAGAGGGAACTGTGGGAAGGCACTAGAGGACTATCACCACTCCGACCACACCACAAAGTGAGCAGGTTACCTACTGAAGCATCAGCAATACTTGGGATACCATAGGATAGGCCAGGGGTGATCAAACTTATAGAACTCAAGAGCCAAACAAGTTGATTATTAAACCTTCGAGAGCCGCACTGAGGCTGTAGCCATATACTTTCACCTACTCCAAAATTAAATTTAAAATTCATTGCACACTTTAATTTTATTGTAAAAAGGGGACAAATATCAATCCTACTAATGTCAGATTCTAACAATTACATAACGTTACCCATGAAAATTAGACCTATACAGTAAAAGCTTAGCTGCTGCTCGATGTAGAAGACTGCAGGCTGGTGGTGAGTTTTTTAAAAATCCTGACCATGCCTCACTTCTCCCTGCCATCCCAGACCATGCTGCACTTCTCCCCACCATCCTGATCTCAGCCTGAACTCCTAGGCTGGGGCTGCTTTCCTAAACTGATTTGCTGACATTCTTCTGGGAGCCACAATTTCATTCAAGAGCCACATGTGGCTCCCAAGCCACGGTTTGGCCACACCTGGGATAGACCAACTACCCTAAGTGTAAAACCAACAAACTTCTCATGCACACATACTGCTTATCAACAGAAATCAGGTTAGGGGAGTATCTAAGAGTCTGAGTTGATTCTGTGGTAAAAAGAAGCCCTGAGGGTGAAATCCTCAGTTCCTTGAAGACAGTGATCAAACTCCCACAAATTTCAGCAGAACCAGAATTCACTCGTACCTAACGGCAAGTCAGATGTTCATGCAAGATGGGTTGTTCACTACAGTACAATCAGTTTCCAGTGAACAGGTGATCATGCCACAACTGGCATTATACCCTTCCAAGCGGTCTCTATAGTGATTCAAAGGGCCTGCTGACCTAGACAGTGGATTATCTTCTCACTGCTAAAGGTGGGCCCCAGAACGGGGACAAGATAAGTTTATGGGTCAATGCAGAAAAACTTTCTAACTGCTCCAGATGTTTTTCTGTAAGCAGAGGAGAGCAATCTGAAGCACTGTTCTCATTAGGGGCAATGAGTGTGCTCCAGTTTTAAAACATTGTAAGCAATGCAGACAAATCACAGAAGTAACATGGATTGCAGCTATCATTACAAATATCCAGGAACAGCACTATAAACTTCTCTGAGAACTGTCATGAGCACAGCTAAGAAAAAACTTCTGTCCACATTCAAACATGAAGCCACAATGAAGACATCAAAACACTTATTTTCAAACTGTTTCAGCTAGCATGGTTCTGCTATTCATGCAACGTCAAGTACCGCCAATTCAGCACACTTTAATCACAAAAACATTTATATTAATACACCTGTCCAGAAGCATCATGGAGAACCAGTCACTCAAGACACAGCAATAGACTGATAACAGTGGCCTACATCAGCCATTAGAAGTTATTGACCAACAATAAGACCATATACAGGTTTATACAACAGTGTGTGTCTGCAACCCATATTCAAATTCAATCTAAATCATGTAGCATGAGCTTCGCATTGTCTTAGGATGATAGTCTGTTAATAAACCCAAGGACAGAAACCAGTAAACATACCCTAGAAACACTTTTTTTCCCTTCTCTAAAGGGAAAGTCAAATTTGCTTAGAAAAATTAAGTGCCTCCATTGACACTTCTACTGAAAGATTTGCTTGGTTGTTTTGTTGGATTTCTTTTAAAAAGAGAAAAACTCTAGAGGGTCTGCTCAAGAAGAACTGGAAGCTGAGCAGGCTTTAGTTGTAAAGAAAACCTCTTTCACCACCTCCTATAGAGCATCAAAATGGGGTCAAGCCAGACACAGTTATTCCGCCCACTCCTCACATTTTCTAAAGTGTTTTAATCCTTGCCCACTAGGAATTCATCAATATCTGCCAATCTGAAGATCCTCCACTGAGAACTGCCACCCACCATTGCATCTATTTGTACCACTTTTGCAGAATGCACTTCTGCTACCACAAGTCTGAGTGCAGATAGAACAGAGGGAGCATCAAAACACAGGCAGTTTTTCCCTTGGACAGTGCTGTCTGTTCAGCTACAATGAACATTATCTTAGCTATTGCTCAGTCGCACACATATACTCAAACAAATGCTACAAACAGGCTTAGTTTTGACGGGTAAGACTAATGTTTATTTTTAAGCTTTTTTCCCCCCCCCCTTTCTATCAAGTTCAATTTCCCACAACTCTGAAAATTTCAGGACAATTACTGAACGATAGCAGACACTGATTCCAGAAATTTAACCTTCATAACCATTAGCAAACAAACTGTCAACATCACATATAAAAATATATAAACAAGGAATCCTGTTCCACTTTTAAAGACTAACAAATTTATTTATCCCATGAGCTTTTGTGGGAGAAAATCCCACTTTGTCATGAGCTTTCTCCCACGAAAGCTCATATGATAAATAAATATGCTAGTCTTTAAAAGTGTCAAAAGACTCTGTTTTGCTGAATCAGACTGATTGGGATACCCCTTTGGAACTTGTCAAAGCATATACAGTAACCTCAAATCAAAATATTAATATGTTCTCAAGCAGCTGCCTTTTTTTTCCCCCTTTTTACACTTTGCCTACCTGTAATTTTTTTTATTATTGATAGAAGTATTTTTCATCAGTTTGCAGATGAACTGTGAAGTTGGCATTTACTGGCCAAAAAAAATCTAATCTTTCCAAACCTAGCTATAGGCTTTTTTATTTTGCATGCATCCTGTAATTGGAAACCACTTGCAGAAAACTACGCTCTGTGAGTGATAAGTAGTCACAGGATAAACATTTAAACTGATCTCTGGTCTGAAATAAAATGTGACAGTGCTGTGCAGAAAGGCAAACTTACTATGGATTAAAAATAATACATGAAACTGTGTGCCAGCATGGTTATTACCCAGTTACTTACAGACTTTCAAATGACAATTCTGACATTGAGAGGCAATGAAAGAGGTTAACATGTATCCGTAAAGTAACACTTTTCCCTCCTCTCCATTTCCTTATTACAAAATTGTCATGCATGCGGGAGTACCAGGAGATTTCTGATGTGAACCCAAGAAGTCAAATTCAAACTGTGAACTAAAAATCAATGACAGAGAGTTTAATTTCTATTCACTCATATGAGCCTCTGTTTCAAAGCACTCATATCGAAGTGTCAATCAGATTAAAAGGCAGCCAGGCCTTGATTAGTCTGTATAACACTAATTAAGTGAGAGCCCAAGTAAAGAGTAACCTGTTAAAACGCATAGACAAGCTAAAATAAATTATACAAGAAAACAAACCAACTTTACTTAAGGTTTGCAGTAAAACCTTTTGAAATGATTAGCAGGTTTATCCATTTTATCATGTAAGGCAATAAACTTTCAATGCCAAGATAAAATATAGAAAAGCCAGACTAGTGAACAGGAAAGAATGTGTTGAGTAAATATTCCAAGGGACAAAGCAAAACATATTTCAGCAAAACAATGAAGCCCTTTTAAATCAACATCACTGAAAGGAACAAGTCTTTCTGTTGACGTTATTTGTGTTGGGAAGTAACAGAAGGGGGTAGCAATATTAGTCCAGTTCAGTAGAACACCCAAAGTGTCCTGTGACACTTTTAAAAACTAACAGATTTATTTATGGCATGAGCTTTGGTGGGAGACGATCCCACTTCGTCAGAAAATTGAAGAGGGGGAACTTACACAATTAGACGAAAATCAATGCAGCTAAGCTGTGAAGTTATTCATTAACATTTCCACAGCACTCTCTTTTACAGAGGCTTCTTGCATGCCATGTCACAGGTGCTGCAGCATTCTTACATGAGTTCAGACTCATGAATTCTACAATTACGCAGGTCATCCTATACCCAAACACTAGCATAGCTGCCAAACATGCCTCGGCAATTCAAAGTTGCCAAGTACTGACCACAGCTATGCAGCTCAATCAGCATCGAGATGCTTAAGTGAGTGCTTCTTCTGGTCAATAGGAAACTCTTCAAGAAGGTGGCAAGCATAGCCTCACATCAACTCAATGACAACAGAACGTTTTGATCCATTTTACAATATCCAATTCCATCTATCAAGCGAACTCTGAAATATAATGTAACAAAACTCTCAAAAATGCAAATGATACGTTGCAGAAGTGAAGCCCTCACCCAATTCTTAAATCATTTTCCTTTCTGTGTAGCATATTGCAAGTTAGGACAGCAGTTCATCAAATACTCTATGATGCAACAAGATTGTAACTGTCTTTAAAAAATGGATCATAAAGTAAGTCAGAGAAGAGCTGCCTAGATTTGACTATGAAAAGAGAGATAAACATATTAAAGCTGCCCTTCCAAAAACAGTATTGGCAGAAGAGGGTTAGAGATGATCATACATAAAATCCAGAGTGACTGGCAAACTTATGGCATCCTGCAGCTGCAAACACAGAGTGTAATCAAGTTCCAAAGGGGCAGCCATGTTAGCCTAGTTCAGCTAAAAAAAAAAAAAAAAAAAAAGGAAGGAGTCCTGTGGCACTTAAAGACTAACAGATTTATTTATCACATGAGACTTCGTGGGAGAAGATCCTGCTTTGTCAGACACTTTGCAGATGGGGGGGAGGGACACAGAATGGAATGAAAATAAATGCAAGGGACTGTTTATTTTCATCCTATTCTGTAAGTCCCCTCACCTTCAAAGCATCTGATGAAGCAGGATCTTCTCTCACAAAAGCTCATGTGATAAATAAATCTGTTTGTCTTTAAGTGCCACCGGCCGCCTGGCGTCCCCCCTCCCCCCCCCCTTTTTTTTTTTTTTTTAAAGAGTGTAATCAGACATTCCTGATCTTTCTAGCTGCATCCCTCCCCAGAAAAAAAGCTGTCCATTTGTTCAGCTTTGAAGATGCTTTGCAAACCCCTTTCAAATGCAACAGCTACATACTGAGGTTTCCCACCACTATGCCAACACACTAACGAAGCCTTAAAATCAGGTGAGAAGCTTTGGTGGATAACAGGAGAGAAACGGGTGTTTTAGTCACAAAAGCTGGAGCTCAGAGGTCTAATCCTCCTTTAGCACTCACTCCATCCTCTCCCTTAGTTTCTACATCCATAAAATGGGGTTAATAATTCTTGCTTACTAGAGCTGACTGAAGTTTTCCATGAAAATTCCACAAACTCAATGCCTTTTTGTGAGTAACTGGCTTAGCGTAGAACTCTGGAGAATGAATTGGATAATGCTTGTAAAATTCTTTGAACAAAGCTGCACTATTGAAGTACTAAATAGTATTATGCAAGTAGACTAGGCAATACAATCACAAGTGAAAGGGACTGAGCACTGGATGTAATCCAATTAAAGAAAAAGCCACACAACATACACAGAGTACAATGCAGCCCCCAATCTCAACCCAAAGCAAAGTTATGCTGGTCAAAAACATACTACTCCCCAAAAAATAATACTCTAGTTTTGTTGTTTTTCTGAGCTCGGGAGCCAGGAGACTAAAGTCACGTAAGTCGCTGGGAAATCTCCCAGCACACTGCCGAGGTTTCCAGCAGGATTCTGGAAATCCTAAACAAGCAGTGCCAAGCTTACAAGAGCTCATGGAAAATAACCTTTCCGGCCCAGGAGACTGACAGGCTTAGGGTCAATACATCAAACATGGCCTTTAAGTTGCAAAGTTTGTCATTTTATCAGCTCCTCTCCTGGGAGGGGTGATGGTGTCAGAGCAGAAATGCTACTGTGTAGCCAGGCACTCAGCAGTGCCAGGGCTCTAGAGCAGGGGTCAGTATTCTCCCCAGGACTTGAAATTAGGGGGGATGTTCGGGGGTTGTTCAGGTGCTCACTAAATGGGTGTAACAGCTACTAGCTGACAACTGGGGGGTGTTGAGAAATTCGGGGGGGTGGGGGGTGCTCACTAAATTGGTATAACACTTATTAGCTGACAACTGGGAGTGCTGGGAAATTTGGGGGGGTGGGGGATGCTCACTAAATTGGTGCAACACTGTTGCTAGCTGACAAGTGGGGGTGTTGGGAAATTCAGGGAGCTGTAGGGAGTGCTCACTAAATTGATATAACAGTGTTACTAGCTGACAACCGAGGGGTGTGGGGCTGCTCACTAAATTGGTACAACACTGTTACTAGTAGCTGACAGTAGGGGGTGCTGGGAAATTCAGGGTGGTGTGGGGTGCCCACTAAATTGGTACAACAGTTACTAGCTGACAAGTGGAGGGTGTTGAGAAATTCAAGGGGTGCGGGTGGTGCTCACTAAATCGGTACAACACTGTTACTAGCTGACAAGTGGGGCGTACTGGAAAATTCAGGGAGGTGTGGGGGGTGCTCACTAAACTGGTA
>ML681972.1:63099336-63130545 GCA_007922195.1 Podocnemis expansa | reverse complement strand
GGGGGGTACTGGAAAATTCAGGGAGGTGTGGGGGGTGCTCACTAAACCGGTACAACTCTCTTACTAGCTCACAGCTGAGGGGTGTGGGGGTGCTCACTACATTGGTCTAACACTGTCACCAGCTGACAAGTGGGGGTGTTGGGAAACTGCGGGGGGTGGGGGGTAGGGAAACCCCTGGCAGCACTGTCCCGGGCAGGTTACCCTGCGAGCAGACAGGGGTGAGGGGGGCCCAGGGACCCGGGTGGCGGGGGGCTGGAGGGGGGCGCGCCCCCCAGGCCGTGCCGCGAGCCGGAGAAGCGCGAGCCCCAGCCCCTGCTGTGGAGTCGGCTCGGGAGCCTCGCCGGGCCGGCAGGAGTCCCGCTACGCCCGAGTGGCAGCCGCCCGGCCCACGGCGACCGGCAGGGCAGGGAACTGTCCCAGCCAGCTGCGAAACAGCAGGTCCGGGGGGGCTGCCCCCAGCAGCGGGGCAGAGGCGCAGGGCCGGAGCCGGCAGCGGCCGCGTGGCACAGCAGGCTGGCGCCGCGAGCGCCCTTACCCTTGGTCCAGTCCACCACTTGCTTGGGGCTCCACTTGGTCACGGGCTCCATGCCGGCCAGCGCGGCCCCTCGCCCGGCAGCCGCTGGCTCTGCCCGCCGCTCGCCCGGCCCCGCCCCCTGCCCCGCGCGCCTTCTCCGGGCTGGGGGCGGGGCCGGCGCCTCAGCTCCGCGCGGTGAAACGCCTGAGGGGCGAAAGGCCGCGCTCCCGGCCGCCTCTGCACGGGCGGATTTCGCAGAGCTGCCGCTTTCCCCGGTGCTCTCCCCAGGGGAGCAAGGCAGTGGCCCCCTGCCTGGGCTCGCCAGATGTCGGGCGAAAGGAGGACGTGTCGTCCTTTTTACCTTCGCTGCCCCCATCCAGCAAGCGTTTTAAAAGTACATGATTTTGTCTGCAGGGCTAGCTCAAGGGGTTGTGGCACCCCAAGTGAAATTTTGATCCCCCCCAATCTCATTCATGGAGGTTGAAAACAGTTTTCCAAAGTGCATAAATCTCCAGCGTTGCCTGCAGAGGGGTTTCAAGTGCACTCTGCCTGCCTGACTTAAGCTGCAGGTCGACTAGCAGCTGGGAAAGAGTTGAAGAGGCAGGAGCCAGCCTGATCTTCAGGGGACTGGGTGCCTCTAAGAACTGTCACCCAAAGCCTTGTCTGTCTCTCGCCTCACAGGAGAGCCAGCCCTGGTTGTCTGGCTTTTTCCTTACAGGGGTTAAAGGACGCTGGAACACCCAGAGCACCCTGGTTTTAGGGGGAAGCATTCCAGGCCCCCTAAAAACTGAAGACTATGACATTAATACTACATTTTCTCCATGTGTCCTCCAAGGGCCTCCTCTTCATACTTCCCTGTCCTCCTTTCCAGGCTTTGGTATCTGGTAACCCTACCTCTGCCCTTCCTCAGACATAGCTGCCCACCAGTTTTGTCTTTAAACAATCTCCAGTGGGGGAGAGGGGAATTCTTTTCCCAGGTCTCATTTTCCCTTCAGCAGTTATGGGGCCTGGGAGTTTTGCTGGGGGGGGGTCCCCTCTGGAAATTTAAATACTCCTTCAGCCCAGTCAGGCAAGGACCTGATGCCTAGTCAGCCTCAAATGCAGCATTTCCAATCCCACAGGGTCAAAAATCAAGAGTTGAGCTGGCCAAAAAGCAGAAGATCCACTTTCAAAAATTCAGATGTTGAGCTGGTATGAAAAAAATAGAAGAGGTGTTCTTATTTATCTCCTGCTTTTGAGCCCTTAAGGTGGAGGGGGGAGGTCACCTGCTGAAGGTGTCACAGCCACAAGGGTGAAGTCACCATACATCCCCTAAACTTCAGAAGCTGCTGCTTTAAGGAAAACAGTAATTATGGATGAGTAGGGCACTATCAAATTAATGGTCCATTTTGGTCAATTTCATGGGGAGAGAGCTTTTTAAGTAGTCAGTTTCATTATTTCAGATGTTTAAACCTCTTAAATTTCAAGGTATTGTAAGGTGGGGGCCCTCAACCAAAAAAGGGATCAGATGGGTTCCAAAGGAGGAAGTTGCAGGATTGCCAGGGCCATCCTTAGGGAACGGAGAATCAGGTAACTGCCACAGGCACAGGAGGAAGGCAGGTGGGAAGGGACGGGCCAAGGGAGCCCACATATGGAAAGGGGATGAGGGGAGCAGAGTCCACAGGGAAAGGGGTCATCAAGTCCACACAGCGGCATAGCACAGCCAGGGCCAGGGAAGAGGTCGAGGAGTTCACGGGGCTGGAGAAGGGGACATGGTCAGGGAGCCCACACAGCATGGAGCCAGGAAAGGGGCCCAGTAGCCAACAAGGAAAGGGAGCCCATGCTGCACCAGAGCCTGCATGGTGCAAGGCAGGAGGAAGGGCTCAGGGACCCAGCAAGAGATGTGAGGGAGAAGGGAAGTAGCGGGGGTCCCCTCCCATCACCTGACCACACAGCTTCCTTCCTTCCCCCACCCCTGTCCACATCCTCCCTTGCCCTGCTACACCCCCCATGCTCCTTGTCACCCCTGCCCTGCTCACCACTCTCCCCACGCTTTCCCCAGCCAACCTACACTGCCACCCTGGCACTTCCCTGCACTTCAGTGTTCCCTTGCCATCCGCCTGCTCTCCTGCTCTGTGTTGCCCTGCTGTGCTCCCCCTTGCCATCCCACCCTATCCTCCGTTACCAGCCTTGTCCCTGCCCCTGGTCCCCACACTTTCTCCTGCAACCCCGATGCCCCCCGACCCTCCCTTGTCCTGCCATGCCCTCCTGCCACCTGTACAAACTGACACATCCTGGAAAAAAAAATAAAGATGAGCCTTTTTAAAATTTTCACAACATGTGGTTTAATTAACAAGTGAAACATTGTTGTATACAGTTGTGAAAGTGACATTTATATAAAGGCTGCTGTAGGAAGGATGGATATCATTTGAGAATTGGGTTTAGGTATGAAATGCAGGTTTGTGTTTTACAGAACCAAACTGAGTTTGTAAACCAGTGTTTATTTTTTGACTATTTAAATTTGATTAATAGTAAGATCAATTTCTACTATTATTATCTATCCAAAATTTGCTCACCAGTCCTCCAAGTGAGAAAAGATTTGCAATGTGGCCCCTCACCCAAAAAATCTGGACACCCCTGAATTAGGAGCTTCCAGGGCTCCCAGCAGCACCGGGAGGTCAGATTTCACAGGTGTGAGCTTATTTCAGGGTCCATGAACCTTTTTCCATGGCCAAGACAATGTCAAAAGCATGAGAATTAGCAAAACAACGTGGGACTGACCAAAGTGAAGCATGTTAAGTCTTTGTACATCTCCCCAGAATGCACATTACAGCCGCTAACAGGCTCAGATGTGCAAGCAGGGAAGAAGAGATGCTTCAGTAAGATAAGATGTATGGCCTTGGTCATGCTAACACTTACACCCATGCTCAACTACACAGAAAAGCTGTTTGGGACGTTTTTAACAAACATCTTTAACATTTCAAATGTTGCAACAACAAAAAAAAAGGAAAAACAATTCTAAGGGGTTTTTTTTTTTTGCCCCACAGATTTGAAACCAGTAGCCTCTTTTTCCACCCTCACCCCCATTTTCTCCTAGGCTTACTAACAAAAGTTACGCACCCATGTTCAACACTCTGGGCTTGTCTACACTTACAGCAGTGGCACTGGTGTAGCAATAAGTAAAGATGCTATCAATGCCAGTAGGAGCTTCCCTCATCTGAGTTTGCACTTCCCTGAGAAGTGGTAGCTATGTTGACAGGAGAAGTCCCATCAACAGTTCTATCTTTGCTGGAGGTTACCGTAGGTCAGTATCCAAGCCTTCCTTTCTGAAGCTTAGCAGTTACAAAAGAAGCCAGCCCTATTTTATGGCTCATTCAGTATGCATTGTATTATAGTAGCTCAGAAATGGGAATTCCCATTCCATAAAATCTTTTTTAAAAATCCATTCCAAAATAGAATAAAAAATCAAATTTTTCCATGGAACAGTATTTCTGTTTATTTATTTATGGGGGGGGGGAAGATATTTCATTGTGGCTTTCTCTAAATGTTTCTGAGTTTCCCCAAGCTGCTCAGAGTTCCAGGAGCTTGGGAACTAAAGCTGTGTCCACACCAGGATTTTACTTTGAAACAACAGCCGTTACTTTGAAATAAAGCCGGGCATGTCCAAATGACGAAAATCTTGCATGCAATCAAAATAGCCATTGTTTTGAAACGGTTGTTTCGAAACAACGTCATTCGGACATGTTATTTCAAAATAACACTTTTGCCCTTCTCCTTCCCAGGGTGCCTTCCTTTTTGTATATATTAGGTGGGGGTATGGCTCAGGGAGGGGGCCGTGTTGCCACACCTCTCATGCTGCCCCTCTCCTGAAGGGAAATAGCATGTCCACACACAGGGCATGCTATTTTGCTTTGAGGGTTTCTCTTATTTTGAATTAACATTTTCTTATTTCGATTTAAGTTATTTCAAAATAAGGATTTTATTTCAAAATAACTTATTTTGAAATAACAGTTTACATGTGAACATAGCCTAAGGTTTTGCCTGAAAGACCTAAAACCCCATCAGGCTGCCCTTAGCCAAGTGGGTTCCTGAAGAGCAGAATGTTTTGAGAAGTGAGAAAGAATGATTTTCCAATGGAAAAATTAAATTGTTTGGCAAAATTGAAGATACCTGAGAAAAAATGTGATTTGTCAGAAAGTCATTTTTCAAGCTCTTGTTATGTGTTGCCACAAATACCGTGAAACCAGGGCAAACCTAAAAAGCTGGTTTCTCCAGCGAGTGTATAGGTGATGATGTTACATTTCAAGAGGAAGGAGTGCAGCTACAGCATATTTTTCTACTCTCCCAGCAGCTGGTTATAGGCTGAAGTTGCAGTGCAGAAAGAACCTGATTGCTGCTGAATGGGTATATCAGATAAAAGGTCACCCAACAATAAGGCATAACATGGTTAGGAACCGATTCAATAATTTAGGAAATGAGGGTGTGTTCCTAAATGAAAAACAAATGGCTGGCTATATCAGTAGGAGGGAGTATGGTCATTGCAGCTGGAGATCTAAATTCTGCTTCTGGTTCTCTCACAGCTTAACATAGTTGCCGATGTTGAGTGAGTTTCTTCATCATCTTTGTTCCATTCTCCCATCTGTAAATTAGGGATATATCAAAACTACTTTATTGGGGCATTGTGTGCTTTAATTCATTTGTGTTTTAAAGCATCTTCAATTCTTGTATTGAAGGAATTACAGAGATGCAAAGAACTTCTCTTGTAACCTACCATATTCAGGCGGTCCCTTTAAACATTTTATACTGAGACTGTTCCAGCAAAACAGTTAATCTTTAAAATTTAATCCATTTACATAAAGTGGAATAGCAATCCTCTAATACAATAGGGCCAAAGAAAATAGACTGGAACTAGAGATGAAAATGATTGATTTTGTTTAAATGGAAATTTTTTGCACAAAGCCTCCAAAATGGATACTTTCTCCAGAAAAGTTCCAAAAGGGCAGCCATGTTAGTCTACGACAGCAAAAAAAGCAAGGAGTCTTGTGGCATTTAAAGACTAACAGATTTATTTATCACATGAGCTTTCAAGCTCATGCAATAAATAAATCTGTTAGTCTTTAAGTGCCACAAGACTTGCTCTCTCTGGAAACAACTTCAGCTCTGTTCTAATATACATCATCAAGCAAGGATTTGCTATACCGTAGGGATTCTTACAAGGGCATAATTTGAGAGGCTGAAAATAGAGGAATGTAATCCTTAACCATTCAAGAGCAGTAGTTACAATAAACATTTTAAAGGGATGTCATAATCATAAACTCCATCCACATTGTAACTGGGGAGCTCACACTGGTCAGCCCTGTCCCCAGTGCTATTTTTTCATCTTCGGAAAACAATGATTTTTTTTTATGATCATGTTTGTTGTCTCTCATCCCCTACCTCCAGTTCTTGGTTGATGGGATAAACCGGAGATACTGATGGTATGTGGGGACGAGCATCCCTGAGCACCTGGCAGCATTATATAGTGTATATTATATAGTATATAGTATATTTATTACTAAATATTTATATTTTAGTAGAGTCTAAGTCATAACCAGGTTGGGCCTCACAATTAAAGGAACCGCACAAACATAAAAATGCAAGTCCCTAAAGTAGCATTTTGACCTAGATTATGCTAGGATAGTCTCTATGGCTGTGTTCACACAGCACTCTTATTTCGAAACAACAGACGTTGTTTTGAAATAAGAAATACCCTGTTCACACGACGCACAGTTGTTTCGAAACAAGTTAAACCCTATGCGGGGACGAAACAACGCCGTGTGAACATGTTTCGAAACAACGGTGACTTGTTTCGAAATAACTGTTGCCTGAACCTGCTATTTCGCTTTGAGCTTTTTTCCTTAATTCGAATTAACAAACTGTTAATTCAAATTAAGTTATTTCAAAATAAGGTGTTATTTCGATACAAGTTATTTCAAAACAACCGTATTGAAATAACCCCCTGTGTGTGAACACAGCCTATGTGTTAAAGAAATCCTTTCCCTTGACCTTCTCACTTTAATACTAGTTTGGGGTGACCAGAACGGTATTACTGAATGAGAACCACTGATTGCTGACAGGAGCACCACAAGGACCAGGAGTGGAGCAAGAAACCAGCTCAGTGTTGCCAACTCATGCAAGTTAATCACAACTTTGCTGTGGTGTATTTCTTAAAGTCCTAGCTTTTAAGTTTCATTGAAACAAGGTATATTTTTAGCCTTCATAGTTTCAGAGAAATACTTTAAAACATGAATGTTAAAATGCTCCAAACCCAGAAGGCATTTGACAAGAACCCTATTAAAAAAAACAAACAAACAAACAAACAAAAAAACCCCACCCTCTTGATATTTAAGTCTCATGATAGGACAGGGGAGCAACGTGTAATTTGCAAATGCTTGGGAAAACCGTGGCAACACCAAAAGGCCCTGGAGCAAGACAGGGTGCTGCATGTAGTAACAGTTGCTGTATTAGTGTAGTACCTAGCAACCCCAGTCATAGACCAAGGCCCCATTCTGCTAGGAGCTGTACAAACACAGAACAAAACACTCTGCCTACCCCAAATGCTGACAGATGCTGTGTTGAGAGCTGGGAGTGGGAAAGGAATCTTTGATGGCCTGGATAGATAGAACAGCTCTATAAGATGGACAGCAATTTCAGGCTCTCTGGGACCACTCCCCTTCTCTCTTAGCAATAGCATCCTAGCATGCTAGTTATACATTACTACTCTAAAACAGTGGTTCTCAGCTGTTGTGTCATGATGCAAAAGTGTGTCACAGCGCAGCAGCTGAGCATGTCACCACAAATCAGTCTGCCTCCAAAAGAGAGGAGAGCTTTCAGTGGCAGACTGCATCACCTTTAACAGCTGCCACTGAAATGGCTGTCTGTGGCAGCTTCCTGTGGTGGTGGAGGCATTCTCAGAGAAAGCTGCCACCAAAACTGACAGTGGCAGCAGTTTTTTGCAGTGGCAGGGACAGCTTCTGCTGACTTCTAATGCCAAAATAGCCGTGCCAGGAAGATTTTCTTTGGTGGCGGAAGCTACTCTAAGTTGTGGCACTGCTGAAAGTGCTGCCACCAGTGAGAATCTCAGTGGTGGGAAAGCCTTGGTGGCAGCAGCTATGTTGTGTATGGCTGGGGTTTGTGCTAGCAGGGTTGTGAAGCTTCAGAAGTTGACTATCCCTGCTCTAAACGCTTCATTTCTGGGTGTTCCTGTTTCTGAAAATCCATCTCAGCAGATTCTTCTCCACGCTGTTATCCGCATTGTGGGAGCTACGTTGTTGTTGTATTTTTTTTAAATGTTTTTTAGGCTCACGCTTTTCTGAAGAAATGTTTATAATTTGTTCAAGGGAACTCCATGTGGTCAGAACAAACCACCAGTGACTGATAGCCTATACTTAGAGGTTCCACAAGTTGTACAGACTGTTACATAGCATATTTTCTTCAACCATTCTACACTGGCAAGTGTCACTCATCTCAGAGTAACTTTTTCTTTTTCCTTCCAACATTAGAAAAACGTGGGAAACTGGCTGGGCGTTCATACAATGTTCATCCCCAGGATATCCTGCTCAGCAACAGTTTCATGTGCTCCCTACCCGAGGCCCACTTCTCAAGTGCTTGAAACCCTCATTGCTCACCATTCTGCTTGAGTGGGAAGAAGAACATTCATGTTGGGTGAGCACATGTGCATGAAACTTGGTTCAACACTCTTCAACTGCACCATGGGTATATGTTGTAGTGATGTAGCATTGTTGGTCCCAGGTTATCAGAGGCAAGGTGGTTGAGGTACTATCTTGGATTGGACCATCATCTGTCAGTGAGACAAACACACTTTTGAGCTTACACAGAGCTCTTCTTCAGGTCTGGTCCCCAGTGCAGATCTACAGCAGTATTACTATGTTGCTTTTGGGTGTGGAAACCTCCTCCTCCCCCAAAGGAACCTAGTTATACCAACCTAACCTCCCACGTAGACAGCTCTTTCATCAACATAACTGCTTTCTCTCAAGAAGGTGTATTAATTATGCCATGGCTTAGAGCATCTTCATTATAGTGCTACAGGGCAACGTTGTAGTTTAGACTTGTCCTAACTCTGAGGCCTTGCCTACACTAGGACATATGCCGGCAAAACTTTTTATTGAAGAAAACACACCTCTGAGTGACATACGGTTTGCTGGCATAAGCACTTGTGTGGACAGAGCTATGTCAGTGCTACATCACTGCTGGCATAGCTACCATTGCTTGTTTAACTGGTTTTGTAATGTCAGTGGGAGAGCTCCCTCCCATTGACACAACCAGGGCCCAAGCATAATTTTTTCAGGCTCAGTACAGACTTGTAACATGGGCCCCCTCCCACACACATACCATGATTCCTCAGCCTGGGCCAGGCCGCCCAGGGTCTTTGGGTCCTGGTAAAACGTACCCTTTCCCCAACGTGGGGGTCCTGGCCATAACATGGCTACACAAGCGCTCTAACAGCAGCACAGCTGTACCAGTACAGTTGTAGACAGTAGGTTTCAAGGGTAGACAAATTCCAAAGGGGTAGCCTTGTTGGTCTATTTCAGCAAAACAAGCAAGGAGTCCTTCAAGCATCTGATGAAATAGGATTTTTCTCCCATGAAAATTCATGTGATAGATAAATTTTTTAGTCTTTAACAGTGCCACAGGACTTCTACTGTAAGGGTAGACTAGCCCTAAGTGTCACAGTTAAATATAAAGTGGAACAGACTGCTTAGCATAAGTCATTGACAGATATTTCAAGGGGAAGTGGCCTGTTAACGTGCCCTAATCACAGGAAGAAGGAGGGATGAAAGCAGATAGAAGGATGTTAGTGGATTATAAATAGGACAGTGTTTCTACCAATCCATGATTTTTACTCTCTGGCAACATTATGAATATAAGCTCCCAGACTCATCTTTTTAAAATAAGCACATTTCCTTTGAGGATGAGAACTGATCACCTTTGGGTGAACACTTCACATAATGCAATCACTCTGTAGCTGACCCATCAATCCTCATCCTCAAAGAAAATCTTCACAATTCTTTCAAAAGGCAAGTCTAGGAGCTTAAATTTAGTCAGCTGATATCCTGGGACCACTGTCTGTCACACTGTCCAATAATGTCTCATTGTTTCATTGTGCTCCCCTGTCTCTAACTGTAGCCATCTGTCGTCTCTTGTCAGATATTTACCCTGTAAGCTCTCTGGGACAGGGGCTGTCCTTTTGTTCTCTGTTTGTACAGTATCTAGCACAATGGGGTTGTGGCCCAGGATGGGGGGCCTTCAAACACTGCTTTGGCAACATGCAAGTGAACAGATACGCGCAAACTCCAACTCCACACTCTGTGGCAGCATCTGCAGAGGCTTCTAGCTGGATAAAGTATTTTAGAAAAATAGCTTTGCAAAACGGAAACTGGATGAAGTTAAGACTTTCAGAATGAGAGGAGAAATATCCACGCAAACCCTCTCAATGTTAATTATTTTTTATTTATCTGAGAACCATCCATTGCATCAGATTTTTTTTGTTAGGCTGTGGTTAATTTATTTGCTGTGCTGTTCAGTCTTTGAAACAAGTGCCTGCCAACTAACCTCCAAGCACCTTGGAAAGACTAAATGCAATTAGTTAAAAATCCGCATATTGGTACTATAGACTGAAGTTTACAGATTCCCTATAATACCTACCTCACTCAAACTTCAACAACAGCCCCCTCCCAAACAAGTCACCTCAGGCAAAAAGCCTGGATAAACAGATGGGGCTTGTATTAGTGCCCATTTAGCAGTTTAACAACGGTTAACGTGACAATGCTTCTACACAGATGCTGAACTCCCCAGATTGTAAGAAGAAAAGCAAAAGCTTCTCTTTGTTGACTTTATAGAGCATTCATCAGTTGAGCAGCAACTCCTTTGTCATCAGCTTTGGTCCCCTTCCCATTTAGATTCTCTCTGTCTCTCACACACACAGGATTTAAAGTAAGCTCGTCCCAGGACCCACTATTTTTAGAGGCTCAGTGTTCAGGGGCCCCTAAAAATAGAACATGGAGCCGGAACGCTGCGTTCCGGGGCCACCATTTAAAAATAGCAGGCTCTGAAATACAGAATTCCGGTTCCATGTTCTATTTTTGGGGGCCCGAACGCTGGGCCCCTAAAATTAACAGGTCCCACAGCAGCATTCTGCTGCAGTCCGGTGGGCAGGGCTAGAGGCAGGAGCCAGGGGCGTTGCTTGGGGCTCAAGTCCCACCCCAAACCCCTCCCCTTCCATGCCCCGCCCTCAACCTGGGGCCTGCTGCCTCCACCACAGCCGCACAGCTATTCAGACCCTGGTGAGTGTGGGGTGGTCTCGCTCGTGCTGGGGGTGGCATTGGGGGCTGGGGGTTGGGCACTGGCATGGGGGACAGGAGCTGGGGGCTCGGGGGGCCCACCCATGCAGGAGGGGGGCCGCCGGCACAGGAGCATGCCAGGGCCCCCCAAATTATACTTTAACCGCTGCTTTCACATACACACACACACCCCCATCTGGTTTTGCAGAGAAGCAAGTTAGTACTTCTGTGTGTTGTTTTTTAATTATTCCTCGCTGGTATATCTGACAGCTTTATTTAAATAAACACTAAATCAGTCTCACACAAGTGTTAACTCTGTATCTGCATGCCATGCTGCATCCCTTTACCCTCAGCTTGCTGTGAGAGATCTTTAGGACCCCATTTGAGGCAAAGGCAGAGAGCCCTATAATTCTATGATTCTATGTTACCTGTTAACTTATATGCATCAGCTTCTGTGTTTCTTCCATTTAAACCCACACAGGAACTAAATTAAACTGAGCAGCTTTTTCAGCAATTGTTTTGGCTCACTCTGGTCTCCATTTAAAATGTGGCTGACTGATAAGTGACTGTCATGATGCAATTAGTTGGAAAGATTAAATGAAGTGCTGTTTGTTTAATCGAGTCTCTGTTTTAAATAAACAAGGAGTTCTGTGTCATTTTTAAAGAAAACAAATTTATTTATCTATTTATTTATAAATTTATTTATTTATCTGCTGAACCAGACTAACACAGCTACTCTTGGAACCAGTTTTAAATACTTGCTGCTGTAAGAAAATAGAAGGGGGAGTTCACTCTCACCAGCTTTCCTCAGTGAAATCATATCCATCCATACGTACTTGGAAAACATCATGCCTTATCATAAGTTCAGTTGCCCCATACTTTACTGGACCACTTTAAGGCCAATATGTTGTCTGATATGATTATGTTGTCAGTAAACACGTTAGCTCTTTTTCCTTGCTTATATCTGATATATTCATGGATATTTGCATTTATGAGTGTGGATGCAGATGAGGTAACTATAGAGAATTAATTACGTAGTTTGTATGTTCTCCTTTTGTACATGGAACTTTGGAAATTTTGAACATGCAAATAATTACACTTGCAAATTTTTCAGGCCATTTTTTGACAATACACCCTCCTTGTTTATATAATCAATATAGAAAATTATTTTTAATCCCAGTCGAGTAAAAAGGTTTAATATTAACCATATTCTATAACAGATACATTATTTGTTTGATAACAATCATTAGTATTTATAGCACTTTTAGGACAAGATTGAGTCTCACCCTAAGGCAGGGGTCTCAAACATGTGGCCTGTGGGCCACATTCAGTCTCTAAAGCTACTTCCTGCGGCCTGCAATGACACTATTGTTACCAATACTTACAATATTGTTGTATGAAAAGGTTTCAGTGGTGCGGCCCTCAGGCTAATGTACTAGTCCTCATGCGGCCCTTCTGGTGATTGGAGTTTGAGACTGCTGCCTGTGGGATCTTGTCCCACAAAAGCTCATGCAAAAAATAAATCTGTTAGTCTTAAAGTGCCACACAACTCCTTGTTGTTTTTTTACTGGACTAGACTAACACGGCTATCCCTTTTGAAAATACAGGGGAGCATGAGGGGATAAGAACTCCCTCTTACCCATGCAGCTGCGTTATGATTTCTGAACTGGAGCTCTGTGTGTGGGAGGGAGTCACATAGGACTGATACTGCTGCAGACAGTGCGCCTACAAAGGTTTTTGGTGCCAGCTGTAATTCAGGCTGCTGTGATGCACAGCATTCTCACAAGTCTTTGAGGTTCCTTACCGTGAAAGGGTTGAGAATCTTGAGTCCCAGATCCAGCCACTGAATGCCTAACAACTTGGAGTCCCATCCACAGTCACATGTGCAGGAAAAGTGTGGCGAGGACAGAGCCACCATATGGTTCCATTCCCTCCACACAGCAAAACCGATTCAGTATGAAGATAAGGATGCAGTAAAGTGCACCTGGAAAAAAGGGATGAAATAATGTATTTCCCCCAGTCAGAGCAAGGGAAGAATTGTGCGAGTGTCTGAGTCATGATCCTGTGTGGTGATGTTCATAAGGTGATGCAGCTACAAGTGCCCTGTGCTCACTCAGGGCTGAGACTCAATCTAGTTCTTAATCTGCAGTTCTTCTTCAAGTGCTGCTCGGATACATTCAGTATCAGGTGTCTACGTCCTGCAGCGCACGACTGACCAGAAACTTTCTTTAGCCTTAGCCTGTCAGAACAGGGCTGGTGGCCAACGCTCTCTGGCCACCCCGTGGCTGTATATATGGCTGCAGCCCTGCCCCGACCCAGATTTTTTCTTTTCCGCCCTCAGCAACGGTTACAAAACAGTCTGTTTCTTGCTTTTGCAAGGGCCCGTCTCTCCACTCTATTTTATGAGCGTTTTCACTGGAAGATCTGTTTGCGGACATCGCCAGCGATCCTACTGAGTCCTTCCAACACAAACCCAAACCCGAGGGACAGCTCCTACAGGAGGTATCTTAAAGGCCTGGGCAGGAGCATCGCTGCCCTGGGGAAGGGCCTGGGGCACCAGCCCAGGCCCCGCCCCCTGACCACAGGCCATGCTGCCAGCCAGAGTCAGGGCAGGGAGCGACAGCCATGGCTGCAGGGCCTCCTGGCCTAGGAAGAGGCCGGAAGCAGCAGCCACCGCCGCAGACACCCAGGCCCCAGATCTCCGGCCAGATCCAGCCGGAGACTGGGAGAGGCAGGGGCCCCGCCAGGACCCAGGGCACTGGCACCAGGATTTGGGGAACGGGCCCCTTGTGCCAGGCATCAGTGACACCCCTCGCCTGGGTGAGCTTCACTGGGTGGATTATGCTCCATTTGCAGATCCTTAAATGAAGGACTCAGGAAGAAGCGAAGGCTGCATAATATTTCCCAGGAACGGTCCCTGCAGCCAATGCTGGGTACATCCGTCACACCCAAGGATCCACCAGTAGCGAGTGCTGATCTGGCACTGGATCCCTCTCGGCGCCACTCTCTGGCTACCAATAAAAGCTGCGATTGGCCTCTAACTCAGCACCGCATGCTTGGTTGGCACCGGTGCCCTCTCATCACCGCTTTCCAGCTATGAATAAAAGCCATGATAAGCCTCTGATGCAGATAAAAGCCGCATTCAGCCTTTAACTCGGCACCGCGTGCTCAGTCGGCACCGGAGCCCTCTCAGCGCGACTCTCCAGCTATGAATGAAAACCGCGATCAGCCTCTAACTCAGCACCGCGTGCTCGGTCGGCACCAGCACCCTCTCATTGCTGCTCTCCAGCTATGAGTAAAAGCTGTGATCGGCCTCTGATGCAGCACCGCATGCTGGCTGGACACCACCTTCCGGCTATGAATAGAAGCTGTGACTGGCCTTTAACCTGGCACCATGTGCTTGGTTGGCACAGCACCCTCTCGGTGCCTCTCTCTGGCTATGCATAAAAGCTGCGATTGGCCCCTAACTCGGCACAGCGAGCTGGTTGGGCCCCGAAGCACTCTTGATGCCACTCTCCGGCTGTGAATAAACAGCTGCGATTGGAAGCTGGCTCAGCACCATGTCGGTGCCGTGTGACCAGTGTTCCCTCTAATTATTCATAGGCTGTGTGCGCAAAAAATTTCTTTGTGTACACAAAAATATTTCTTTGTAAGCACCAACATTAGCACTATTGAATTTTTTTGTGCGCACTTTATTTTGTTTTGTGCATGGGTTTCATGACCTGTGTGCATCCACACATGTGCACAGCTTAGAGCAGGAGTCTCAAACTTAAATCACCATGAGGGCCTCATGAGGACTAGTAGAGGGCTGCATGACAATTAGTATGGTAGCCCGAGGGCTGCACCACTGAAACCTTTCCATACAATGATATGGCAAATATAGGTAATGATCATGTCATCGAGGGCCACAGAAAATAGCTTTAGGGGTCGCATGCGGCCCACAGGCCGCATGTTTGTGACCCCTGGCTTAGACGGAACAGTGTGTGTGACCTTACCCCTGGTACCTCCTCTCCAAAGAAGAGGGTCAGAGCATCTGAGTACCATGTGTTGGTGGCAGTGCCTCAGACCAGTTGGCACCAAGGCCCTCTCAGCACCGCTCCCCAGCAGAGCACAGGCAAGCGCACTTGACATCAACTTCAGCACTGAAATGCCGGTGCAGTCCTGGCTCTCCCCTCAGGGAGGTGAGGGCCAGAGCCTATCATGGTGCCGTCCACACCAGAGGACTTTAAGGCGGTGGAGGCTCTTCGGCTCCTGAAATCACTGCCAGGCCAGTGAAGCAAATGGTAAGTCTGCCTTCCTTTCACTTTACCCGGCACTCTGCATCACTACGGAACTGGGGGCTCCAACCCCTACAGCACCAACACCTTGCCTCGGCACCGCAAGAAGGTCCAAGAGTGCATGCCTCGAGCCCGGCCTCCTGTTGAAGGGTCCCCAGCACTGGGTTCTTCTCGGTACCGTACTTGAAGCTGGTTACCTCCCACTGAAGCCTTGGAAGGGGAGTTCCAACTCAGTACTATGGCCTCAGGAGGGGACACCTCGGTACCAGGGTTGTCCCTTTCCCCAGCTAGAGTCATGAACCCAGGGCCAGGATCTTAGAGAGAAGACCTTACCATGATTCAGCCCCTTCACTGGGTCACCGCCTACCTGGGGGTCAGGGTCACACCCCTTGAGGGGAACCAAGACCCCTGATTCAACTTGGAGTTTACATCCCCTCCAGTCGCCATTACAATCCCTCTTCATGCTCATGTTCTTGACATCACTGGCACACACTGGCCTGAGCTGCCCTGGTTTACCCCTGGGCTCCCAGGTGTCCAAGGGGTTGACCTCCTGAGTCAAAGGCCTATTCAACTTCAGCCTTTCAGCTGAGAATTGCTAACCATTAGGCCTTGTTTAACAGATATTCCCTAGATCTGTGTAAAGCTATGAAGGGTTTTAGCTGTTTCCTCCCATAAGAACACTTCAAGGATTAGGATGCCTTCGTCGAGGAAGGCACCTTGGCCTCACACAAAGCCTTTATAGTGGCGGGGGATGCCTCAGACACTGCCAGCTGTGGCATTGCTACAACCTTGGTTGTGCACCGAGTGCTCTCTACCAGAACTTACAGCAGTCGACGTTAGACCTTCCCTTTCGAGGGATGGTCTCTCTGTGCCCTGGCCACTGACTCCCTGATCTGCGGCAACTGTGACCCCAGGTCAGCCCTCAGAGCCCTGGGTATACTTATTCCCCATGTGCTTCAGCATTCGCCTGGCCCACCACGACCCCACAAATGTTTGGGGTGAGGGCCCTCATGGTAGTCTCCCCCACCCACAAGCAAAACAGCTACTCTTTGGACTGCAGTTGATGGCCCCCCCCTTCTCCCATTGAAGGCGATCAACTCCAATACAGTCACCTCTCCCCATCAAACCCAACCCTTAAACTTCAGGGCAGCACCCTAAATCACTTAGTGAAATGCCCCCTTGCAATCAGTCTTGCCTCTTCCTCCTCTCCGGTAATGATGCGTCTCCCTCTGCCCTTACCGTACCCTTCAGGCCGAGTAAGGGCCTGGCAATGGGGGAACTCTCCTCACATGTGCTCGGTTCTAGTTGCATGTGCCCCTGGAGCCTTGGTGGAAATCCAGGGCTGATGGAAATGAGAAGGGGACACATGATGCCCCCCCCCCCCGCAACACCTGCTGCAGCACTTACCCAGGGCTACAACCTGCTGGGATACATAGGGGAGGATACCCACTCCCCATCTTCATACCAAGAGGCCCCTCCCACCCCCCCACCTCATCCAACCCCTCCCTCTGTCGGGCACAATGGAACAGGTACTCTTCCACTTCACTGGCCCAAGAGCATTTCTTATTCCAGTTGGCCTGCAATGGATCTTGGAGGAAATTACTGTGGGATGGTGTATCCCATCTCCTAGGTGGTAGGTAAGAGGGTGAGCTTGTACCCTCCCCAGGCGGTCCCCCTTTTGTTCTCAGGGCCATGGTCTTCAGACTTGTATTAGGCCTGTCGCTTGAGACAGCCTCAAGCTCCACCGTAGGGGATTTTGCCTCTTCAGCTCCCACCCCTCCTCCGCAAGGACATTCACCACATCTCATTGGTCCATTCCTCCCACGGGCAAACCTCATGTTTAGCTCTCTACTGGAACCCCCTCCGCTCTGGTGCCTCTCTCCAACCAGGCAAGGGACGCATTTCATCGAAAACCCCAGACAGCCATCTAGGAGCTACCTCAGCTTTTCAATGACATCCTTTCCTCCCTAGAATCACAACAAGGGGAGATAGTAGGGGGTAGAACTCTTAACTCCATTGGTATTAATACACTTGAATGAGCCCACTGGAGGACATATGGTCCTTAGCTCACAGTTAGTTCCCCTGCAGAACTCTGGCTCCTGAGGGAATTGCAAAACCCTTAGCAGGCTGCAAAGCCTGACGCCTTATGGGTGATGCTTTCATAACGTCCCCTCACAGTGGCTTCTCCTTGTTTTTTCCCTAACTAGGGGTTGCCTTATGCCCTCCTCCTCTCTCCCCAGGGTCTCTCATCAGGATCTATGCAAGATCCCTCATAGCTGGCCCATTGCAGCCATGACCCAACACCTACTCCTGCCGCTAGAGAGAGTCAACCAGCCGTGATATGAATGTTGACTGCCTTTCCATAGAAGAGAGAGTGAGAATATCAGGTGAGAGGAGAAGTGAGGATATCATGTGAGCCACGTGCCCCCCCCCCCAACACTCTAATTCTGGAGCTTGGGGGAGCACAACCCTTGGGAGGGATCTGACCTGTCATTAGAGATGGTCAGATACCCCTTCCCTCTATTCAGCACACCTCTCCTTTTGTGAGTCCATGTATCAGGAGAGTAGAATACAGGGGCAAGGGAGAGAAATGTGCACCTAGCCCTGAGGTTGCATAAGCCCCTCCCAGAACCCCACAATGGCTTCTCACTGTCCCTGTCTCAGGTCATTCCCCGTCCCTTTGGTCAGAGACGACCTAACATGGGCATTCAATCACCTTTCCTCCAGTTTCTCTGTTTTCACTTCCCGGTTGTTTAACACTCATGACCTCCGCTGTTTGGTGTCTCTCCTGATGCCCGGATGGGTGTACCTACTATAACCCATAGAAGAGTCACCTCTAAAGAAGGGCCCTCTGGGGATCCCCACTCCTTCTCTCCCAACGACCTCCTTGACGGAGTGTCTCTGACACTTTGGGCCCCAGAGATGGGCCTGCTCAGCACCTAGGCCTTATTCTGTAGCCCTCCCTTCTTCCCTCCCAGGCTCTCCTATCACATGCTCCAATGGATGGAGGGGCGGGGGTCCCCACCTACTCCCTGCTCATTATTTTCTTCCTATGTTATCTTTCATATAGAGTCAGGACACTTTAGTTTAGGGTGCCCTTATCAATCCTGCCCTTGGCATCTATTGCCAGTAGGTCAATGGGGGAAGGCCTTTTGCCTATCCCCTGGTTGGTCAAGGGCAACGTGTTCCGTGCCCCGGTCTTGGTTAGTAACTTAACCCAACTTACCTCCCTTTGAGATCAGGGTGGCAAGGGCGGCAGTTATCCCACCCTTGCTTATCGCCTGCAGCCATAGGAGCCTGTTGCTCTGGATCATGACTGCCTTTCTCAAGAGTGGATTCTGCTAGGGAAGGACAACCCTCTTATTTAGACGGTCTTGCTGGTGACAAGGTTGCTCCTTGCTATTGTGATACAGCAGTTCCCTGGTAATGAACCAGGACTGGACTCTTGGAGTTCTGGTCTCCTGACAGAGTGGCAAATGACCCCTTGGCACTCCATGCACGTCTTCTCCTGATGATATTGCATGTAGTGGTGTGTCCGCAGGCATTTGTCTGGTGGACAACTGCTTCTTCACCCAATCTTGGGGTGCTGTGCCATCTGTGGGTGGCCGTGCTGATGGCAGATAAGGCTCTAACTCCACCCACCTTCCACTGTACAGCTAGCAGTCACCTGATACTGAATGTATCCAAGCAGCACTCAAAGAAGAGCAGTGGGTTACTTACCAATAACTGTCCTTCTTCGAGATGGGCTGCTCAGATTCATTCAAATCCCTCCCGCCACAGTACTTTTCTTTTAAGAAGGCTGTTTTGGGTCACGGAATCTTACTGATCATAAGCACCCCAAAGGACAATCTACAGATATCAAACTCAGTTGGACTAGCTGAGTAAGCACAGTAAATAAATGGGGTGATGTTGCTCACATCCCAGTCTAAGAGTGTGAGAGTTATATAACTTCTCCCCAATAGAGGTTTTTCATAGATTCCAAGGCAAGAAGGCATCATTATCATCTTGTCTGGCCTCCTGTAAAACATAAGCCATAGAACTTCCCAAAATAATTCCTAGAGTTAGTGACCAGTAGGAACTGGCGAGGGGCAGGGCTGTGGCCATATATACAGCCACGGGGTGGCCAGGGGGTGTTGGCTGCCAGCCCTGTTCTGACAGACTAAGGCTAAAGAAAGTGTCCGGTCAATCGTGCACTGCGGCACGTAGACACCTGATGCTGAATGAATCCGAGCAGCCCATCTCGAAGAAGGACAATTACTGGTAAGTAACCCGCCAATACTTAATGATGGAAATCAGATTCCCACAGGTGGAGTTCCGCCAAAATCAGTGAAGCTCTACATGGGCATAACAGTTTGTCCACACAGACCCAGTTCCAGGATCAGGACTTAGAATCTTACCATTCTTTTTCAAAGGCAGGTAAGTACTATTAAACCTGTTGAGAAGCATGAAAAACTGTTTCACTGTAGGGTAGACATACCCTAAGGAGGCTAATTGACTGCCTATGGTCACACAACAAATTAAAAAAGCATAAGTATTTTCAATTCATGGCACAGGGAAGGTATTCTTCTTAATGGACAATTTTTTTTTTACAGGTCAGCATATTACAATTTGTATCCTTGCACACAGGGGTTCTTTGACCTTTTCCTGTTTATTCCTTCAGAAAATATCTGTCTTAGAGAGCTTCATTGTATTTTACTGCATGTGTCTAAAGAGTTTATGTATCTAATGTGGGATTCACAGTGTACAAGAAATATTGGCAAACTTGCAATAGTAGAAAAATAGAAATTATATGGGGGTAAAGAATCAGCTGCCTTGCTTTGCCACCAGTAGTTATCACATAGAAGATTATTAGGGAATAATTTCCTTGAACATGTGTTATTCTTTACTTCTCCTAATTATAAGAACAAAATAACAATTTAGCATTTATACAGAGCATATCAAGGATTGCCTTACTTATTCGGATAATCCCAATACAGTCATGGGACCACTCACAGAAGATTAAGAAGATTTAACCCTAATTAACTAATGTTCCCAATGTCCCTGTGAGGTAGGTAAGTATTTGAAACTTTACTGATTGGGAAACTGAGACAGAGAGGTCAAGTGACTCACAATGAATCAGAATCAGCACTGGGACTGGTCCTGTGGAAAAAATAGCATGTGATCATGTAATTTACTGTATGATTATACATATGCACAAGGCGGACAAATCAAGATTACATTGGCATTTATATCCTATACGCTATCTTGATATCAGAAATTGTCAGATACTCTCTGTTGGTGAAGAGTTTTGTGTATGTGCTGCAACATGAAGTTGTTAATGCTCCATACTGCATGCAGTGGATCTGTTTCGTCTGCAGTTTGAATATGGAGCATTCCATTGAAATAATTTTCCTTTAGAGGAGTTCAGAAGAGTATCTTAGATAGCTCAATGGCTAATTTGTGCCATACCACTGAGTTCAGAAAATGGAGGATGGCCATGTTTTCCCTGTGCCCTAGAGATCCCAAGCTGCCATTTTAACCTTTTAAGAGCTTGCATTCTTTAGAGCAGTGGTTCCCAACCTTTTTCAGGCTGGGGACCCCTTTTTAACAAAAAAAAAAAAAAAATCTTTACGGCTGCCCTGGCTGATTATGTAATCTGATCCGCACCACTCTGGCAGTGCCACTGGGACAGCCAGTGAGTAACAGAGCTGCCACCATGGCCTGCGCCACTGGGGAGCTGAGCCATGGTGGCTATGGCCCCTGCCCTTGCCCCTCCCAGGGAGCCGCCATGGCCTCATGCCCCTGCTGGGATCCGGCAACAGGTGGGGAGAGGCTACCCTGCCAGGGTGCTTTGGGGCTGCAGCTGGATTCTGGCCCTGGTAAGGAGAGGCTCTGCAGACCCCCTGCAACATGTCCCTGGACCCCTGGTTGGGAACCACTGTTTTAGAGGAATTTGGGGGTTCTTGTACTGTACTGGGGCCTGGTCCACCCTACAGCCGTCCCAGCGCTGCAGAACGCAAAGTCACCTTTGTGACTTTTCCTTCTGAGATGAAATTTTTACTCCTTGGCCATAACTGAGGATTTCAATTCATGGTGTTATACATGGGTGTGAAGACAGAAGGGTGATCAAAATGTATAGAGTCATTTCATTTCAAGTCCTGAATGTAAAATTATTCAGTTAAAGCCATGAAATGTCTTTCTGTAAGACCCTAATAAACATTTAATCTGAATGTTAATATAAAGGGTTTTTCTGTAAGCAAAATATTGAATGTAATGAAGAGAAAGGAGGGAGTCTATTAGACTGACCCTTCAGCTGGGATCATCAGGCCCTCTTGAGCTCTAACCCCAGTTTTGACACTGATTCCTTTGCTAGCCTGGTATAAATCAATTATTCTTTATACTTCTGTTTCCCCATGTCTGAAACAGAGTTAATAAAACTTACTTAGCTCATCTGCATGAGAAGAAAAATAATTAGTTGATGCTTGTAAAAGGCTACACAGAGGGTTAAGTGTTTGTATGATTTGAAAGTAGAGCTTGCGGCCAGACTTCCTTGCTTTCACTAAATTAACTAATTTTCTGTGGGTCTACAGTTGATCGTAAAACTGTTTATTACTGTAAAGAGGGCCGTAATTTATGAGAGTGCCATCAGTAACCACTGTAATCTACTGTGATGGTTATCAAAATCTCATGAGGGAACTACCAAGCTCTTCACTCCCATTCTGTATATTTGCCATCTTCAAAGCATCTGATGAAGTGGGATTTTCTCCCACGAAAGCTCATGTGATAAATAAATTTGTTAGACCTTAAGTGTCGGAGGCCGCCTGGTTGGTTTTGCTGAACTAGACTAACATGTCTACCTCTTTGGAACTTGTCAAAAATGAAAGGATTGTTTTCTCATTGGACTTTTCCAATGATACTTACTTTTTATGGATTTTGTTGCAGGCTGGATCAGGTCATATACCTGGATTTTCCAAGTTTTCTTTTGTTCAGGTTTCAGTCAGCAGGTTCCCAGCTAAGTCTCCCAGCTGTGAATTTTGGGACTTGCTATTTGTAGATATATGGGCTAATGATACTTTGCAAAACATGGCTCTACACTTAAATACAGAGGGCCTCCTCCTGCAGTTCTTACTCAAGATGAATTCCCCTTGACTCCAATGGTACATTGCCTCAGTAAAAGTGGAGAAATTGGCTCTGCATTATAATCTATTTGCAGTGCTTACAGGAACGTCACTGGCTCTGGAAAAGACCCAAGGCACAGGCCCAGGCCATGCCTCCTTGGCCACGTTCCGGTGCCCGGGCCCGATAATTCATCAGGCTCCTGCAACCTCCAGCCTGGCCCCAGATCCCCAGCTGTTTTGGGAGCCAGGAGAGGTAGGTGCTGCTGTGTGTTTCCCAGCCTCAATGCCTGGCCAGGGCTGGGGCCGGGAGAGGCAGGCACTGTGGAGGGCGCCCCGGCCAGGGTCCTTGGTTTGGGATGGGGTAGCCCGGACACTCGGGGCACTGGTGCCGAGACTTGGGGCATGTACCCCGTGTGCCAGGTAGCAGCGATGCCCCTGAGTACTTAACTCCTTGAGTTATTTTAGAAAGTCAGCCTCAAGTCACTGAGCAGACAACATTTTCTTTTATATTGTTGCTCTTATATAGGACTGTTCATTCAAGAATATCAACACTGACTTCCAGCTAAATAAGCTTCCCAGCACCCCCTCTGGGATGTGTAAACACTAAGTATATTTTACAGCTGGGTAAGCTGCAGGACAGAGGGTGATTTGCCAGCCTGTCAGTGTCAGCCGTAAGCAGAGGCCTAAGGTGAAATCTTGGCCCCACTCACACCAATGGCAACACTGTCACTAACTTCAGTGTGGCCAGGATTTCACCCCTCAGTCCCTTCACCCAACCCACAAATAAGAGAGATAATCTAGAGCAGGCACTCATCCCCCAGTGTCCTCTGCTCCAAAAGAATTATGCCCTTAGATGAAAAAGATTCAACACAAGCAAAATGAAGGTTATGCTGGTAGAGAGGAGGAAAAGCCTTGAGAAAATTGCAAAAGCCATATCTACTCCTTCTGCAAGGGAAGTCTGACCAGCTATCATTTTATCGGAGTACTGCACAGAGTTACACTAGTTATGTCTACAATACAAGGCTCAGTGAAGTCAACTTAATAACGTCTACTTAAAGTTTGCTTTCTAAAGTCGACCTAAGCCAGTGGACCCATTTAAAGTTGACTTTAAAAAAGCGACTCTAAATGGGTCACGTGGCTTGAGTTGACTTGACTTAAAAGGCTCTATTGCACTAAGTTGACTTTATTAAGTCAACTTTAATTGGCACATTGCATTAAGTTGATTTAATCAATTGAAGTTAACCCTTAAGTCAACTTTAAGGACTTAAGTCAACTTATTGAACTGTAAATGTGCCCAGGGAATTGCTTAAGTCAACTTAAGCCTCCTTAAGTCGACTTAGGCCCCTAATGTAGATATACCCACTCAGCTCTGTCCTCCAGTTAGTGACAGAGGGTCAGACACTGCACTGTGTCTCCAGAAGGTGAAGTACAGATGCCACAGTACTGGGTGGGGAGGTGGCAAAGAGGAGAGAATCTTTAAGCCACTTTTGCACTCTCCCACTTCCTGACTACTTCAGAGGCTGAAACTGCCTCCAGAGTAATTAAAGTAGCACAGGGGGCTACTCAAACTTACAAGCATCTCCTGCCATTGCTTACAGCATGCCACAAAAGCCACAATAACAGCAGCGGCATGTGCTACTGCCTGACCCTTACTGATGAACAACAGATCTTGCAAGGGAACTCTCAATAAAAGTACCTGTAGTTGTTGAGCACAGTGCCTGCACTGGAAGAATTCTACCCCAGCCCTGCTACACTGCTGCAGAAACATATTGAGGTCAGCACCGAATTAAACTGTCTGGCAGCTCCCTCAGTTTGTCCCTGGGGCTGAGGGCAGGACTGTCTGGTGTGTGGTATGGCCCTTGGTGCAGCCCCCCAGGGTCATCAGCCTGAAGGCCTCACCAGAGCGATGGAGGCTACACCGAAAGCCAGCTGGCCCTGCCCTCCAGCCAGCCTGGGGGCTGCACTGGCTTGCCCTGCTCTGCCCCTGGGGGAGAACAAGCTGTCCCAGGGATGGGGGGCAGATGCGCAAAGCCAGGCCGTTGGCCCCAGGCCCCTCCTTCCCACCCTCAGTACTCCATTCCTGCCAGCGCTGAGCAGGGTGAAGGGGAGCCAGATAGGGAGTTTTAGGGGGTGGCAACTGGGACCCCCTTTCTGGCCAGAGCCTGGGACTTCAGCCCCTAAAGATCCTATGATAATCCAGCCCTGATTGTGGTTAAAGCAAGGGGTGAGAATCCCTCCCATATAGTACAGCAGTGACCAGAAACACCTTCTGCCACCTCTTGCAGCTACATTTTCTTAGGTGTCACTAATGGGAGAGCAGAGAGGACTTTATTACCTGGAGAGAACTGACGGGTCTTGAATTCTTGTGTCTGTGCCTAGATAATATGGTGCCAGCGGGCCTGGAAACATATAGTTTTTTCAAGAAGTTATATAAGCACTTGCTTTCAAAAATACTGAAGAATTCTTGTTTTCACAAGCCTCTCCCATCTGTCTCCCCCAAATATACATATTTCCTCTTTTGGAAGGCAAGCAAGCATTTTAATTCAGACTGATGCCTATCATTCTTATTTTTATACATTTTTTCCAGACTCTTGTCTCTTGGAATACAGGACACTGATGAGGAAACTCTTAATTATTCCCACTTGAGTTTTACATAGAAATATAAATGTTATTTATGAGGATGTGGGGATTCTAACATAAGGGAAAGACAGGAAATATTTCAATCTGCTTATTAACCTCCCCCCCCAATAATATGAGCAGATGTTTTAGTATTTACCTTTATTGACTCACATGTACATTTTAACTGTAGTGCAGATCTCAGGCACTCATGTTACAACTGATTACTGCAGCCAACTAAACCAGCATGACCAGGAGCTGAAGCCCCTACAAGTTTATAAACAGTTTACCTAAATGTCAGTAAACACACTATAACCAAAGGCATAGCCACAGCTATTATCATAATACTTTACTTCTGCAGTGTCTTTCCTCTGAGACTCATGAACTATGTTGTGGACATTAATGATTTGTCTGTGTACTTACATGGGGCCATGTAGTTAAGGAACTGAACTGGGACTCAGTTTCTTGCTCTGTTCCCCAAATCACTGACCTGAGCCAACCTAAACAATTTTACACATCTCCTTTAACTTCAGATCTGGGAGTAGTTCCATCAAGGCTTGGCACATTAGGGAAACTATGACTTTGGTACCCCCACCCCCATGTTTTATAAGAGTTAATATTTTTTTTTTCAAATAGATTAAAAAAAAATCAGTTCTGCCCAGAGGCATCGCTAGTGGGGGGGCTTCAGGGGCATCAGTCCCCCTGAAACTCAGGACCAGCCCCTGAGCAATGTGCCACTAAACTGCGCAGGGGCACACCGTTGCTTCCCCATGCAGGGAACACTGCCCCATAGCCAGCAGCTGCAGCCTCTACCTGGCTGGAAGACACAGTCTTCTGACCCATAGGGAACTGCTCCAGGCTGGGCTTGGGGATTTTTAAAACTCCAGCCCTGGCTTGACCCTGCTCTGAGCAAGCTCAGAGCAGGGCCAGGCCAGGAGCCTCAGCCTCTGCTGGGGCCATGCTCTCCCCCAGTGGCCAGGTAAGGGAGACGGGGAGGGGGGGGTCCAGGGGCAGGCACCCATTCCAGGGCAGGACCAGGGGTTAGAGAAGGACTTGTGGGGGGGCAAGGAGGTGGGTTAGAGAAGGGCTCAGTGAACCAGCAGGGGAGGCGGGGTAGGGAATCGATCGGTGCCCTGGTGGCCAGTGGGGGCCTGGGCCCAACCTAATCTTTATGTCTGACAGTGTCCCTGGTTCTGCCTAATTTGGCACGCCTCAAAACCTGGCACCCTAGGTGACCGCCTAGTTCACTTACACGGTTGGGCCAGCCCTGCGTCTCTAGATGCAGGTCTAAACTGCCATTAGACACCCATAGCTGACACATGCCTACCTATTTGGGCTGTGGGTCTTAGACTCACTAAAGCAATGATTGTCAAGACTGAGTTGCGGCACCCTTGCTGCCACTGCTACTGCCACAAGACTGAGGTGCATTGCTCAAAGATATAATTCCTGGATTACAGGCATAAAAGATATTTTTCAACTGGGTCCTGAAGAAAAAAGTTTGAAAACCACTGCACTAAAGAGCTGTTTCACTGAGGTGTTGATATTCATCCTGAGACTCTAGACTTTGCAGGTGCCAGAGCCCTCGGGCCCAAATAACTACCTTGTAATTAAACCGCCGCTGAGCATGGGCCCTGAAAGCCTGGGTAGGCTGGTACAGGCCAGCTGCTAGTTTTTAACCGCAGTGTAGACATACTCTTTGTGTTTCCAGATTAAGAGCTTTATGTAATCTCTCTGTGCACAGTTCCTCAGCTATAGTGTAGGGCTCTCACAACCGTTGCACGTTTAAAGCTGATGTTTGTGAGGTGCTCTCATACAACAGTAATGGGGCCCACAGAATTATGCAGATATATAGGGAAATATCTTCCTCATTTTACAGAGGAGATGAGAGTAAATTGCAGGCGTTAAATGACTTGTTCAGGTACACATGAACTCTTCAGTACAGCCTGGAGCAGAACTCCCTAATCGTGAGATTTCTACAGCAGCAGTCTTCAGAGCAATGTTTGTTTGTGCTGGAAAGTATCACTTTCATAACACATTTGTCTAATGCTTCAAATAGGAATTTTAAATTAAACCCATGGGTTTGTTTAGATTTTTAAATATTAGTTCAATTTTACATATCATCAAGTTATTTATTCTCTGATCATCTTATTTAAATAAAACAAAAGAGTAATAGTAAAACACAGAAATTCTATAGTATGGTTTTCAAAGCTTTTTCCAGGTTCTTGCATTTGCATGGTTCAGTTCTTTTCTTATGTCAAATCTAAAACTCAAAGTGAAATGCTGGCCAAGGAAGTCCATGCAAATAGTCAAAGGAAAAAAGGTCTCACAATCTATCTGTGAACTGGAACTGGTTTGCGCAGCATTATGGATTTGGACCAAAGAGTAAAACTGCCAATTGAATGAATGACTGCTTTGAGGGCAATAAAAGTCACAAACAATTGTTGGTTCTTTCTTTGGGAGTCCTTAAAAATCACATAAGAAAGGGTAAAGCAATTATCTGAAGTACAATAGTCCCTCTTGGAACCTATCTACTCTTCAAAAATGGTTTTACTGTCTCCGCTCAAGACAATAATTTTCATAACAGAAATCTGGCAAAAAAAGAAAAAAAAAACCTTTGGAAACTACTTCCAATAAACATATACATTTACAAGCCTTCCCTGCCTTCTATGCAGGGATTATTATATTTTCTTTCAAGCTTAGAGGAATTGTTTCAAATATGATAATATAATGGAAAAAAATTGAACAACAGGCAAGAAGTTGACTAGGCAAGGAAAGAATTATACAGTTGTGCAGGAAGCAAGTTCATGCCAGGAGCTTTTCTGTTCCTTTGTGCAAAAACCACAGCAGTAATCTTCCTCTCAGTAACTGAATCCTCAGAACCAAACTTCATACAAGAAAAATGTAAAGGAAAAAGTGCAGGACATGAGTAGATCTAGGTCATCAAAAACCAGCTTAATGATGGGAAATCCAGTGGGCAGAAATTACAGCATCAACATCAACTGTGCATTGTTTATGCCTGTGGCCATAAGGAGGCAAAGCTGTTTGGACTCCTGGGCTTCTTGTGTATGTAATATGTCTATAGCATGTACTTTGACAGCACAAACTAGGCAACAGATATTTATTCTTTTCAAGAGCCATCAGAGATGGGAGATGGTTAGAATTGTTTTAATATTTAAAGCACTGGAAGTCCGTCATATCTAGTATCACTCTTTTACTGCTGTGTCAGCTTTAGACATAAGTTAAAGATGTGGTTCAACACATGATTTTCTGGCTCTTCCACATTAATGGAACCATGCAGATATTAGTTTGGGAATTGCTTTTGTGCGTTTGAGGTATCTTGTCAAGTTAAAAAATGAATTTCAAGTTCAGAAAATTGCTGGATCACAGCCTTCAAGATTAAAAGTCATTTCTTATCAAAAGAACAGGTACAGTGTGGCAGTAAAATCGAATACAATGGGCTTTGGAACAAGTTTTTCCCATTGCACCACCTTGCCAACTCGATTTAACCAGGTTCCAAATGGACCATCTATTTGTGAGAGTATACTGCATATTAATGTTGAGAGCAAATAAAACAGAGTGGGTATTAGTCTTTGCATTAATTCAATCTGTGGCAATTTCAGGAGATCAGCCAATTCATCTGAAGGATTCCTGACTGCACATTTCTCCAAAGCACAAAGCTATGAAAACAAAGCCCACAGTTGTAACCATGTTTAGGATAGGATCTTATCTTTAAAAGACAAAGTAGATAAATTCATGGAGGATAGATTCATCAATTGCTCTTAGCCAGGATGGGTAGGGATTGTAGTTGCCAGACACTGGGAATGAATAATGGAATAGATCACCTGAAGATTACCCATTCTGGTCAAGGTCTCCGAAGCATCTGGCATTGGCCACTGTCAGAAGACAGGATACTGAGCTAGATGGAGTATTGGTCTGATCTAGTATGTTCTACAGAGATGTTACGTTAGCAGAGCTATTGGGGAATGTGTATGTTGTGATGCAATTATATACCTTGTCTTTTTATGAACACATAAATCACCATTGTATTTAATTATATTACAACATACACATTTGTAGGCGGAGGACCTCCATGAAGTGGGATTTTCAATCAGTGATTAAGGAGCTGATTAAGGATATTCTCTTGAATATCAGCAGGACCTGAGCTTCTAAATACTTTGAGTGAATTTGAAAATCATCCCCTTAAGTGCATTGGCTGCTTGTTTTTGATGTTCTATGAGAATTAGCTAAGAAATCAACAACTCTACTGAAGTTCCTTAAATGCCTTACACATCATTTTACCGGAAGTCTAAGTAGGTTTTGTTAATTTTTCTACATTTCTCCTTTTCTGGAGCTTGTTCCCAAAAGACAAGTTAAGAACACATAAACAAGGATGCAATTTTCAAAGATTGCCTTGACTTTAATTGTAGTTCTGGGTGTTCAGAAACTCTGAAAACCATTCCCTAAGGTTTTATGTGTCAAAGGCCAGAAAAATATGTGAACATAAAAATCCTTGCTGATTTCTGGGAGTGACATCCCAGCACTATTGAAGTCAATGGGAGTTTTGTCATTGACATCAATGTGATCGGGGTTTCACCTTTGGCCTGTAAAAGCCTATTCCAAAGCCTACTGAAGTCAGTGGGGGTTTTCATTAAAGTTAATGGGCTATGGATCAAGCCCTAAATCACCTTCACTCCTGGCAAGTACACCAGCATGTTTGTGTCAAAAAATAAACCTCTTCTTACTGAGAGCACTGATCAAACAGTTCTGATTAAAATGATGGCCAGCGATCTCAGTGCGTTTTCTTTTGAAAAAGCAAAGGGCAATCCAAACAATGGTGCAGTCCTTTGTTTATTTTCTGAAAAGAGAAAAATTCAATAGAAAAAATATAGATCCCCAAGGCTTCACAAGTCCCTGTTTCATTCAGTGTTATTGTACTGGAAAATTCTTCTTTATAAAGTAATATTTTCCTGTCTTTTGACAACTTGCTAGCTTTATGCTGCTCAATGTAAGTTTTTTCTGCTTTTATTGTGATCGCATGTGCGTGATAAAGAAGGCTATAGTTAAGTCTGCCAGTATAGCATTTGAACAAAACAGCTTCAGATCTGTATTATTCGCTTGGCAAGGTATGAGACAGTTTGGCACACCAAGTCTTTATGTGTCCTAAAATAATTAGTTGCTCACAGTAATGGCCCCATCATTCCTTATTTTGCAATTGTCAGCACAGTCATTGGTTCTTGTCTCACTGACTTTCTTTTAGACAAATGTATATTTAAAAATGTAAAGCATCCAGACATGCTGTAGGTTAAGAAAATGTAGGGATTTTATTCAAGCAGCTGCTGATTCAGCAAGACACTTCAACACAGGAGCAGTCCCCAGGAAACTACTCGTGTGTTTAAACTTAAAGCAACACATGTGCTTAAACGCTTTCATGAACCAAACCTTAATCTCAATGAATTGTTCTTAACTGGAAAATCTCATTTAGGGGAAAGTAAAATAATCAGACATTTTCATGCAGTGAGTCACTAAATAGTTGCTTTTGTTAAAAGGCTAAATGTGAGTTGCTTTCAATTCACTGTATGCTGGAAATCAGCAAGAATGAACCTCCGTAATATAATCTAGATGATTTAAGAAAACGTAATCCACAAGAACACATACCAAATAGACATAAGTCAGTGTGGTGTGAGAAACCTTTTGTTATGTTCTCAATGCAAAATACAGTATAACAGTCCATTTAGCCAGGTGAAGCAAAAACCAAATCTGAACATTTAAATCCATGGTTTTAAGGAAATAAAAAAGGTGAACCAACAACTGCTGGTGCTAGTGTGCTCATTTCCCTGCTAGTTATGTGACAGTGCTGTAGTATTGTGGTTAAATGTGAAACATCTTGTATCCTTCATAGGCAGTTTATCCAAAGGCAAGTTTTCCAGATGGTCTTTTAAATGATCAATTATGTTGTTTGTAATAGCAAGCTCCTCTTTCACATGTCTGCTTCCCTGCTGTTTCTGTGTGAAGAAAGGTAAAATCTTTAACCAGTGAGCAGCTGGTAGAGTTTATGTAAACAGTTACTGAGTGCACTATTTCAGAATAGTTACAAGATCAGTAAGACCTGAGACCATTTTCCCTTTAATATTTTAATAATTTTTATATAGAGAAAGAAAGTATAGTTTTTAAATACAAAGCTATCTCTAGCTTTATATCTTTTCTCTCTGTATGGAAGAAAATTGAAAAAATGCATTCTCAAGAATTTAGCTTGCATATTAATTCACTCGATAAATGATTTATTAATGACTGTCATCAGAGATTTGGCTGGGACATCAAGACTTCAAAGAGAAACAGCTGAACTCGAATTAATATGCAAGCTAAATTCTGTGAAAGCAGGACTTAAT
>ML681972.1:62977224-63098936 GCA_007922195.1 Podocnemis expansa | reverse complement strand
ACCGATAATAAACACAGAGAGTTGCTTCTCTGGGAATTAACTTAGGTAGTTACAGGGTAGTGGGTGGGTGGGGGGGTTACATGTGCTCAACACAGAGAAATCCAAAAAAACAAGCCGAAAACAAAGAAAATACCCTGACTGCGTCTAAATAAACATTCCCTGTTCTACTCACGCCTGGTCAGTACAATTTTAACTTATCTTTGTAAAGATGCTGCTGGATTCTTCCTCAGGCCCCTCTGGCCTCCTCCTGATCCTTCCAGGAGCTCTGCTGCATCCAAACAGGCCCAGGCCAGGCTGCTGTTACAATTCAAAAACCTGTGCTTCGTTCCTATTGGCTGTCCTGGGACTCACTGACCAGAGTGCTAACCCCTTCCTCCCCAAGGGTTATTACACTTGGCTAATAGTGTTGCCAAATACTTGAACAGTGGGGCAGTGGTCACTTTGTCTACATGGGAAGAGAGGGGAGTTAAGTTTTATTTAATTTGGCTGGTTGTAGATTTCAACCAGTAAAGATCTTGGGTCTTGCACAACTAGTGAGTTTTAAAGAGGGAACTGAAAGAAAAAGGAGCTTACCATACTAGGACAGAGAGGATGTTCCAGGAACAAGGAACAATCTGAGAGAAGGACTGTAGAAGAAAGTAAGGGAAGTATATAAAGGGGCCAAAGAAGCATGATGTGTTGGAGTATTGAAGGGTGGTAGTAGTGAATAAGATTGAAGATGTATGCTGGCGAAGAGATATCCAAGACCTTAAATGTCAGGAAAAAGAGCTTACATATAATGCAAGTATAAAAGGGCCAATTGATAAATGCAAGTACCAGAAGCCTAGCCAGAACTGATTTTTTGGCAGAGCCTGTGGCTAACGTTGGGGGGCACTAGCTCTGTGTCACAAGAAAAATGGAGGCTGATAAAAATGTGGGATGAATTGCTTAAAATCTTATTGGGTGGACCTGCTTTCAAAGTGGGTATGCCATGGCCCACCGTAACTACACCACTGCCAAGTACAGCAATATAAGATAATGAGACAGTTGCCCTGCTACTTGGAGTATCTGCCTGCTGTTGGATACTTGGAACTCTTGCCTTATGCTTCCTCAATGGACACTCCTCTGGTGTAAGGAATGCAATAATAGTTATATATTCATCTAAACATGATTTGTGGATCTCTGATCACATGACAGGAATTATTCTCATTTGTTCTAAAAAGTAGAAAAATTACTTCAGCTATCTTTAAAAATGAGGAAAGTGGAAACTTCCCATTTTAATTTTTTGTTGAATCCTTTGCACCATTTTAAATTCCCTGCTGTTTCATGTGCTACCTGGCCAGTCAGGGTTCTTAACAGCCAGGTGATATAGATTGTCCTTAGATTTAGTTCTGCTCTTAGATTTTATTCCAAGATTAAAATTTAAGATACTGACTTTTATCAGTTATAGAACAGGATTAATTTTTTTTCCTCAAATGCTTCCACAGCAGTGTAGATACAGGTCAAGGGTTATATTTTTATCCTTTCTCCCCTACCCCCACTGTGCTGTGTGTGTGGGGGGTGCCTAGGGAAAACATCCCCTGCCAGGGTCCTGCCTTCTGAGCCTGGCATGGGGGAAAGCATCCCCTGCCCAGCTCTAGCCGTGGTGGGTGTAGAGTTGGGCAGGGGATGCTTTTCCCTGTGTGGGGCTCAGAGTGCTGGAGCCCAGCAGGGGATTGGGTGGTGGCATGGCCAGTTTTGGGGCCCATGTTGCTACACTTCCCATGGTGCCCCTCCTCCAATTCAAATTAGCAAGTCCAGTTCATGGACATGCTAGTTCGAATTGGAGTCTAGTGTGGCCATGTCAATTCAAATTGACTGAATTTGAACTAATAATTATTAGTTCGAATTGACTAGTTTGAATTGAGTCAATTTGAATTAAGACTGTAAGTATAGACATAGCCATACTCATCATATAATACAAATGGCTAATGCAACTACATTGCTATAATGTTGCACATAGGTGGAGTTTACATCATGCAACTGTCTGTTTCAGCTCTCACTGGAAAAGTTATGATACATTTCTAATTATTTTCAGTTAGAATGCAAGGAAATCAGAACTGAAATCAGAACATCTATGGAACTGAAAAACTAATTACATCATAAAAAAAACAATTATAGAGCAGACTATTCCAAATAATGGAAGATACAGAAACAAATTATCAAGTGAAGCACAACAGCATTTTCCTTTTGGCTGTATCATGTCATGACATAGAATAGAATAGAATCATAGGGTGGCATCTTTCATCCAAGGCTCTTAGAGGGCTATTCAAACAACTAATGAACTAGGTGTGGTCGTAAATATTAACTGATTTGTCGACAGTCAGGCAGAAGCAGCGTCAGGAAGGGACATGAGGTCTCCTGACTCCAACTCCTGTGTTCAACCCACTCAACCACAGTTGAGGTCCTGACATTTAAAGTTACACACTTGTCTAAACAGGGGCATAGCCAGAAGAGATTTTCTGGCAGGACTGTGAATTACTCTGATGAGCCTGGGCCAGTTTCTGCTTCTGGTCACATGCCTGGAAGCAGAAAGTTCAGAAGCTGCAGACATTCCAGTTACCTTGGCAAATGGAGCATCCAGCAGCTTAACAATTCCCCATCCGTCGCTTTCTGGAAGCTGCCTGATGCTCCAAAGTTAAGCGGAGCGTCAGCAGCAGAAGCAACAGATCTGGTGGGCCTGCTTTCAAAGTGGCCCATCTGAGGCATCCCATAGCTACACCACTGTGCCTAAGATTAAGAAGGGGCCTAAAGATGGAGACTCAACTCACCAAGAGGGTCTGGTAACATTGGGAAGCTTGCATTGCAACTGACTTCAGAGTCTGTTCAGTGAGTAAACAAAGAACTAACTCACTTTTCAAAACACTAGATCACAATCCAAAGAAACGATCCTACACATCAACAGGCTGAGTGAAAAGTATGAAACTCATGGGTGCTGTTTGTTGTCATGCCAAGGAAGACAGGCTCCCATCCACAGTGTAGTTTGCAAGTATAACCCTATTTTAAAAAGTTACAGGGTTAACAGTCGTAGAGTAAATCACAGCAGATATTGTTTCACTTTTTTAACAAAACATACAGAGACTTGCTGTCTTAAATCTAACACTCTAAATCAACTTCTGCCTTTTTACATTTATTGAAAGATGGTTTTAAAAATGATATTTATAATGTAGCTATTCATTAAAAACCCATTATACTTAAGTAGATTTACTTTCTGTAGAATTATTCGGAGATACAGGATCGCCAAAGTTCTTCACTTCTCCCACAGTAGCTTTATGCACTAGAGTGGTACATTTATGCCAGGAGATTACGTTTACAAAAACTGTTTGCTGTCTTTGCCTATAATGTATTTTAAAACATGTGCCAGAAATCAGGATAACATAACTAGCATCTGGAGTAAATTCAGGCAGCTATCTGCTGCTCTGGTCCTAAATCACTGAGCTGTAGTCATTAATAAAATACACATTCTTTTCACCATTTCTTTGTGCTCTCCTAGGGATTGCCTATTAAAGAGAGCAAGGTCATTTTATAAAGACAAAGAGAGGTTTTTGCATGTCATAGGAAACTGTTATCTTTAGTATATACTTAGCCAAAAGGATCAGTTTCCCACCGTCTTTCTTAAAAAAAGATTCCTTCCTGGCTCAAATAATTAAAAAAATATTCAGTCAGCAGATTTGTTCCAGATTTGTAAACCCTTTGGAAACAAGATTTCCAGGAAACAAAAGATTTAGAAATTAGTTAAAATAGTGAGCATCATCGAGCCAAGGATGCTTAGACTCTAGCTTCAGATTTCTAAGTCTTGGGGGATATGGGAGGGAAAAATGACCTTCAGTAGATTTCACAACTAATTCATTCCCAATTACGGTAGTCTCAAAAGTCAATAAAAAAGGATAGCACAATTTCAGTCTACACATGGATCCAAGTGGCTACTTTTCTATAAAATCTCTAGAAAACTGTGTGTGCATATTAAAATCCAACTTAAAAATACAGCTACTATACTCACCCACCAGAGACCTTTATCCTTCCCATTGCGCACGTAACTACATAGTATACAACACACCACTTCCCACACACAAGCACAAACACACATTACATCATGCACACATACACACAAAAGGAGGAAAAGTAAAAAGATCCATGGATAAACAGATCTAAAGAAGATAAATAGTAAAGATATGTAGTAATGTATCTTGAGGCCCACAGCATTTACACAAAGGGTACCTACTTCAGCCTCACATAAGAAATTCAGAGAATAGTTCTCCCCATAACAATGGATAGAAAGGGATAGCTGCACTGACATGGTAGTTTACTGGATTAAATCATTAGTTCATTAGACCTTGATGCCACAGGACAGCTCAGCACTCTTTCTACTGTCAAGTCAAATCATATCCATGTAGCTTTTGCTTCTGGGTAGGAAGAAATGCATTTAGATACTTCGTTTCAGATGGCAAAAATAATCAGAGCCATGAATGACTTGTTGACTGTTTAGCCACACAGATGTCTAACTATGGAGTGGAGTTGATTGTGTGTTAAATACACCAGCTTGCTATCACAGGTTTACTTCCCATATCTTAAGCGTCACAAGTGGTGATCAAGACTTAAGCATTTGGGAAGTGAATTGAGGCACAATTAAGCACACACTAGTTTTAGCATTGATCCAAATTTTCTGGACTGGAAATCCCAACTGGTTTGAAACAGTGATGGAAATAGTGTAAGAACAGACTCTGACCTGATTATTTGGTGTGTCATTTTTGTGCCCAGTCAAAATCATCTCTGGGGATACATTTTAAGACTCTTTGCCCACCTTCTGCTTTTGGCTTCACTCCTGAGACTGCTTTTGTGGAAACACAGAATGAAAATTCTCAACCAATGCCAGTTTGCTCCTGAATTTTGGAATCAGCATTTCTATCCATCAGTTTTAAGTTGGTCAATTGGTCAGAGCTCAGTTGACACCAGCAGAAACCCATACAGAGCAACAGAAACATTTTAATGGAATTTCCATGAGTGCCAGCTAGGATATTATTGATGCCTATTATGATGAGAATTTTTTGATTTTCTGGTGGCTATTTGTCCATTAGGATCAGATCTGACACCTGCAACTCATTTCACATAGACCAGTGAAAAGATGGGAAATGCTAATATTTTTGGCTCGCTATTGATCTGGATCAGATTCAAACGGCTGGCACTGGGGTGAAATGCTTCTAATACCATTGTCAATCCTCAGTCATCCCATCTCAGGTCTTTATTTTTTCCCTGAGTTACAGTAAAAACCCCAAAGCATTTTAACTTGATGTCTTGTCTGCCCCCTCAACATTTTTAAAATACTAGGATAAACCTTTGCATTTTTCTAAAGGGGTTTTGGCTCCTACAAGCACAAAACACCAATTAATTAAAAGATGCAAACAGATTAACATAATTGCAGCATGATTTGAATATGCTTGGAGAGGCACAAGATACAGAATGTGCCATAAAAGGCACAAGATACAGAATTGTAATCCATTCAGATACATTGTGTCATGTGATTTGATTTCTGAAACTTACATTTCTATCTGGTGAGCTTCAAATTTCTTGATAACACATATCAACACACCCTGCATTCCCCCCCCCCCCCCGCACTATAAAATTTCTTAGATACTTGGGAGAAATTAGGAGCAAGATGAGTTGTGTGTTGTTGCTATGGAATGTTGAAAGATATATAAATTAATGTAATCACCACCACCATCCATTCAGAAGGCAGGCCATACTGGGCTTCTGTTGGAGAGAGGAATAGAAAGGACACAGGCCAGGCAAGGAGTAGGGGAGATTTCAACACATCACAGTACATTTGAATCCTTTTTATTTTTCCCTGGTGCAACCTGAGGTTTTGCATGTGAGTGGGACTATTCCCCCTCCACCCCCCAGACATATTTAGGATTCTTTTGAAACAGCTGGATCTCTCTGCAATTTGCCAGAGCTGAGCTTTTGTGCTGTCCTGCAAGAATTCTCCCTGAAATTACCATAGAGTACATGCATCCCTAATGAGGCTTAGGCCAGGGCTTTGCCTGACAGCTGTTGTCATGAGAAGATCTGTATTTCTTTTTGTGGGAAAGAAAGGTCTGTAGCTCTTACTCAGGACAAGGATCCTATATTTATAAGCTCAGAGAAGGGGGAGCCAAACGAGGCCAAACCGTATTTACAAATGTTTTATGTAAGTTGAAAATAAATCAATTGATACACACATGGAAGTCAACTGCTCTTTAGAAGGATTGGTTTTGAAGTTGGTTAATAGATCAAAGCAGTTAGGAAAACAAAAGTTATGACTTGTAGTGAGTGACAATAAAACAGGACAAAACAAACAACCCAGGATCTGCCTGAAATCGAGGGTAAAAAAGAAATTACCCACAATGAGACATTACCAGTCCTTCCACTTACATGAAAATTGGGTGGGTCTTGGAACATAATGACATGAAAATGATTACATGGGGTAAGGTTAAACAACATGTTGTCCAATCATCATTAAGCACCACTGTTTTTGGTGGAAGTGGAGAAGAGGAAAAGGAGGTATCACGGAAAACTGAGGAAAGAAAAAGGAAAAATATTTTTATCTGATGTGGCTGAATCAAGCCTGTACTGCTACAGGTCAAATGAGGCATTTGGATACACAAGAGTTTAAGATTAAAGGTGATTGGGAACAATTTTTCAGAATAACTTTTTGATAGAAAATTCAGTTTCTGCAAAATCAAAAATTTCCTAAAATGTTTCAGTTTTCTGTGGGGAAAATCAAAAGAAAGAAGTATTTTGTTTCAGTGGGCTCAGCTCAACCTACTGCCGAATATTTCAGATAGTTAAACGGCCCACCTGCGTTGTTTTATTTCAAGCTAAGAACATGCATTTTAATGTTGAAATGACTCAAAACAAAGCTGTTTGTATCACTTCAACAAAGTGAAATTAAATACTTAGATTTTGGAATATCAAAATGTTTTGTTTGGGTTAGAAATGCTGAAATTAAATGTTTAATTAATTTCTGAATCAAACTATTTTGGAACTTGCCATTCCATTAAAAATGTTAATATTTCAGTTTTCCATCCTGTTTACAGACTTGAACAAATGTTGACCTATCCAAATTTCCCCTGAGATGGAAACACTCTTTTTCTCTCAGTGCTACTTAAAAGAACCAGGAGAATGATCCAGTGTGTACTTAACAGAGCTGTGAGTCTATTCAATTAGTAGTAGTGGTGGTATTGTAGGGGCCCACGTGTCAGCTTTTTTTATATGCAAGGAGTTGGGAAAGAGATCCACTGCAGAAAGATTTCAGTGCAGAGTGCTGGGTACCCAGAAGCAGAAGGAGAGAATCTATGGTAGACAAGACAGAACCAGGAGTGGTAGTCATTGCCAATAGCTTGTACAGTCCTGCTCAGCAACAGTCAGACTTTTTTTGAAGCTACAAAGAGAATGATTAACCTCTTAAGGCCTTTACCCATCTTTTAAACCTGTCAGTGAAATCCTGAGCCTACTAAGTCCATGGTAAAATTCTCATGGACTTCAATAGGGTCAGGATTTCGCCAAGGCCATTCAACTTTACCTTACGCTATTCCACATGACTTTTTTGGCCACACAATTTACTGAAGGGCTTTTGTGAATTAGAACTTTATATACAAAGAACAACGAAAGTATCTGCTGTGAAAATTTGGAGAAGGGGCCCCAAAAGTATGGCTTGAGAGCCAAACACAGCCCATGGGATACTAAAATGCAGTCCATAAATAACAACCCTTTCCCTGCAATTTCAGAATTAGGACAAAGCTAAATGATTTTTATTAACAGACTTTTATTAATAATAAACTCAAACAACAGGCAATTTTTATTAATCTAACAAGAAACATGCAAGTACCAGCATACTTCAGTGTTGTAGGTATTTATTCCTGAAAAAATATTGATGGAATCTTTATACACACTGAGGGCAGCCTTCTGCCTCCTAGAAAATTGCTCAATACCATGGGTATTGGACAATAAGGGATCTTTAAAATTATTTTATACATAGTTTATACATTGGAGTGTTGTAAGTATAAAAGCAGTCAAATAATTTCAAATACATCTTATGCTAAGATAGAATTTACAGTAAACATCTGATGTTATCTTAATATTACCGGTGTTAGGTCCTAAGTCTGCCATATTTATTTACACCTTCTTTCACAGGTTTTACCATGTAATTTGTTCAGTCTTTGATATATAGTATAATGCTTTTGCTATTAAATCAGCAGCATGACTAGCAATGCACAGCTTGAAAGAACAGCAAGCCTTTCATTCGCTAGTGAGTATATTTTTGGAAGCGGCATTTACTTCAGTCAACACATTGGAAACAGGTCAGTTTTTCTTTCCATTGTGGCCAACGACAGCTTCCTGCATTTCAAATATGTGAATATAACTTATTTAAGAGCTATCATAATTCTATATGCAAGTATTTAATTACATAAGGAAAGGATCTCCTTGGCCCATAACATTTTTCCCCCTATGGAGAAAACTAAAATGTGAAGGCTTTGTCTGGAAGAATGGGCAATACAGCTCACAGAGATCATGATTCAGGAGCTAAATTAAGCGTGTGCGTAAGTCCCACTGACTTCATTGCACATGAATAAATGCTTTCCTCTCCTGCAAATGTTTCCTTCCAGAGACACTTTTGACTACATACATTTCAGTCTAGTGGGATATATGAAATAAAAGCACAAGGTTTGTTTGATCTGTAAGCCAGCATTTAACAACTCCACAATAATGTTGCTTTTCTAGGAAACCAATATCTTCAACTACTACTGAGCAGTATTTGTAAAAATCCTGTTGCTCCCATTATATCATAGTACCATGCAAGGGCACATTTAGGGAAAAAATAAACAAATGGACATTGCCAACTACTGGGAAATAGCCAAGCCAATCCCAACATCTGCCAGTTCCACCCCCCTGACAAAATAAATTCCCTCTCTCCTGGCTACTTGCCCAAACCAGGGAATGTTAAATTATAGAAATATTCTGAGGGTCAAGGGAGATGACTTTTGATGCACTTGAAGTAAAACAAGCGATTGATTCAGGGACTTTTACTGCCACAAACCCCAGAAGATTCAAACCTGGGCAGTGACTGTGAAATCTCTCAGATCAGTGGTTCCCAACCTGGGGTACATGGCCATCGGGGGGGGGGGCACAGAGTGGCTCCAGGGGGTCTTCAGACAGGCAGGGAGCTTGGGCCAGACATTGCCGGGGTCTCCAGTTGCCACAGAGATCCAGGCTTCCAGCCAGAAGGGAGCTTCCCCCAGGCTGGGAGTTTTTAAAACTCCTGCCCTGAGCATGCAGAGCATGCTCAGGGACCTTAGCTTGGGGGGCAGCCAGGTGGCAGGAGCTCCAGCTGCCAGGGAAGGGGTGAAGAACTGGGGGGGGGGAGAAGATAGAAGGGTAGGGGTTCCCTGGCAGCAGAGTGGCATGGGCCACATTCTGACTCCACACGGGCCACAGTCTGCCTGCGGCAGCAGGGGACCCCCAGGGGTCTGTGAAGATTTTTCTCCTTTGGCAAGATTGGGAACCCCTGTCTCAGATGAATGTACTGGGCTCTTCAGGTCAAACGGGAGAGACTTCAAAATCCTGATGCTGTTAGGAGTTGAGCCTCTGCCAGGAATTGCTAGATGAAGTCCATGGCAATGGAGAGGACTCAGCACCTTGTACAATTGGGCCCTCTGACACTAAGACAGGTATGTTGGTCCTGTCAGCTAACGTGAGAAATTCTGGTGGACATTTGAAAGTTTAGATCGCTTCTTACCCAATCCCTTTTTCATATATGGAACAGATTCACCTGCTGCAGGTACAAGGAATGCACACTGCACACACCTGCACCTGCAGGGACCGCTGTGTCAGAGTAGATGTACATGGGGTGATCTTACTGAATCTGGGGCCTGGGCAAAAGGCCAGGATGAGCCCCCCATATATCATTGGGGGGGTCCCATCCTTGACTTCCCCCCTCGCCTCAGAGGGCTCCAGCTTCTCCCCTCAGGCCCTGTTGGCAGCTCCCCACCACCAGTCCCCTGCCCTTCTCTCCAAACCCCACCACCCACACCTCTCCTTCAGTCTTGTTGCCAGTGCCCACCTCCTCTTGGATCTCATTGCCTGCCCCCCCAGCCTGGCTACCGGCCCCCCACCTCCCATCAGCCTAGCCACTGCCTCCCCACAGGCCTACGCCTCTCGTCTGGGCTCACTGCTGGACCCCTGCCAAATCCCCCCAATGGTCTTTGCCTGGACCCTTCCACCCCATGCTTCTGCAACCCCCTTCCTCTCTTCGCGCCCTCCCCAACTCACTTGGCTTACATGTAGAACATGCACCAATGGTCAGGAGATTCAGGAGATTTAAACCAGCCAGCCAGCAGAGGGTTGACTGCGGGCTCTCCTCCAGCACAGGGCCTGGGGCGCTTGCCCAACTTGTCCCATAGTTAAGACCACTTATGGATGTACGTTGGAGAACAGCTTTAATGATGGTCCACGAGAGCCCTGCCAGCTGGACCACCTCTCACAAATCAAGGTTCTTCATATTACCCCTCTAGGTTTCCCTATAACAGTTGTCACCATGGCATTTGTAGGCTGTGCTGTTGGCTCCTTCAGTGGGGTGAATGGTATGGATGGCATGCATTGCTTTGCCCTCCATCAGGCAGAGCTTCACAGAGCTACCTACCACTTGCATTCCACTGGGCAAAAATCCATCCTTAAAACTATATTACAGAACTCTTCTGCCATTCAAGTGTGAAAAATCTTTTGACTTTGAAAAGGAAAAGTTGTCCTTACTTCATCCTACATGTCCTTCCTGATTTACACCCACATGAGTGGAGAATCAAGCCCTACATATTAACATATCTCCCTTTTGTGAAACATTCAAACGGTTTTGGTTTTGTTCCACTGCAGAATGAAAGCAGATTTTAAAACTTCAGTAATTGTGGCAAAATAGGATTGTCATTCTCCAGCCATCTCTACAAGTGATGTACACTCATTCCACTTTCTCTAAGTAGAAAGAGACAGCCTGACCCCAGAAATTTGGCTCTATTCAACGAATTCTGAATTTCTCTTCTTTTACTGTGTCTCTCAACTTAATACAAAAGATACAATGAAAATGAACATTGAAAAAAACCCCAATAAATCAGTAACTAAAATCTTTAGCTATCAGCCTAGATTTCACTCAAAGCTGAGCCCCTCTAATTGTTACCAGGAATATATGTCAGAGGGGAACAAGCCCAAAATAGCAGTGGCATGCAGAAAAGAAAAAGACTGCTTGAAATAGTTCCTATTCTAATTACACATAGCTATGCTGTAATAAGGATTTAACAGTGGTAACCCATCATAAAATTAATGAGACTATGGATCTGGTTCTGATCTCAGTTACACAAGGGTAAATCAGGAAGAATGTCTTTGAAGTCATGGGATTTAATCTGTTGTTAGTATGAGATTAGCATCTGGGTCATTGTATCTTTTGTATTAAGTTGAGAGACACAGTAAGAGAAGAGAAATTCTGAATTCGTTGAATAGAGCCAAATTTCTAGTGTCAGGCTGTCTCTTTCTAGTTAGAGAAAGTGGAATGAGTGTACATCATTTGTAGAGATAGCTGGAGAACGACAATCCTATTTTGCCACAATTACTGAGGTTTTAAAATCTGCTTTCATTCTGCAGTGGAACAAAACCAAAACCTTTTGAATGTTTCACAAAAGGGAGATATGTTAAAACAGGGTTTTCACATCCAAAAGCTTAGGATTTTGATTCAACAGCCACCACACACTCTCCCTCTCTCTCTCATATCAGAAGTGACCAGAGACCCTGGATCTCAAAAACCTTTCAAATGAAATTTTTTTCAAAATTGAGACATCTCCATAAAATATTTTGGCTTTGATAAAAACCAGAAACCTGTTCCAACCAGCTCCAATCATTGCTTCTATGTTTCATATTACTAGATGGTGTGCGACGATAGTATGTATAATAATAATATTAATACTTTTTTCTTATATAGCACTTTTCATCAGGAGGTCTCAAAGGCTATGTCTACACTAGGGCTTAATTCAACTTAAAGCCCCTTAAGTCGACTTAAGCAAAGCCAAGGCTTCATTTGGAATTAAAAGCTTAAATTGCCTTAATAACTCTCACTTGTTAAGTTGACTTAATTTTTAAGTAACTTTATTAAATCAACTTAAGCAAATGTAGCTTGTCATTAGGCTTAAATTGCCTTAATTGGCCTCCTGACCACCTGGAAATCTTCCTGACAATCAGAAAGTGCCTGCCCTGCCCAATCCCAGGACAGGATAAAGCCCAGCCCATCCTATTCCACAGACAGAGCTAGCCAGAACTCCAGCTGTGTGGCAGGCATGGCAGAGAGCAGAGCCAGGCAGACTAAGAGGTGGCCTATCCTGGACCCAGCAGGAGATCTTAGATCTCCTGGCTGTGTGGGTGTATAAGGCCATACACTCCCAGCACCTGGGAAGCCAGAAGAACCAGGAGGTGTATACAGCCATGTTGGAGGGCCTGGCAGGGAGGCCCAGCAGGTGTGTGTGTGAAGGTCAAAGACCCCTGCCAGGCCTACCCCAGGGCTCAGGAGGCCATGCAGTGCTCAGGTGCAACCCAGACCTCCTGCTCCATTATGCCCTGCTGCATGCTTTCCTGGGCCAGGAGGCTGATGATGGCCAGACAGCTGCACTGTTGGTGCTGCCATGCCTCTCCCCCTACCAGGATGATGAGCAGGAGGAGAGCCCAGTGGACAAGGACATGATGCTGAGCTGGGGAGACATGAGCACCCTGGCCTAGGGCACTGTACAGGCCCTGAGCAGTGCCAGCCCAGTGCTCATCCCAGAGACCCAGGAGGAGGGTCCCCCACCCTGGACAAGGGGACATCGCACCAGGTTCCTGGTGCACATGCTGGTGAGTGCTCCCTCCCTGTGGGCATGATGTGGCAGGCAGATGGGGGTAGGGGGGTGCAGAGGCTCTCCAGTGGGGGCATAGGGGCAGGGGCTATATGTCAGGGAGACATGGAGCCAAGCAGGGTGGGGTCTTGGCAGGACATTAGGTGGGGACACTGGGTGTGACAACCAAAGCCAGACAGCATGCACCTGACACCATTGGCATATGGCCTCCAGAGAGACTGCCAGTGCTCACCACACTGGGCACTGCACACGCCCTGTGTAGCAGAGCACATCAGCATATACTAAGGGGTCCCAGTCCCAAAGGGCAGGTGCAGTGAGAAGCAGGGTGATGGGCATGGAACAGCAGCTGCTGTCAGCCTGCACTATGCACTAGCTAAAGGGGGGAACTTTTGTTCTTTGCTTCTCTCCTGCAGCCCCTGAGCCCATAACACTGGCCACTCCCAGGCATGCCCAGCCCTGATCCAGAAGAGGAGGCGGCTTACATCTAGGGAGGAGATTGTCAATGAGCTGGAAATGATCCTTAAGTGTGCTGAGTCAAGCATGGCAGGAGCATCAGAGGGAGGAGAATCATGCTCAACGAGCAGGCCCCAATGGAGTGCATGCTCAACCTGATGGAGTGGCAGACCCATGCCCGGGAGTACCAGACATGTGTCCAGAGGTTCCTGGCATCGGGCTGGGACCCTTGTTGAGCCAAGGATCCCCCTGCCAGGGACCCAGCAGCATCCCTTCTCACCAGCAGCCCAAGATTAGTGGTGGCCAGCTGCAGGCCGGGGACCTGCTGGTCCAAGGCCAGTAATCACCTACCCCACCACCTCCACACCTTCATTCTCCTCACACCCCCTTCAGCTCACCACCAGTTCCCCCCTGTAAATAAAACATATCCACACCATCATTCTGTGTGCAGTCCATCGTTTTAGTGTGTCAGGGATAGGGGGGCAGGTGGGAGTGGTGACAGCAGCTTGAGGAAGGTGCTCTTTCTCATCTGCAGGCTCTGCAGCCAGTGATCATTGTCCCAGGTGGTGAAAATGATCCAGTTGCTGCTGGTTTCCTGTGCCCAGCTGTGCCCTGGGTTAGAGTCTCCACAAATCTTACTTTCATTTCTACTGAGAGTAGAACTCACTACTTTAGTTGAACAAACAAGGAGTCCTGTGGAACTTAAAGACTAACAAATTTATTTATTGAATGAGCTTTCATGGGAGAAAAATCCTATTTTGTCAGATGCTTTGAAGATGGGGGGGAAGTACAGAACTGGAGAAATATAAATGCAGAGAAGTGTAACTCATGGGATCAGGTCACACTGTAACAGCAAATCAAAGTGATTGTTAAGACTCAGACAGTGGGGAACAGTATATAGAGGATGAGTTCAAATTACCTGTTGTAATGAGAAAAAAATCCAAAGTCCTTATTTAGCCCTGAATAAACAGTCAAATCTGCAAATGAATTCCAATTACACAGTTTCTCTTTGAAGCCTTGAGCTGTTATTCATTTGTCTGAGCACAGTAATTAGCAAATCATCAATGGAGTGATCAGGAAGATTGAAGTGCTCAGCTACTAGTTTTTGAATATTATTATTTATTATTTCAGATTTGTGCCCATTTATTCTTTTGTGCAGAGACTGTCCTGTTTGTCCAATATATAAGGCAGAAGGGCATCTCTGGTGCATGATGGCATAAATCACATTGGTAGATGAGCAGGTGAATGAGCCTTTGATGGAGTAGCTGGTTTAATTAGGTCCTGTAACAGTGTCTTTTTTGCACATATGTGGGCAAAGTTGGCAGCACGGTTCATTGCAAGGATATGCACCTGCTTTAATGGTTCTGCTGTTAGGTCTGCAGTTCCTGGTGAGTATCTGCTTAAGGTTTGGTGGCTATCTGTAAGGGTGCATCTACGCTTACAGGTTAAGCCAAGTTAAGGAGGTTTAATTCAACTCAACCTACTCCACGGCCGTGTAGGCATTTAATTAAGTTGAATTAAGCATTTCCTTAATTCAAAATAAGGAGACACTAATTTGACTTAATAAAAACCTCCTTTTACTCTGAATTAAAGGTTAATTTGACTTTATTAAGTTGAATTAACCCAGCATGGCTGCCCTAAGACAACTTTAGTCAACCTAGGGCTGGGGACAAGGGAGCCCCGCATGGCTCCCTAGCAGAATGGAGTTGCATGAGGCTCCCTTTTGCCGGGGAGCCATGCAAGGCTTCCGCTGCTCCCTTCTCCCTGGATCTGTGGGTCCTGGCAAGCAGAAAGCCATGCTTCCTTCTTCCCAGGACCCAGGCGGATCCTGGGGAGAAGGGAGCACAGCTCCCTTCTTACTGGGAAGCTGTAGTCTCTGGGAGAAGGGAGCCCCAGCTCTCTTCTGCTGGGAAGCTGCAGGACCCCCAAGAGAAGCGAGCTGCCAGGGCTCCGTGGGAACAAGGAAGCCCCATAAAGTGGCCACTAGGTTTCCCCAGACAGGGGAGCCTCTGGCACTCCTGGAGAAGAGAGCCACTGGCACTCTCTTCTCCATAGGTTCCCCTGTCCCAGGAATGCCAGTGAAAACAGTCACCGGTGCTCCCTGGATAGGGGAGCCTGCAGCTAGCAGGTCACCTTCCCCACCACCCAAGAGGATCCTCTGCAGGGAGCCTACCGGCAGGCAGGAAAGCCTCGCAGGAGATCCTGCTGGCTGGCAGGGAAGGTGATCCTCCAGCCAGAGACCCTCCTATATGGGGAGCACCAGTGACTGTTTTCACCGTAGCTTCCAGAACAGGGCACTTCCAGGGTTCCCCTGTCTGGGGAGCACTGGGAAAGACAGCCACCAGTAGCTCCCAGTCTAGGAGAATGCCGGGGAAGAGAACGCCAGTCGCTCTCTTCTCCAGGAGCCCCAGAAGTTGCCCTGTCCAAGGAGCACCGGTGGCTCTCTTCTGTGGCACTGTGCAGGCAGGGGAGGCTCAGGGCTGCTTCTCCGCAACTGCCCTGTCTGGGGAGCCCCAGAGGCTCCCTTCTCCCTGGGAGCTGCAGCTCCCTGCTTGCCTGGGATCCAGGGTCACTTTGTCCCCAGGAGCCACGGCTCCTTTTGGAGCTGTGGCTCTCCTAGTTCGAGTTAGGGAGTCAAATGTAGACTCTCTAACTCAAATTAATAAATCTTACTTTAATTTGAATTAGGGAGTCTAGTGAAGACTCTCTAATTGAATTAATACCTTCAACTTAAAGTCAAATTGGTTAATTTGAATTAACTAATTCAAACTAACTTTTGTAGTGTAGACACAGCCTAAGAGAGGAGAGGCCTGTGTCCAAGGCTTGAGAGAGTAAGGGATCATCTTGTAGAATAGGCTGTAGATCCTTCAGGATGTGCTGTACAGCAGTAGTTCACAACCTTTTTCTGGCTGGGGACCCCTTTTTAACAAAAAATTTTTGCAGCCTCTCTGGCCGATTATGTAAGCTGGCCTGCATCACTCTGGCAGTGCCCACACTGCTGGGGAGCCGAGCCACAGCAGCTATGGCCCCCTGCCCTTGCCCCTGCCAGGGAGCTGCCACAACCTCATCCCCCTGCCAGGATCTGGCCACGGGACAGGAAAGGCAGTCCTGGCAGGAAGCATTGGAGCCGTAGCTGGATTCCAGCCCCCGTAGGGAGAGGCTCCGTGGACCCCCTGCAACATGTCCACAGACCCCTGGGGGTCCCCGGACCACAGGTTGGGAACAGCTGCTGTAGAGGTCTGATTTGGGGGTTGTAGGTGATGAGTAGTGGTCATTTTGTTGTTTTCTTTCTTGGGCTTCTCCTGTAGTAGTTAACTTCAGGATACCTGCTTGGCTCTATCAGTCTATATCTTCACTTCCACAGGTGGGTACTATAGTTTTAAGAATGTTTGATAGAGATCCTAAAGGTGTCTGTCTCTGTCTGAGGGATCAGAAAAAATGCAGTTATATCTTAGGGTCTGGCTATAGACAATTGGATGACATGGTGTGTTTTAGATGAGAGCTTGAGGGATGTAGGCATCTACACTAATAAGTAGGTTTTCGGCATAGGATGGTTATGTGGACACACAATCCATCACGTTTTTACTTTTGAAACAATTTTACTGAATTACCACAGGAAGGATATCTCAGCTACAGTGTATGAAGGATCCCTCCCTGAACACTTCCTTTCCTTCTTTTTTGCTTTTTGAAATCACAGTGCATTTGGCTGGTGTTTAAAAGAAAATATATTGTGAGTGCATGAAGACACATTTAAGTAATGGGAACATTTGTTCAAACAGCTGTCACATCCCAGCATTCTGCTAGGAAGCTCTGTCCTTTTGCTGGAGACACTTGCTACTTTTGGGAAGCCATCAACAAAATGGGTATTGTTTAGAAAAGTTCTTATTTACGCAGTTCACATGGAGCTGGCAACAACACTCCCTGTTCATTAGGAAACATCTGTCTGCAGGTTTTCACTGTGGCAAGCAGTTTACTATGTAGTATAATAATACTGTAGGTTACTTCACAGCAGTTGTATGTAGAAGCACTTTTTTACAAACCAAAAGAAAGTCAGGTGGAAAATCCATGTCACTGATGAAAGGTCAACATGCTGATGTACAGGAAGACAAGAGGAACATTTAGTTCAGTAATTACTGAACTATAATGCTTTGTGTTTGTAAGGCACTTAGCATCCAAGGTTTCCATTGCTCTAACAAAACTTCATAAAATACCATTAGAAAGTACACTGGAATAAATCAGAGTGATGTCTTTTAAAACCCAGACCTACTCTGATCATTAGTTCTACGCTTTACATCATCTAAAAACTTCTCAGACCTAGACACTTCTTGGTCTGCAACAATACAAATATTAATAACACAATCAGGCCATTTGGGCATCAGTTAGGCCTTGTCTACACTAGCGCTTATGCCAGCAAAACTTTTGCCACTGAGAGATATGAAACCCTGTCCCCCCACCCCGCCCCCATGCAAGATAAGTTTTGCCAGCCCAAGTGCAGGTCTGTCCCTAGTGGTGGGCAGGACCCAGGACCAATTGGCCTGTGGGGGCCGCCAGCCCTGCCTCAGTGCTGGGTAGGGTAGGTAGGGCTGCACGTAAGCCAGAGATCAGGCTCTGCACTCCCACCCAGCTCCTGGGCCAACTGGTCTGCTCTGAGGGCCAGGGCAGGCCAGCCCAGAGGCTGGGCTCTGCATTCGCGCCCACCCCTGGACAGGCTGGTCTGCCCCTGAGGGCGAGCTGGCACATAGTCACTCTGCTCTGGGTGCGGGGCTGGCTGGCATGCTGTACAGCCTCCAGTGTAGCCATCTAAGACCGGTGGTCTTAGAGGGCCACGCCAGAAGCCTGACTGTGCACCAGTCAGTTCCACGGGGCCCTCCGAAGCACAGGGCCCTGGATTGTTGACCTGGTTACCCCACCCAACGATGGCTCTGCACAAATACCTGTGTGAACAGTGCTTTATCTGTGGGAAACACTCTCCCACCAACATAGGTATTGCTGCTCATTTTGGTGCTTTCATTATGTTGGTGGGTGAGCCATCAGTATAATGGGGCTACACAAGCACTCTCACATTGACACAGCTGTAAGTTTTAAGTAGAGACTAGCCCTTCTACAACACTTACTTTTTTCTTCTTTAATGTATTGTCCAGAGAATGCTTCCTTGTGGACAATACCATGTCAGTCATGCTGAATTAGGACAGTTAAACTGTGTTCCCAAATGAGAGAGATTATGCCAGCCACTTCAATAGCAGCCAAAACAAAAACTGAGGACAGCTCATTCTAAGGCTTATAGGCCAGAGACAAAAAGTCAGTGAAAGTGAGTGAAAAGGAATTTTAATCCCTTAGTGCCTCTTCCTCCACATAAAGAGAGGACAGTTATTATCTAACTAGTTATCTGCCAACAGATATATCCAGACATTGAAACTAGACATAACTCCTTAGCAGAATTCTGTTTGATAGCCGTACTCAGTGTGTGTGAGAGACCTGCAACACTATCTTCTGCAGGCAACAGATCTGATACAAAGTAGGGTTCAATCTTGAAAGGTGCTGAACACTGCCTTGAGATCCTGTGACTCCATCTGAAGTCAGGCAGAGTACAGGGCGCTCAGTACCTCACCAGACTGAGCCTTTAAAGGGGAGTCTGTGTTGTCTTGATCAGTAGAAATTAAGCTAATTAGCATACATGATATTCTTATTAAAATGTGTCTAGAACCTTTTTAACATGCCAAAATATGTGCCGCTGTTTTCCCTGAAGAGTCATTGTGGAGTTACCGTACTAGGATGGGTGTGACTATATACCTGAGATAGTATAATATTGTTATGTGAGGGCCAGAGCTAATAAATGCACTAGCTTGTCTCTGAGCGTGCTCAGTGTGAATTAGAGGTTTCCACAAGTATGCTCACACTGTGCCTTCTCTCTGGACAAGTCTGATTCTGCACCAGGCAGGGTGGACTACTGCCTAGACCTATGGGGCCTATGTCCAGGAGCCCCAGCCAGGGCCATCCTTGAAGAGACGCAATCGTCCCTGGCCCCACTGCACTGTCCTCCACCCCTGCCATGCTGCCTTCAGCATGAAGCCGAAGGCAGCAGGGCAAGGTCAGGAGTACAGAACCCAACCTCTGCTTTAGGTCGGCCCTCCCCACCGCCAGGGTGGAACAGCCAGCATAGGGGCAGGGCGGGCTGGCCCAGAGGTGTGGTGGGAGAGCAGAGCCCGACCACTGGGATGGCCCACTTTGCCCCCAGGCCAGCCCACCTCACCTCCAGGGCAGAGTGGTTAGCTCAGGAGAGAAGCAGGAGCAGGGGACCCCCCCACAGCCGACTGGCCCCAGGCCCCCCAGTCCCTCTAGGGAGGCCCTGGTTCTGACATCATGGGAGCCCTCTGCTCTGCTGTGCTAGTTCTAGGCAGGAGAGTGAGGGTGGTAGGGCTGCCCTGGGCTGATGCTGGGCTCCCACATCACCTCAGACTGGCTGGTCCGCCCCTACAGGTGGGGCAGGCTGACCCAGTGGCTGACTTCCATGTGTCCACCCTGCCCCTAGGCCAGCTGCTCTGTCCTGAAGGATGGGGTAGACCAGTGCAATTGATCCCTCCACGCCGGGCAGCCGTCCTGCGTATGGCTTCTGGGGTGGCCTTCCAGAGCTCGTGGCCCTGGAGGGCTGCACCAGAAGCCACACAATGTGCCAGTCAGCCCTGCAGAACCCCAGCCTGGGGCTGACCACATGGGCCAGGCCGGGCCAGTCCTCTGGCTCCAGGGCCCCCCATGCCAGCTGATCCATAGGAGACCAGGCCCTAGGCTGAAGGTGGGGCCTACAGCCCGAGGCAGTGGGAGATGGGGGCCCAGGTGTGGGAGGGCCCAGTGGCCCCCAAGGTTCCTAATCCTCCTCTGGCCCCAGGTGCCTACTAAACATTTCAGATACTGACAGATTTCTTTGAAATTTTTGGCTATTTCTTTGAAATACCAGGTGACAATGGAACGCTATAGATCAATACATATAATATTTAAGGTTACTGGAGAAGACACACACAGCCAGGGGCATCGCTGGCATCTGGCACATGGGGCCCGTGTCCTAAATCCAAGCGCCAGTGCCCCGGGTCCTGACGGGGCCCTGCCTCTCCTGGTCTCCGGCCGGATTGGGCTGGAGATCCAGGGCCTGGCCGCCCGCCCACAGTGATGGCGGCCACTTCAGGCCCCTGTCTACACAGGGCAGCCCTGTGGCCGCCGCTGCCTCTCCCTGCCCTGTCCCCAGCCAGGGGCATGGCCTGTGGTAAGGGGTAAAGGCCTGGGCTGGTGGCCTGGGTCTTTTCCCAGGGCAGCAATGCTCCTGCACACAGCGTGTCAGTTACAGCTACCTCATCACATTTTGTTTGTGAAGTTGGAGGAAAACAGCAGATACAGACAGCCTTCCTTTCATAATAATATGACACTGACATTTTACATTTTCTTTAAATACATCTGTCAAGCTCTCCTTCAGTGGTTCAAGATCATGGGTACCAACTCCAGGGCAGACTGTTAGGAAAGAGGGCACAAACAACTGTCAATTCAATACTGACTATGAGTTTAATACTTTGATTTCATCAACCAATTATCAAATATTAACTCCTCAGGCACTATAAACAGCCTTAACATGGAGTCATGGACAGTCCCCCTTAGATATACCAATCTGTCTTGCCACTCAGGTGATTTTACTTTTGTGATGGTACCTTACCTCAAAATAACAGCTATATTCAGATTATTCCCAGTCCAAAAGAACTAGTCATTTAACCCAAGTCAGTTGCACATTAGATCTCACATCAAACATGAATGTAGCCAATTTTACAATAAATTATCTCAAGATTTATATAGAGGGAAAGGAAATAAGAGATTTATTTACAAGATTAATGTAGGTAAACATACATACGCACAAATGAATTCCAGTCTAAGTTTCAAAAGGTTGTAGAAGTTTTTATAACAAATCATCCACAGAGTGATTAGAAAGATGGAAGTGCTCAGCAAGTGGTTTATGAAAGTTGTTGCGATTTCTGACATCAGTTTTGTGCCCATTTATTTCTGTTTATCCAATGTATAAGGTGTGGGGGAATTCCTGGCACATGATGGCATAGATCGCATTGGTAGACGAGCAGGTAAATGAGCTCTTGATGGAATAGCTGGCTTGCTTAGATCCTATGATGGTTTTTTTTGTGCAGATATGCAGGCAAAGCTGGCAAAGTGGTTTGTTACAGGGATATGTGCCTGCTTTAGGCTATGTCTACACTTAGATTGTTAAATACATTTAACTTAAATCAATCAAATTAAATAGAAATAAAAATAATTAAATCAAATTAAGTTAAATCGATTTAATTTGGCCACACTAGAACCCCAAATCAAACTAGGATGTCCATGGACAGGACTTGCTATTTTAATTTAGGAGAGGGACACCATGGGAGACGTGGCAAGATGGCCCCCAAGAAGGGCCATTCCCCCACCCAATATATAAAAAAAGGAAGGCATCCTGGGAAGGAGAAGGCCAAACTGTGTTAAATTGAAATAGCGGTTATTTTGATTTAATGCAGCTACGCTGGGTTATTTCTAACTAATAAGATCAAAATAACTCTTGTCTTGATTTTAAGGCAGGTTTTACCATTTCAATATAACCTATCCTTCTTTTGAACTGAGGGAGGTCCTTAGTTTGATCTAAGGAAAGCTAGTGTAGCCATGCACTACTTTAAATTGATTTAAGCATCATTATTTTGATTTAAAGTGTAAGAGTAGACATAGCTTTAATGTTTCTGTTGTTAGGTCTGTAGTTACTGGTAAGTATCTATTTAAGAACAGGAGGCTGTCTGTAGGTGAGGAGAGGTCTGTCTCCCAAGGCTTGAGAGACTGAGGGATCATCTTTTAGAACAGGCTGTAAGTCCTTAATGATCTGTTGTAGAAGTCTGACTTGGGGGTCATATGTGATGACCAGTTATCTTCTTTCTTGGGCTTTTACTCTAGTAGTTGACTGCAGGGTACCCACCTAGCTCTATCAATCTGTTTTCTTACTTCCGCAGGTGGGTACTGTAGTTTTAAGAATGCTTGATAGAGATCTTGAAGGGGATGTCCACACATACTTTTTAAAATCAAAATAACATGGTTATTTTGATTTAAAAAATATTAGGTCCACACAACATTCTTTTGAATCGAAATGACATGCTCTGTCATTTTGATTCAAGAGATGTTGAACTGAAATAACTTAAACCAGTGGCGTCGCTAGCGCTGGGCACCCGGGGCACGTGCCCCGGGTCCCAGCGCCAGTGCCCCGGGTCTCCGGCCCAATCGGGCCGGGGATCCGGGGCCCGATCCCTGGCGGTCCGCGGCCACGGCGGCCGCGTCTCCGGCCAGGGATCCGGGGCCTATCTGGCCGCCTGGCAGGCCCCGCCCCCTGCCCTGGGATAGGGCCAGGGGGTGGCCACGCTGCTGCTGCCAGCTAGCCCTCGCTGCCGCGCAGCGCGGCTCAGCCTAGCCTGGCCTGGTGTGGCCGGAAGCGGCCGCTGGACGCCAGGCCCGCGGGCCACAGCCCTGGATCCCCGGCCGGGGACGGGGCTGCCACGGCCACAGCCAGGCCCTGGATCCCCAGCGGGGGACAGGGCCGCTGCAGCCGCGGGCTGCTGGCCAGGTCCCGGATCCCCAGCCGGGGACGGGGTCGCCGTAGCCACCGGCGGCCAGGCCAGGGATCTGGGGCCCAGCTGGCCGCCCGCGGTGGCCCCGTCGCCCGCTGGGGATCCAGGGCCACGGCCGCGGGCCCGGCTGCACTGGGCCGGGCCAGGCTAGGCTGAGCTGCGCCGCACAGCAGCGCGGCCCAGCTGGTGGCGGCGGCACTGCGGCCTCCCCCTGGCCCCATCCCGGGCTGGGTGGTGTGGCCTTTTGGCTGGGGGTGGGGCCTGCCCTCCGGGGGTGGGGGTGGGGGCGGGGCCTGCCCTCCGGGGGCGGGGGTGGGCCCGTGCCCCGGGTCTTTCCAAGCCCCAGCGACGCCCCTGACTTAAACCTAGTTTAAATTGAATTGTCTGTTAAATTGAAATGGTTATTTTGAAATAACGCTGTTTGGACGCGTTATTTTGAAATAACCATCATTTCGATTTAATGCAATTTGCCCTTTTCCTTCCCAGGGTGCTGTCCTTTTTCTATATTCTGAGTGGGGGCAGGGCCCTTTTAGGGGGCCATCTTGCCACACTTCCCATGGTGTCCCTCTCCTGAATTGAAATAGCAAGCCCTGTGTCTGGACTTGCTATTTCAATTTGGGTTTTTTTGGTGTCGACCTGTTTAATCAATTTAACTTAAATTGAAGTAATGATTTTTATTTTGATTTTATTAAATCAATAAAAGTTAAACTAATTTAACCATGTACATGTGGACAAAGCCGAAGGCATCTGTCTCTGTCAGAGGGATCAGAGCAAATGTGGTTAGATCTTAAGGCTTGGCTGTAGACAATGGATTGTGTATCATGTTTGGATGAAAGCTTGAAGGATGTGACATAACTATACTGATCAGTAGGTTTTCAGTATAGGGTGGTGTTGATGTGTCCATCCCTAATCTGTACTGTAGTGTCCAGTTTAGAGGCTCAAATTGGGGGGAAACTGGGTTATTGTTAATATTTGCATTGCAGTAGTGCCAATCAGCCCCAGTCATGGACCAGGTGCCTATTGTGCTAGACTCAGAGGCTAGCACATAGAGAACAAAAAAGATGGTCTTTGCCCTAAGGAGTTGGCATTCTAAGTAGATTGGTAAGCATCTGAAGTCTAAAACATGGTGAGGAGAGGAATCTTTAAGACTTCTTTAAGTAAGATGAGGATCTATGTCAAGCAGGACTTCAAAATCTGTCATGATGGAATGATAAATACAGTAATTTGCCAAATATGCACTGACTTGCTAGAAATATGCCCACTGAACATAAACAGAAACTCCCCATATCAGTGCAATTGATCACAAGTAGCACTTTATCTCCTACTACATGCTGTGACTTAAGACTTTTTCCCACACAACCATTGCACAATCTCAGAAATCTGACTGTTACCTCATTTGCCATAGGTTAAATTGACATGTCATTCTTCATCCTAGTACCTGACTAGTTTTTTTAGCATGGTAAACCAGATTCAGGAGCCTTCACATTTTACATACTTGTGGTACAGAAAGTCAGGAGACTTATATGCTATACCTGATTCTGTCACATGACCTTGGGTAACTCACTTGATCTCTGTGCCATTTTCACCATTTATAAAATGGATAACTCATTTTACAGGAGCTGCATGAAATGTAGTTCACTGATGTGTAAAATGTTTTCTTAATCTCATAGGCAATTGTCAAGGCTTTTTCCCCACTCTGGCACTCTGAGTGCAGAAGGTGGGGGCCGCAACAGGCCAGAAAAGCCACTGGCCTTAAAACCTGCTCTTAAAAGTCTCCAAGGCCTCCAATTCCTGGCCTTGGAGTGGTATCGCTGCCACCACCCAAATGCAAAAAAACCTCTTGAGACCCAGGAAGGCGCACTTGGGAATTCCTCCCTGTGAGGCACTTGCAATCCTCTTTATTCCTCTCTCAGGAAAGTGACTGAACCCCAGCTGCAATATGAGCTGGAACTGGAACAGGGTTCCCTCTAGTAGCTGCCTGTGCAGTCTAAGGCACATGCACACAAACCTCTTGCCTTTTAGGACACAGAACCAGAACTTACTTAAAAGGTAAACTCTTTAATCAAAAAGAACCGATAATAAACACAGAGAGTTGCTTCTCTGGGAATTAACTTAGGTCATTACAGGGTAGTGGGAGGGGGTACATGTGCTCAGCACAGAGAAATCCAAAAACCAAGCCAAAAACAAAGAAAATACCCTGACCGCATCTAAATAAACATTCCCTGTTCTACTCACGCCTGGTCAGTACCAAACTTAACTTATCTCTGGTAAGGATGTTGCCAGATTCTTCCTCAGGCCCCTCTGGCCTCCTCCTGATCCTTCCAGGAGCTCTGCTGCATCCAAACAGGCCCAGGCCAGGCTGCTGTTACAATTCAAAAACCTGTGCTTCATTCCTATTGGCTGTCCTGCACTCACTGACCAGAGTGTTAACCCCTTCCTCACCAAGGGTTACTACAGCAATGTCAACACTTAAGAAGTTAGTTCGAATTGACTTAGTTCAAATTAATTAATTCAGACTAATAATGGTTAATTAGAACTAACATGGCCCCACTAGAAACCCAAATCAAACTAGCATGTCCATGGACAGGACTTGCTAGTTCAATTTAGGAAGGGGGCACCATGGGAAGTGTAGCAACATGACATCCAAGAAAGGCCATGCCTCCACCCAATACATAGAAAGAGAGAAGTGCCCTGGGATGAAGAAGGTCAAATAGTATTAATTCAAACTAATGGTTAATTCAAATTAACGCAGCTCCACTGGGTTAATTCGAACTAATACATTTGAATTAACCATTACTTCAAAGTTAAGCGAGACTTTATAACTTCAAAGTAAGTGTTCATTACTTAAAACTAAGGAATTACTTAGTCTGAAGTAATGGAAGCCGATGTAGCCATGTATTAATTTAACTCAGATTAATCCTTAATAATTTGAACTAAATTGTAAGTGCAGATATATCCATAGGGAAGGCTCTACAGAAGTGCCTAGTACTGTATTAAAATAGCATCAGAGTTGTGCTCCTTAACAGAACCTATCTAATCACAGACAAAACATCAGCTGACCCAAACTTAAGGCCAAAAATGGCTTCCAAATGTTTACAGACTACAGCCTACAAGAAGGGGTGTGAGAGGATGATACAAACAACATGTCTTCTCATCTGGTCCTTGCCCTTTTTCAATTATGAGTCAAGTATCAACCTGACTTAATGAATGAGTCAAGTAGGGGAGTGGCTATCTGTGAAAGTAATATGACAAACGAGACCAACAGCAGAACAGTCAGTTGAGTCCTTGAATTTCTGATGTGTATTATTGCCCTTTTATTATCCTGTGCTGATTGGTCAGTCTAAGGGCTGAGAATGAGATTTGGATAACAACTTAAAAAACTACAGTAAACTGGTTGTGACTTACTCTTCTTTTCCAGTTCTGCAGCACTGACCAAACATATAGCCCACCATAGAAGAAAGTGGAATAAGAGAGCCCTGAGTACTAAAGAACTAGGGAAGCATTTTACCAATTTTATTGTACTACTTTTAGAACTTACTTAGAAACATGGCTAATACTCTCCAGGATGACAAGTTCATGCATTCCTTTCATAACATTACTGTTGTCTGAGCCAAGTTGCATATATGAAAGTCTTTTGGTAATCCCTTATTCTTCAAGCCAAATTTTGTTCCCTTGTTTTCTGGCTGCAGAGGGCCTTATCCATTAGACACCAAAAAGAGCACATGGCAAGGGTTGGGAACCCCATACAAGGGTTGACAAACACTATGCTCCGCAAAACTCTTCTTGGTGCTTCCTGCACTCTAGCTATATGGTTTTTGGGGACGTGGGAAAAAAAGAAATAAGTAGATATTCTTCCCTGTTGAGGGGCAACACAGGAGTTTTGTCTATTTGCAGCCCTGAGGCTTCCTCTCTGTGGCTCAGGAATCAAATTCCATTTCCCTAGCCGTTCCAGAGAGCCTCAGCATATAACTTGAATGCTGAGGCTGAATACTAACTCCATGATACGTTTCTTTGAAAATTATCTAATTTTCTTTTTGTTACAATCTCATGCTTTTCTGAGGGCAGTCAGGAGAATGCCTAAGGAAAGGCACTTTTGCAGGACTGTGCCATATATAATTTCTCACTTTTTGTTAGTGGTGAGTGGATAATCCCAGGCCATAAGCCAGGGCTTCCAGTAATGACTGTGGCACACTGGATGGGGCAGTGGAGTTCAATTCAGAAGACCTGGAATTGTATTCCCAGCTCTTCCAACAACCTACTGTGTGACCTTTGGCAAATCTCTTTACCCCTTTGGTGCTTCTATTTCACATCTGTTTATACCATAAGCTACTAGGAGGCAGGGACTGTGTTACTATATTTATGCATGGTGCTTAGCTCAACAAGGTGGGTCTTGTTTGGGGTCTTTAGGAACTACTGTAATATAAATAATAAATCCTTTTGCAAGAATTTTCCTAATCCCAAAGTGAAGACCTTGACAGTAGTCTCAATAGCAGACACAAGAGGTTGAACTGAGAATGAAAAACTCTCCCCTAAACTGAAGTACTACATGAGCTTAATGAGGAGGACATTGATGGACTAGATTTTGCTTTGCTTTTCAGGGAGGTCAGCAATAACTGGGGATCCTGCAATACAGTCAGATGAAAGATATTTCTCTTGTAAAGGTGCAATGTCAAGAGTGTTAGTTCTAGCCTAGCAGAGTTCTATCATGTGTATGCATTTCTGACAGATGATATGACATCACTTCTATCTCCCAATCAACACCCTGGAGACAGACCTCATGCAATGTGATTGTGCATTGAAGTGGAGTCACCTGAAACTCAGCCTTTTAACCTCAGGGTTAAAATTATCTTAGTCTCTTCTTTACCTTTCTTCTTTCCTCCTTATTTTGGAAAGAGCACAGAGCCATTCAGATTCAGTGAACTCCCAGCAAGTTGCAATGCACATACACTGTCAATTTCATCATGCTTGTTCCTTTCATGAAAATGAAGCTCTCTCCAAATAGCAAGATAGCACAAATATTTGTATAAGTACTGACTTTAAGACTTACTCTGCAAGTCTGTCTGGTCATATGTAGAAAAGAAGTTGCGGGTGTTGAGGCAAGAAACAGTCATAGTCTGAATCAGGAGATTAGCTGTGGGAACAGATTTCACAGATAGAATGAAGCTGCATGATTTGGCAAGATCCCGGAAGGGGCGGTGGAGGAAGGAAGATAGAAAAAATTCGAAGAAGACATCAATGAAAGTCTAAGCACCATGAAAGAGAGTGGGAGTGATCAGGAGTAGTGTTGTGTGTCATCATGACAAAGGTGACAACTAAGTCCATGGGAACAAGAAATTGCCTTTCTTGTCCCCCCACCCCACCCCACCCCAAACCTTTTGCTTCCTTCCTGGTTCTCACTGGGTCCAGAGGTGAAATATTGAAATGCTTTAAGAAACTAATCTTGAGTTAGTGCTGATAAATGAACCCATTTCCTTACCAAAAGTCCAGTAAGAGACTCTCTTCACATTTGCTAGCTGGATTTCTAGACCAAAATCAGCTGAGATTCTTTGATACTCATTCAAACCATACAGTCAAATATTTGCTCCTTGCTATTTCTGATTGCATATACCAATACTTTGTCATACAGAAAATTTTTTCAACACTCCTAATTTGTGATGGTTTAAATTAAAAAAACCTCTTATTAGGTATGAAAGACTAACATAATCCTGAGATTTTAAAATCCAAACCAGTTTACATCTCCCTTTTGCAAGACAATATGTAGGTCATTAAAACAAAAATCCATTTGCTAATATTTATATCAAACTTCTCATCACAGTACAGTATAGCAGTGATATTAGTCTAGTTCAGCAAAACAAACAAGGAGTCCTTTAGCATTTAAAGACTTTCTACCATGAAAGCTCATGCAATAAATAAATCTGTAGTCTTTAAGAGCTACAGGACTGCTTGTTTGCATAGCAGTGATAACACTCTGACATCAGAATATACTGTTAGGAATTCATTAAATTTTTGCAGCAGGGGAAAAAACTAATGTAATTTGATTTAGATATTTATTTTTTAACTAATATCATCAACAACCTGGATGCTAATTTCTTTTAGATAGACATTGTACATTAAATATGAACATAGGTAATGCTATGCTAGATCTGATCACTGGTTCTCGTTACATGATAACTTAGCTTTGCCAGTATCTGCTATTTTAGAAGAAAACAAACCCTCCCCACCCCTTCCTAATGTCAGTTGTGCCGTGTTTTGTTTTAGTGGTAGTGAATTTCTTCCTTGACCTCCACAGACGACAATCAGCTTACGATCCAAAGGCTTAGATCAAGCATTCTTTACTTGTTCTATTATCCTTTTCTTCTCTGGTCATTATCAGACTGATGAAACCATCCAAATAAATCATTGATGTCTATTTTTAAAAGCTTTCACATCCCCCCAGATACATTGACATATTGGAACATTATATCTTAATAGATTTACATATTTGGTACTACATCTGTAGGTAAAAGCATTAAGAAACATAATACAGTTGGTTCCATTTAATCAAGACTGGGTAACAGGGACATTTGCTTAACTGCAACTTGGTGTTGGGACTGATTTTATGTAATATGTTTAACGTGTATGTTTTCACATCTGTTTATCTGGGACAGCTTTGGGATCTCATGCTACATAATTTCATTATTCATGTCACATATAAAGTGCCGATCACAGTAACAGTTCAGTGCCACTAAGTACAATGAAGTCCAATTTTTTTAAATTACCAGGTGCAGTGTGGTAGCATTAAATTGCAGTTTGTGAAGAAATAGCTGTGATAAGAGTTATGAGGTGCTTCTTCACAATAATTAATTTTGTGCTAACATCTTAAATTATAACAGCAAAGAAGAGTGCAGTTAAGGAGCATGGAAATACAATTTATCTATCTGTCCTACATAATTCACTGTGTTTATCTGTCCATTGATAAATACAATACTGCATATAGCATTTGCCAAGTGAATACTCTTTCTGGAAACAGAAGCTGGTTATTTCTTCCCACGACATTGCACCATCCATGAATAGTTAACTTCTACATACTGATCACAGCCAGCACCCCACTCCCTGTTGCCTCCCCTTTTCCCACAGACACCCCATTATCTGCTCATATAGAATGAGTATGGGGTAAGACTAATAAAGCAGGCTTTGCCCAATAATTTTGGCAGCTAGAGCTGCATTATTCATCATGTAGTCACATCTCTATTACATTGACAAAAAGCAGAGGTACAATGGTCTAAGTGTACAATCACATTTTTTCTGTTTGTTTTTGTAAACCATACGCTCAAATGTGCATTGAAAACTAAATGGGTGAAATGGTGAATGTTGCCTGATTTATGGGGTTAGTGCAGTCTGGACTGTGATATTCTGATCTCCTGTTCTTAGAAGTCCTGCAGCTGCTTTCATTAAAAACACATATTTACATTCTGAAAAGTGATCAAATAAACCCTTTTTGAAAGCAGCCCTTTAAACAGCAGCATCACACCTCCTCTCAGAAGGAACAATTTGCACACCTGTCTTTTTTGGAAGTGTTTCAATTTGCTATTTTTTTCCCATGTTCCTGTGAACATATTAGACATAGGAAACAATTTTGTGTATGCACCAACTCCACAGTCTCTTTAATACTAGTTTGTCCAAAGCAAATACATCTAATCACAGACAAGGGGGAGATCCGAGTTATATTGAATATTTGACATGCCCAACTTACTTCCAATATGTTTGCTGCTGCTTTCTTAGATTTTAATAAATGCTAGGCATAAGACAGGACACATTTTCCCTCCAATGTCTTGTTTCCACAAAAATTAATCTCTTGTGAAATAGAATGAAATATTCCTGAGAGCAGTGGTCTGGCAACTGGCAGTCAGCAGTGAGTGTAATAAAATGGGTAAATCCTAAAGATGCAGCATGAGGCCATATTTTAATAGAACAGGGAGTGAATCTGACCTGGGAATCTTCCTCTGCACTGCTATCTGGAAGGTCCCACTGGTGTATTCTGGCAGCAGCATACACTTCCTTCAGTCCATACTGCACTTTTGCAGTCATAATGGTTTTGTCTTTCCCGACATTGTGAGAACAAAACCCATGAGCAGGAAACAGAAGCAACTGAAAAAGTCGTAAGAGACAAAGTTCAGCATAGAGTGCAGCAGCTGACTCGTTCCATTGAACATTACTCTTTTCCTACATCTGAGATATATATGCAAACAAGTATCCAACTGTCACAGAAAATCCTTTATGGAAAATTGTTTCACCAACTGGTCTTACATTGATTTCAGTAAAAATTTAGGAAGTGTTAATGTAGATCAGACAAAAAACTTCCTGCAGCAGGTCAGCATCCCAGTGCTTGGTGAATATACTGCTTATGCCAAACGGGGAGCTTCTCTTATTGGCACAGATATGCCATCTCCCTGAGAGGTAGTAGCTGTGTTGATGGGAGAAGCTCAAATTTGCCACCTGCATGAGCTACATAGCTATACTGAAGTAAGTTAGTAGCGTAGACCAAGGCCTCATCTAGACAAGACTAAAGAAGACAAAACACCAAATGTTATGGTTCAGCAGGGACTCAGGCACTTCAGCCTTCTCAGGCATTGTCTATAGTAGCCTGCTTCTGAAATTTTCTATGACTATTAACATTGGTACAGCTCAACCACTGTAGGGCAAGGAGAGCTGGGGGGGAGAGTAATATGGAGGGAAGGCTACACATGAACTGTCATGTTTTAACATGATTGAGACAAGATACGTGAAGTAATATCTTTTATTCAAACAACCTCTGTTGGTGAGAGAGAAAAGCTTTCAAGTCATTCTTTACATGTTTATCAAGTGTCAGTTAACTGATGTTACCTCATTTGATTGTAAATTCTGGTAGGAAAGCAGGGCATAAAAATGTGTCACCGGTGACATTTAACCTTCTATTACAGCCTTGGAACAAAATATCTGTAGAACTAACATAACTCTGGAATAAATGTTTGTGTTGCACCTACATTACAATGTACAAATGTGTTAGTAAACATGCATTGAAACACAACTAAACTTTCAAGTTAGCATTTACAGACATCAGCAAGAGGCTGGCTGCCAATGGTGTTTTAGTCTTTGTGTTGAGTAGACTTCTGATCAGGAATAGACAATATGATGGTTAAAGCATTAGCAGCCACCTAGAGCTCTGCCTATGCTACTGCTTTTATTGTTGCTCCTGGCAAGGGAGTTACACTAGCTATCATCATGTTAGGAAATTAAAAAAATATAGAGACAGCTTCAGGCTGGGAAGTACATTTAGCTTAGTGTTGGAAAAATACTATTTTTGGAGGGGTAAAACTTCTCAGAAAATCAGAACCATCATTCATTGCACTAATGACAGCATGGCACCCAAAAAAACACCTGTTGACTTGTTCAGTGTTCTGGCAAATTTCAGACATAAAATAAGGAATGCCAAAAGAGATAAAATTATATTTGCGAGTTTTTTATAGTCATGAGAATAAATATTAAAATATTTGCTTATGATAAATCCACCAAAAGCAGATTTTAAAAAACATACTTTCATTTGAAAAAGAAATAATAGGAAAATGAAATGAAAAGTCATTGAATGGTCATTGCAATTCTGGCCCAGCCTTTACTCAGAAGAAAGAACTTGAAGATATCTTCAGATAAATGTCCACTGGAAAAACACTTAAAAATTTCATCCAGAATATTGAGGTTTTTAAAGTTTTGCATTTCCTTCCCAATGTCATCCCACATCAACTTATCAGAGCTACTAATATATTATTAGAGGGGTAGCCATGTTAGTCTGTGTACAGTGAAAACTAGAGTCCTGTGGCACCTTAGAGGCTAGCAGATTTCTTCAGGCTTAAGCTTTTATGGGTGCATCTGACGAAGTGGGTTGGAGCCCACAAAAGCTTATGTCTGAAGAAATCTCTTAGTCTATAAGATGCCACATGACTCTCATTGTTTTTAACATATTTGTGAAGCTTTTTTGAGAGTTTGTATGAAATATGGTTCAAGCGTTGTAAGGATTGGGCAGTTGTATTTTCTGACAAAATGAAAGAAAGAAACCTATTAAAGTGTTACGGTCTGTACAAAAGTACATTGTTTATCTGGTAGATCATAGATTGCAATGGATTAAAGATGTTATAACTATCACCAGTGTTTACTTACAACACTTGAGAGAATGATTTCTTTATCCATGTGGCTGGTTTCAAAGTGTCAGTATGTATGTAGGAATGTATGTATTGCACATACATATTGAAAGAAAAAAAAGGTACCTGTTTGGGCCAGCACAGCAATTTGAAAGTTAAATGCTGTTGTATCTTTTCAACGAGATCAGCTAGTCAAAGTTTTGGGCCTTGGGATGTTCCAGTTAGGAGTGGAAGTTGATGGATTCTAGCAGTTACTTTGATGTGATCTCATTTAGTTACAAGGAATATACAAGATCCTGTTTCTCCAAATGCAGGAGGAACCAAAACCAAAAAAGTTTTCTTAGATTATCACCACAATATCAGACCCCACCAAAAAAATTCTCTCCCTAGCTTTTTCTAGGTTCATCCAGTTTGACTGGTGAAGTGGCAAAGTTGCAGACAACACAAAATTGTTCCAGATAGTTAAGTCCAAAGTGGACTGTGAGAAGTTACAAGGGGATACTACAGTACTGGCTGACTGGGCAACAAATGGCAGATGAAATTCATCATTGATAAGTGAAATGTAATGCACCCAGGAAATAATATCTCCACAGAGACAGAATATGATAGTATAATATAGATATGTAATGAGTTCTAAAATTAGATGCTAGCACCAAAGAAAGAGCTCTTTGAGTCCCTGTGGATAGTTCTATGAAAACTTCTGCTCATTAAGCAGCAGCGGCCAACAGACTAATTTCGAAATCCCCAAGCATATACCCCAGGAGTTGGCTCCCACGCCCTACAACTCAGCTAAAAATTATTTTAATTACAATACCCCTTCATTATTTATAAATAATGCTTGCAGGCCTCTATGCTGCAGTCACAACAGAGTCAGGTTAGGACTGTTTCAAAGGGGTAGCAATGTTAGTCTAGTTCAGTAAAACAAACAAGGAGTCTGGTGGCACTCAAAAAACTAACAAATGTATATATCACATGAGAAGGGCTGTCCCTGTGGGGTTGGGACCCAGGGCCAATCAGCCTGTGGGAGGCAGGCCAGCCCAGAGGCTGTTCACTGCAGGGGTGGGGTGGGACAGGATGGGCCGGCCCAAAGACTGGGCTCCACTTCCCCACCCCACCCCTGGACCGGCCCGCTCTGCCTATGGAGGCAGGATGGGCCAGCCCAAAGGTTGGGCTCTGCTCCCCCACTCTGCCCCACTCCTTGCCTTCAGCTTGCCGCCGAAGGCAGCAGGCCAGGGGGCAGTGTGGCAGTGGGGGGCCACTGGAACTGCAGGCCCCAGGACAGTCACCTCACTCAACCCCCAGGGATGGCCCTGCACATGAGCTTTCATGGGAGAAAATCCCGCTTTGTCAAATGCTTGAAGATGGGAAATTTGTCTCATTCGTTAAGTTTCCCATCTTCAGGTGTCTGGCAAAGTGCGATTTTCTCCCATGAAAGCTCATGCGATAAATAAATTTGCAATGCTTTGAAGTGCCACCTGACTCTTTGTTTGTTTAGGTTAGAACTGAACAATAAACCATAAGCCCACCAGGCTTACGATGTGCTTTTTAGGTAAAGTTGAGCAGTAAATGAATGGAACAATCAGTTAAAACAAAGATTGGTTATATTAAAACACCATGTTCAAGCATCCATAAAGTTCAAATCTAGATCTACACATCAAGGATGGCATGCTTTCTATAAGGGATCAAGCCAAAACTCCACCTAGAAATTCCCTTTAACTTGAACTATGCAAGTCTATCTCAGGTTACATTAATGCCCTAATTCTGCAATAATCTTCATACAAAAAATTCTGCACACCCACATGGCATCCCGTTGACTTCACTGGGAGTCTGTGCATGTGCATGGATCCAATCACATGGAAATTATGGGAGATATCAGGGCCTAACCTCTATTTCCACCAACTATTCCTGTTCTGCTCTCTTTCTCTGCATAGCTACCCTACATAAAGCTGTCTTCCGTTTCTGATTATTTTATAGCAAAATCAACAAGAGTCCTGTGGCACCTTAAAGACTAACAAAATTCTTTGGGCATAAGGTTTTGTGGCCTCCAAGCTACTTCAAGAGATGCAACATGCATCTGATGAATACGTTGGAGCCCATGAATGCTTATTCCCAAAGACATTTGCTAATCTTTAAGGTGTCACAGGACTCTTGCTGTTTTTGCTGTACACAGACTAACGCTCTGATTATTTTATGTTGCTCTCAAAGGGCCTCACCAACTGAGAAGACAAATGTTTCCTGAGGGATGCTGAGCAATCTCAGAGGATTGAGGAGAGGGACTTAACTTCTCACAGGATCAGGCTCACAAGTACCACAGGTTTTTATGGAGTTGTAACCATAGGTGCTCAAAATTTGTTAGAGCGTTAAATGGAGTAGTATGGTTATTGCTGAAAATCAATTGGTCTTTCGTTTCATACACATCATGCATAAGGACTAATAATTCTGCAATAGGTATGATCACTTCTCAGTCTAGTACACATGCACACACACAGAAAGACAGGAAGCTTATGCCCAAAATCAAGGCTTTTTAAAACATACAAAGAAACAAAATATAGAAATGTTTACCAGTTAAAAAACAAAAAAATAAGTCTTTTTAAAATTTAATTTTTTTTCTAAGGCCCAAAATTGCCACCTTATATTAATGCCTGAAACCCAAAAGACTAGCCTATTTTCATGGTGTAAGGACAGTGAAATGGAAAATGAATACCAAATGGTGAAAAGTAAAATCAGTAGTAAATCTTCTCTTTTAGTTACAGAAAGTGGTGTTTGTAACACAGGCAAAGGATTTCATTCACCCTAAATATATAGAGTTGGATCTCCCTGCCCTGGAAAAAGCACACAAAGACAGGACAGGAAAACGGCTTTAACAATTCACTGTTCTTTTAGCAACATGCACATAATCATTTTATCAATCTGAGACCAAACCAGGGAACCCTATATCACCCATTACTATTTTATGTGCAAGTAAGTTTTGTCTCTCTGCCAATGCTAAGTGAACTTTTTAGCCATTCTATGTCTCATTATTTCTTTTAGACAGCATGCTAGTTTACCCAAACAAAATAAGCAAGTCATAAATTGTGACTCCTTCTGTTTTATTTTTTAAAAAAATCAAGATTGTTCCTAAGATTTGTTCTTTCAGACCTATATCCCAAAACTTCACAGGTTTCATGTAGATCTATTAAGAAGAACACAACTCACCCCCCTCTTCTTCAACTTGAATCTGTTTATTATAATCATGGCCTGTGACCCATCAGGCCCTTCCTGTGCGTGGAAGTTGGAGTTATCAAAGCAGGATTAGGAATACCTACGTCAGCTTTCAAACTTCATTTTTTTCATATGGAGGAGACACCATGCAGGCAGTGGAATGTTTTCCTTTAATGGCCGCATATTTTGTACTGTCATTAGTTTTATTTCTGCTGTGGTTACAGACAGCTTCCTATTTTTCCAGTCAAAGTGCAGACATTTTTTTTCAGTTCCCATGCCTACTAGAGCTGGATCCAACACAAAGCCCTGGGACCCAAATACCAAGAATTTAGATCTAGATCATCACTAATATTTACTTACTCTTTCAAGGGAAACCTTAAAAACAAAAGACCTGATTCTCTTCTCACATCCACCCATAAGTAAATCCACATCAGTCTGTGGGGCTGATTCTCAGTGCCTTATATCTTAACTGTTTCAGCTATACAAAGTGAATGAGAAATGGTGCAAAGTCAGAATTTTCCACTCATTCTCACCCCTGGAAACATTTTCCCCCCTTACACTTGCTTTCATCATTGTCAGATTTAGGCTCAAGCCAAGTATGCCATGGCTTAGGGCCTCATATCATGAGGGGTCTCTAAATATGTTAGATATAACTAAGATTTATCATAGTTAAAATTGATAATGTAGATAAAGCTTTTTGCAAGTTGTATGTTTTATTTAGTGGTTTTTCACTGCATTTTTGCTATGTATATATGCAAATATAATGATTTATCTTTTTTTTCATTAGCCTTTCTGTTGTAATGTAATACACTTTTTACTCTTTATTTTTTATGGCATGGAGCCTCTGAATCTTGACATATCTTAGGACCTCAGCATGTCTTAATCTGGCCCTTCCTTTCACAGATCTAAATGATTGCACAAAGTACAAGACAGTGGAAAAAATCAGGTCCAACAGAATTTACACTGGTATTAGCAATGAATCAAGACCAAACACTGGCTTTCATGGCACTTTTGACACTAAGCAAGATATGGTCCCCCACAGGCTTCAGGTGGAAGGAGAATGAGAATTAATTCCTCCCCCCCCGCCCCACCTAAAATTGCCCAGTCCTCATCATTATCTCCCCTCTTATAGGGAATGAGAAGTTCCTTTCCCAGCCCATCAGGGAGGGGAGCAAGTAAGAAGAGAAAGGTGTTCCCTTGTCCTATAGGTTAGGGAGCTAAAGGAAAAGGAAATGTTTCTCCCTTCCAGCCAGGGACAAGACAACCAGAGGGGAGCTCCCATTCCACCTAGCATTCAGGAGAAGGAAGAGCAACACAGACAACTCTAATCACCTTCTCAATGGTGATTTAATGAGAGTGGTGTTGCTTTTTCACAGGGGGGTGGACTAGATGACCTCATAAGGTTCCTTCTAACCCTATGATTCTATGGAGTCCTGGGAGATGCAAGAGACACAATGGAGAATAAGCAAACATTTTGTTTATCAACAGGGTCAGAAAGCAAAAATGACAATTGGTCCCTTAGTTTGGTTTAATTTTTTCATACTTTTAAATTTAGTTCTGTGTTTGGTTTAACCCTTTTAAAAAGAAAAAGTAGAGGGACAGTGAATCAGCAGAGTTCAATTAATTCACATCAGTAAAGTTCTGGCCACAGTTCCATTTGTCACAGAGGTAATTCACTGGTTCATGGGGTGCACAGAAGGCAATTCTGGTAGTTTCATATGTCCATTTATTTTGGACATGATTTCTTACACTGATGGGAAGGGTATTAATCTGTTTTTTCTGAGTTAGCTTCAGGGGAAGAGTCATTGTTATTGGCAAGACACGGGCCACCTTCCCCCTTAAATATACCATGCAAATCCATTTCTTCTAAGTTATGGACCAAGAGGTGCCAAACACTTGCTATCCCTGTTGAAGTAAAAGGAATGCATGTATACACAGCACCTCTCATGATTATAGTCTTGGGCCCTGTTTCTCTGTTTTCCTATTTATGTCCTGAGCAGAAGAATGAAAAGAGGAAGAGTAGCTTTTTAGCACCTTTCTATCTCCTGAATTCTCAGACTGCCCAGAGATCTGCTCAGTCTCATGTAGAAATGCAATTAACACTCTTCAGAGTTTCGCTTGGGTTGCCCATAACCCCTTTACAAACCATGGGCAGGTGAGAATAGCTGGAGCACCGTGCACTTCAGCCACACTCCTCATGCCCCCTGGCATTGCTGTATAGTAAAGGCTGCAAAGCAGAATGGCCTACACCTGTGGTACCAGTTATATGCCAAGGCGGAAACTCTCCTTACATTGGAAAATTCCTGAGTTCTGCCCTCTCTGAGGCCCCTTCACACTTCTGTGGTCTCTTCATGCTGCCCCAGAAGATTTTGCTAATTGTGTTTGATCTTAACAAAGAGAGCTTGATTCTAATTGAAGTCTCCAGTCAATATTGTCTATAATACAAATAACTTAGTTTATCCACAAGTAGGTTTTTCTTAACTCGACAATTTGGCCCTTACCATGGAATTATTCACTTTCTCCATTTCTAAAAACATATGATTCACTTCTGCAGTCCACAAAGACTGAAAGTTATTCAGTAGCTCAGCCAAACAAAACCCAGAAATACATACACTCCTGAACGTGAATGAAGCTCCTGTCTGATCCATCAGGTCCTGTGTAACATCATAAAATGTCTACCTGTCAGATTTTGTAAACTGACAATAAAGAAGGTGTAAACAATTCATCTAATTATAAGATTGGAAATTACATATAAATTGCCTGTTCACATACTGTAACCTAGGTGCAAACAAACTATAAATGAAATGCAAACAAGTCATAAACCTAGTTGCTACATATAAACAAACTCAAGGTTAACAGGCTATAAATTAGGCATAAATAAGGCAGAAGCCAATTGCAGGCTGAGTGTAAACATTCAATGATAGTACTGAATGAAAAGGGAGCAAGTAAGCACAATGAAACTTAGCTCAGCAATTCTCCAGCGGCTGGAGTCAAGTCCAGAAATTGGGTAATGAACTACTATTATAGGGCGAGGTTCACTTTAATTAGCATGCGGATGTCCAGGTTACACCTTCCTTTCAGAGTTTGGCTTAGGGCTCATCAGGGTGGAAAATCACAAAAGAAATGATAGGCAATGGAAATGCCTTACAGTACCATCCGAGGTCCTAGAAAAGATGCACCAATGAAGACTGATGAAGGGTTATTTTAATAACGGCTTTCCCCCACGCACCATCATTTTGACTCAGGGGGAAGAGGACAGTCAGAGGAAAACAGAAGTTTCTTTGAAGCTTCATGCCACAGTCAGCAATAGTATTCTGTGCCATTCAGATAATATCAGCTCTATAATGGAATATAGGATAGGCAAGAGTTTGTTGCAGCATTTGAGTTCTTGCTTCAAATAAAGGAAATTTTTCTTCATTTATTGTTCTAGGCAGGCAGGTGCTGGGCACCTTCACTGCTCTTAAATCAATGGGAGTGGGAGGACCTCAGCACCTCACAGCATTAGGCCCTAAAATCCTTCCTACAAGCTTTGAGTTGAGGTGGTCTCTTTCACGTGTAAGCTTATTTACTTTCCAAATGTCTCTTCTGTCTAGAGACTTTAGAGCCACAATTAAAAGAAAAGGAAACAAGAAGGCAAAGTACGTGCATGCTAATCCAAATCCAAGCAACCCCTGCTTGTTTTAAATTCTTGTGGAATCATCAAATGCAGAAATTAGAGCAACTGAGATCACTAGTTATATAACATCTCTGAGTAGTTATACAGCCCATTGCCAGTGCAGTGACTCCCAGATGCCTACTGTGCAAGTAAGTCAGTGATTACGGCAGACAATGAGTAAACTACCAGTACTGCAGCTCTTGCAGCAAATTATCCAAGTCCAGCACCAGCTGTGGTTGCACACTGAGGCCTACTGACTCAAATCCTCACAGTCTGCTGGGGAGTTTAATGTCACCAAGGGCCCAGGATGCAGGTCAGCAAGAGCTGAAGCAGAACCTGTTATAGTATGAAAGAGAGACTGAATGGTCATCCTCAGTACCAGCTTCCCAACTTCATCACTACTCTAGCTCATCTACAGATCCACCTTCACTATCCTCCAAACTACTTCTAAACTTTAAAGGCCATGCCTGGAACAAACCTGCCATAGTGAATGTTAAAATGGGCTAGGTTTGTTTACATTTCTCTTTAAACAATGGTTAATCCTTAAGTAGAGCTGGAGTAGCTAAAACAGCAAGAAGAGACTGCTGAGGTGTCTAATAGGGACTAATGATGTATGCTCACTGGTTGGTCATGTCAAAGAGGTCTTTTTCCTGTTCATCCACACACAGGGTCCCTCCCTCGCTGCCCCCCTTTGAGAGGCTGGTACTGCTGCCCATGTCTGCTCACTCCACACCTGAGTCCTGCCTCCCTCTTGTGAGGCGCTGGCAACCCCCCATAACCTCCATACAGGTTCCTCTACACCCCACTGTTGGCAAAAGCAAAATGGGACAAATGCCCACTTTTACCAAAAAAAGTTGGGACAGTTGGCACAGGGACTGTCCCAGTGGAATATACAGTCCCCCTTGGGGCCTCTGGGCTGGCCCTCCCCCCCCAAAGGAAGAAGAGAAATACAACCTTGTACCTTGTTACAATCCATATACAAAAAAACTGAACCCACTTAGTCTTTTGGGTACTTAAGAATTAAGAAGCTGCTGAGAAAGATTTCATACTTTCAACATAGAGGGCACAAGTGTAATCTGTGTTGTTTCTAGCAATTCCAGGGACAAATTTCAGCATCTTAGTATCTGAACATTTAGGAAACAGACACAACAGAAACATCTCCAACAAACTAGATAAATAGATATATTTCAGAGTGAATTGTCTAGTCTCTGGGATTGTGAATCATGATCAAGAGGTGTCTGATGCACTAATAATGGTCATGAAGCTTTCACTTGAGAAAAAGACAGTTCCATGCCACTAGTCACTTCCCCAAGCCTGTCTCCTGTGTAGGACCAATAAGCCAGTGAGGCACTGGTTCAGAGAGCCAGAGCTTAGGGGTGCTGCTTTGGCATGCGACACCCCTGCTCTGCACTGGCTTACCCTGCCACCAGGACAGGAAACATCTGACCCAAGGGCAGAATGGGGCAGCCCAGAGGCTGGGCTCCACTCTCTCACCCCTCCCCGGGCCGGCTGATTCTCCCTAGGGGCGGGGAGAGCAGGCCCAGAGGTGGTGCAGGAGAGCAGAGCCCAGGCCCCCTACCATCCTGCCCCTCTCCCAGGGAGGGGAACAGCCCAGGTGTGGAGCAGGCCAGCCCATGGGGCAGACTGCTCTCTCTCCCTGCCTCTGGGCTGGCCCTCCCCACCTCTAAGAAAAAACAGCCAGGCCACGGGAGGGGTGAGATAGCGGAGCCCAGCGTCTAGGCTGGCCCACTGTGCCCCTGCCCTGGGTGCTCCCCACCATGGGGTCATAGTGGGGCAGGGTGAGCCAGCCCAGAATGGAGGCCGGGTTACACCCCCCCCCAGTGTGGGGGGGCTGCCAAAGAAAAAGTCAGCTCAGGGTGCGACAGAGCTGGCCCTGCTCCTGTGGTATGTCTTTCACTTTCCATGCAAAATGAATGGAGCCTAACAGTCTCTATGCCTCTGACAGGCTTATTCATTAATGCTGCAGTGAAAACAGCTGAGTACCAAAGGGGTCTAGTTCTCAGGATTTCAGTTCAAACAAACCAAGTGCCAGTGACTAAAAGCAGTGGTACTATTTTCTGGGCAGCAGGCCAACACAGTGGCTCCCAACCAAGGGTCCACAGAGCTGGGAGCTGGGGATGGATGCCACCGGGGTCTCCAGTTGCTGGGGAGACTCAGACTTTTGGCCAGCAGGGAGCGTCCCCCACGTAGGGAGTGTTTAAGACTGCCACCCTGAGCATGCTCACAGCATGCTCAGAGAGAGTAGCCTGGGGGTGGCCAGGTGCCAGCAGCACTGATGGCTAGGTAAGGGGGGCAAGGGGCCCTGGGGGGCAGTTAGGAACAGGGAACCAGCACTGGAAGGGCTGGTGAACACTGGGGGGGGGGAGGGGCAAGGGACCATGGCCTTGGCAGCCCCAGGTCTCTGGCAGGGGGATGGGACCATGGTGGCTCCAGCTCCCCAGCAGGAGGATGGAGCCACGGTGGCTCCCTGGGCAGAGGTAAGTGGGCACAGCCGCAGCGGCTTCCACTGGTCAGCAGGAGAGCAGCATGGGGCAGATTCTGCTCAGCATGGGCCAAATTCTGCCTGTGGCAGTGTTGCCACACAGCAGCAGCACCAGGCACCCAGGGGGGCTGCAAAGATTTTTTTTGTTACAAAAGGCTCCCCAGCCTTAGAAAGGTTGGGAGCTGCTGGACCAACTTTTTCAAAATTTGGCACCTGAAGTTAGGCATCTAAATAAATGTGGCCTGATTTTCACAGATGCTGAACAGCACACAACTCCCATAGCTGTCAGTGGGTTTTGTGGTGCTCAATACCTCTGGAAAAAAAAAATCAGGCTTTGTGCCTAACTTTAGACACTCCAATCAGAAGAGACATTGCCCCTACTGATAGTCTGATGAATCCATCACTAAACAGCACAAGAATAGAAAACTGCCATCAGAATTACAGGAGCTACATGTTTCCCTTCTGCAGGTTCCTGCATTCTTTGACTTTGTCAGCTCACTCCCCCTGCTGATTAAAGGCAGTACACCACATTTCAAGCGTCAAAAACCAGCTGAAGGTTCCAGAAAATTACCAAAATAAGCAAGGAGTCCTGTGGCACTTAAAGACTAAGAAATTTATTTATCACATGAGCTTTCGTGGGAGAAAATTACCTTTCATCAGAGGCTTTCTTCAAAACATCTGATGAAGTGGGATTCTCTCTCATGTGATAAATAAATTTCTTAGTCTTCAAGTGCCCCAGGACTCCTTGCTTGATTTTGCTGAACTAGACTAACATGGCTACCCCTTTGGAACTTGGAAAATTACTAGGGGCTACAACCACTCATAATCATGCTAGTAGGGTGTCTAGCTATCCAGAGCTGCCTAAACATCATTCAGAGCCATCTCTGGGGGGGTGCAGGGCCCTAGGCAAATCACCCTCTGTGGGGCCCCCACTCACCCCCTACTCCCGGCACTGGGGGGCAGGACTGGCTGGCTGAGGGGAGGGGCAGGCCCCTTCAACCCTGTGCCAGCTCTTCCCCATCCAGGGGATGCAGTAAGCCAGCAGAAAGCAGCAGCTGGGTTTAGCACTCACAATCCACCCCCCCACCACATGCACGGCCTCCAGCATGGATTCAAAGGTAGCATACGTGGTGGGGGAGGGGACTGGGAGCTCTGAAACTGACTGCTGCTTTTGACTGGCTCACTCAGTCCCCTGGATGGGGAACAGCCAGCCATGGGATGGGGCAGGCCAGTGTTGGGCCCCCAGAAGCGCAGGGCCCTGGGCGATCGCCCCACTCGCCCTACCCTAGGGACAGCCCTGGCATCATTAGAAATGTACAAATGAGAATAACAACACTAGCAGATGTGGTGCCCCTAGACCTCACTGAACACTGATAAATGTAAACCAGCCTGGCTCACCTGTGTGTCAATACTGTTGAACCAGATGTTAAATTGATAACAATGTTTATAAGATGCTGTATGTATTGATCGCACTCATAACATCTGTATCCTATGGTAAAAAGCTATATTAAATGTTTGCACTGTAAACTTCTGTAACTGTTTAACTCAGCAAATAGGAAAGAAGCTTTGATTAATCTAAATAGCTGGACTGGCCCACCAAGAAGGCCTATTGAAAATAGCTGAACCATTGTGAAACACCCATAGAACAAAAACTTTGTAAATTGCACTCCTTCCCTCCTCTCTAAGAAGAGTCCGCCTACACATGAAGTCATCCCATCAGTTTGAATTCTGAGAAGAAGGAAATAAAAATCATTGATGTCAAAGAGTTTTATCACTATGTTGCTTAGAATTTGGAGAGGGCAATAGTTCTAAGCATAAGTAAGAGATCCCCAAGCTGATTGACTTTGGTTAACTCTAAAAGACCTAGAAAGCGTGCATATCAGAGCAGTTTCTATTAGCTGTTAGAACTTAAGACTGTATGTTATTTGTTTGTGTATGTTAACTGCCTTAATCTTGTTCATATCTCTCTAATTTCTTTTTCCTAGTTCAGTAGTTCCCAACTTGTGGTCCGTGAGGATACTGCAGGTGGTCCTTGAGGAAGGAGGAAAGGACAATTACTGCAGGTAAATGTACTGTGAAGAGTGCAATTGGTTTGTGAGTGAGCATCATAAATTATTAGTAATAGCTATATTTTAAATACCCCTTGATATACAAATTTGAATCCCATCAGCCATATGCTACTTTAAAAAAACATTTCAAGGGACTTGTTTATGAGGTGGTCCAAAAAAGCTTTCAATGATAATGTGGTAGTCCAAATAAAGGAAAAGGTTGGGAACTGCTGTCCTAGTTAAAAACTTTAGTTAGTTTATTAAAGGATCAGCAAAAAGCATTATCTTGATGAGAGAACTGAATGTGTTCTTGACCTAGGATAAGTGACTTGTTCTTTCAGACAGAGTAAACCTGAATATTGATGTGATTTTTGGTGTAGAAGATCATCCATCCAGACACCAAATGGTAAGACCAGATGCCACCAAAAGAGGGAGAGGACCCCCCATGGGCCAGCTTGTACTCCATCCTAACTGTGTGGCCTGCCAGAGACATCAGTTGGCAGCTCCTCCATGGAGCCACGAGCATGGGTGTGTACTTGGTGCAGTTCACCCCATACTCTGACATTTGCCCCTTCTGCAGTATGCTGGTGCATGTATACCTAGAGTGTGCCAGGTTGCAGCCCCCTTTCCAGCTCCTCCAGAACCTTCTTCTGAGGTTCTGGTTGCACTTTTCCCCTCACTTGTTCATCTATGCATTCCCCATCCATGGCCCCAAGAAGACACGAGACCTTCTCGAAAACCTCCTCCTGGCCCTCACCAAGGCTGCTATCTACAAGACCAAGCAGTGGAGGTTGGCTGAGGAGGGGTCTCTGCAACTGTGGGGCATATTTCCAGTCCCTCATCCATTCACGAATCCAGGCAAAGTTCCTCTGGGCAGCATCTGCCAGCTCCCTCAACACCTTCTGGGAGCAGTGGGCGCTGTCCAGGGTTCTCAGGTCAGTGTCCCTTCCAAGTCCCTTGCTTCAATCCTTTGACCTCCACTCCTGCCCCCGTTTTTCATTAGCTGTGCCTGGACTTCAGTTGAATCTGGGTCTAGTACCTCCATCCCTTAGGAGGGGGGAAGGGGTTTTAGCAGTGGGCGAGCTTGCACCCTCTCACTTCCCAGCATTCAAATAGGCTCACTTTCAGAGTGGCTACTTCTCTTGATATCTCACACCAGTTACATAAACCTAGTTATCATTTCTATATAAGCCCTCCATGAAATATGAAAATAAATTCACCAATAAAATAAATATAATCTTAAGTGAGCTGTTAATAAGTATCATATTGAGAAAGATCTGGTCAGACCAGCTATCTCCTACTTTTTCTTGTATAAAGTTCAGAATCCTTTCTTTTTCTCAGCATTGCATTCCCAAGCCAGAGAGAAGTTGATAAAAAGACTTCCGTAACTGGTTAGAACTTGTTCTGGGTATTGTATCTCCTTTATGCATATGTGAATTGTTTTGTAAAGCAGGAGATTCAGCTGAGGAATGCTTTATGATGTTACACTGGAACAGAGACTGGACTGGTATTAATAATATTTTGTACATGCGTCATTTTCAAAGCACAACATTTTCAAAGTCTTTTCAAAGCATTGTGTAAACATAAGTTAATCTGCATAACACTTCTGTGTCAGTTCCCCTTCTCTCCTCCCAAATCTGTAAATTGTTTTGTACAAGGCCACACAGCTAGGAAGTGGCTGAGTCAGGAATAGAATTCTAATGCCTGGCTCTCAAGCCCATAAATCCATTAGACCAGATGTTCGCCAACTTTTCCATGCCACAGACCTCTTCTCCACACCATGACTACTGCTGAACCCCTTCTCCCATTTAGCAATGTGAGAAGAGCAAGGTGGTAGCAACTGCTTGACACACGTTCATAACATCTTCATGCATCACAAGCCTCAGGTTAAGAACCCCACATTAGAGCATACTGCCTTTCAATTCTAGAACCTTTACATATCAGGGTACCTTTGCTTTTGACAGACCTTTAAAAATCAATATCTACAGACTCCCAGATATTATCACATCAAAGTCAAATAGAGTTTGATCTGAAATTAAAGGATTTTGACTCTGATCTACAAATGGTATTTAGGCACCTAACTTCTATTGAAATCAATGCGTATGTCTACACTGGGGCCTTAAGTCGACTTAAATAAAGCCCTATCTATATTTAGAAATCATTAAATCGACTAAAGCAAATGCTTAAGTTGACTATATAACTCCTGCCCTGTAAATCAGCTTAAGCTTTTAAGCCAGCTTTACAGGGCAGGCCCCTACCCCTTCCCTGTCTCTGGGCATGATGGGGCTGGGGTCTGATCCAGCCAGGGGGCCCAATCCGGCTCCAGCCCTGCAGTGAGGAGCTGGGGCCAGATTGGCTGCCAGCCCCTCACTGCAAGCAGTCAGGGACGCAGGTCCCAACATCGCTCCTGGCTGCCTCCAAGCAGCCAGGGGCACAGTCCCGACATCACCCCTGGCTGACTGCAGGCAGCCAGGGGCGTGGGTCCTGACATCAACCCTGGCTGCCTCAAAGCAGCCAGGGGCACAGGATCTGACATTGCTCCAGGCTGCCCGCGTGGGATTCAAGATTGCTCCTGGCTGTCTGCAAGCAGCCAGGGGCACGGGTCCTGAAAATGACCAGGCTGGGAGACTTCTGCCCTGATAAGGGGGAGGGGCAAATTTGGCCCCCTCTCATTTGTCAGGGCTGGCAGGAACCAGAACCCCTCACTGCCAGTAAAGAGGGGGTGGGAGCCAGGTCAGGCTCCTAGCCCCTCTTTGCTGGCCCTAGCAGAGAGGGGCTGGAAGCAGGACCCAGCTCCCAGCTCCTCCTTAGAGGGCAGGAGCCAGATCAGCCCCGTCAGGATCAGGCCCTGGAGTCCATTGGGCCCAGGGTACCCAATCCAGACTAGGGGGTGGGGTAGGAGGAGGGGCACCCTGGGTATGTCTGTTCTCTGTCTACACAGACATACCCTGAAGTCGACATACCCTTAACTTGTTAAGTCGACTTCCAGGGCCCCCTCACAGTGTAGACATAGCTGGTGGGAGTTAGGTAACTAAATATCTTTGAGGAGTGGGGAATTGGTCTGTAGGTAGTGGTGGCATACAAGAGAGTTAGCAGGGACAAATGATTTGGCTACCACTGAAACAAGGAAAAATGCCATGTGTGTGACTTCAGAATTCCCAGGGACTGTAGAGTTTGAAAGCTGTGCCTTTATTTTCAGGGCTGTTGAGCTGATACAGCTGGTTGTATTCCTTTATCTTGGTGAAAGCATAATTTCTGCTCCTCCTTGGCCTTCTAAGACATCTTACACCCGCCATGTCTCTAACCCACATCTTCACCTCTCCCATTCTGCTTGTAAGGAATTCTGTTTTTCTGGCTGATTGCCAGCTAAGACTACTCAGACGGTTGTGAAGATGATTCAAGCTTTTGAATAAATGAAGCCTTGAGTTCCTGCATGCTTGAATCTGAGCCAGCAATGCTACCTCAGGCCTCTGACTAGGACTAACCACCACCTTTCAATTCAGCAGAGTTTGAAAAAGACTTTCGTTCAAGAAGGTCAATATTTAAACATGTTGTTGGTTCAAAAGGTGGAGAACACACTGAGACCTGTAGTCTTAAATAATATTAGTGATGGCAAAAAGTAACTGATCTGCACAGGTTTTTGTTTTGGTTTGGTTTGGTTTGGTTTTTGTTTTTAAGCTAATAATCATGCTTTGGATACAAAATAACTACTATTTTTAATATTCTGTCACCAACCCCGAAATAATGACTGTCTATATATTGATGGATGAAGTTCATTACTATAGTCCTCTTCACTTTAAGCATCTAGGTGATGTACTATTTAGGGGTGGGGGAGTGTTCCACTTTAGCCTCTGTGAGTTCAGCAGTATCAGAGATCCTTATTCTTCGACAACAGTGCACAGGGTGGATCTATTATTTTCCTTACTCTTAGAGCAGAAGAACAAGTTCTCAGTATAAAGAATCTTACCTATGCACAGACCTCTCACTCTGAAGAACTCTGTAGTGCAAGGGAATGTGCACAAACAGAACAGAGCACAGAATTCATATGGGCAAATTTTGGGGGTCAGAAAACTGCATACAGAATCAGGATTTCAATACGTCACAACCACCTGGAAGTGTTCATATATAAAACAAGAGCAAAAAACACCAGTTCTGTAAGCATTCAGCTCTAAGTACTAACAGGCAGAGTAGCACAAGCCAATTTGTTTTTTTGTTTCAAGACATGCTCCATTCAAACGGGGGAACTTCCTCGTCCAGCGAAGCTGCTAGCAACAGCAACTAAAATAGACTGAAGCAAGGCATTATCATCAGATGCCCAGCGTCTTATGTTTCTGCACATTCCACATTCTTGCTCTAAAAAAAAAACATTAAGGCCAAGACGTAGCTGACTGATCCCTCAAAGCTTTTAATTTTTTTTTAAATGGGAGAGCTCTTTATACAAGTCTGTTTGACCCTCTGTAAAAGAGAGAGATGGGCTCCTGTATATAAGGAGGCAAGATTGCCACCCTTATATACAGAAACAAAATGGCCTCCCCCAACAACGAGAAGGGAGGGCTGCTCCACCCTTCCAGGGGCAGAGCTAGATGTGACCTGTCCATCAGACAAGAGACAAGGCGGCGGGCCAGGAAGTATAAGAGGCAAGCCATGGAGCTCAGTCAGGGCTTGGTGACCGAAGAGGAAGGAGCTCCCTGTGTTCCCTCCACAGGCTCAGCTGGAGACTGGCCCAGTGGAGAATCTGCCAGCACCGTGGGGACCAGATGGCCACGTGGGCATACCAATGGAGCCCCGATGGAAGGCCTGGCCTAGCAAGAACCCTCCAGCACCCAGGGTACCAGGCACCCGCCTAAACGGGCTGGCAGAACCCTGACGGAAGGCCTGGCCCACCAGAAGCCTGGCTGCAACCAGCGAGTGGGACAACCCAGTGGAGCTGTCAGCACCAGAACCACTGGGGCAGTCCCCCCCTGGAGCTGACTCGGCTGAGTATCAAGTGCTCTGCAGCCCAGCACCTAGCCCTGACCTAGCGGTGGCACCCATCTACCCTTCCATCACCACCAATCTAGAGGAGCTTCCCCTGACAACTGATGATGACACCGGGGAAGCTGGCTGCAGCCTAGAGGAACTCCCCTCAGCGGAGGAGATACCGGGCCTGCTGGCCCTCCAGGATCCTGATGACCATCCAGTGGAGGGTGATAATCTACCCTGGGGGTGCTACCCAGAAGAACTCAAGGAAGACCAGGTACCTCGGGACTTAAATGAAGGTGGGAGACGGGGTGGTGAGGACCCCGGCGTCCAGGAGACAGACTTGGGGGAGGAACCAGCGTGTTGTGGGTTGGACCCTGATGGTCCCCTCCCAAATGTGGCAGCCCTGAACCCAGGTTTGGATGAGGGACAGGACCCCTACGTGGTGGAGGCCAATCCCAGGGCCTCACCGGTGTGTTGCGGTTCAGACCCCGCCAGCTCCCTACCTAGAACAGTGACACAGAACTTGAGCGTAGATTGGGAACAGGAACCCTACCTGCGAAAGGCTGACTCCAAGGTCATACCGACGTGTTGCAGTTCAGACCCCGCCAGCTCCCTTTCGAAGTGGTGGCCCAGAGCTGGAAGTGGGCTGGGAACTTGAACCCTATACGGGGGAGGTTGACTCAGGGCCTGTACTGGTGTGTTGTGGTTGGGACCCCGCCAACCAGGTCCCATACAAACTGACACCAGGTCAGGACCTGGGCTGAGACACAGTGGAGTTGGGTCCGGCAGCAGCCACCCACCTATCCGCTTCCTGCATGAATCAGGAAGCTCTTCTTTCCACAGCCTAAGAACCTCGCTCTTTTTGTTTGAATAAAACTATTGTGTCTTGTCTGCCTGGCCCCTCTATGGGGCCAAGGACAGTAACCGTTTCTGTCTCCCCTCAAGGGGGTAGATACAATTGCCTCCATCCACCTACGGCCCTACCAGACTGAACGCATGCTGAGAAATGTGGTGGCGGAGAAAGACCTATTGACAGGCGCCTTATAAGGAGGCAAGGGCATTTAGCCCACGCATGCCTGGCTTACACCCTCATTACATTTAGAAGTAAGTTTTCAAAAGTGCCTAACTGACTTAGGAACAAAGGTCTTCTGCATTTTTACCACTCCTACCCCTGGCTGTATCATTATTATTACTATTTGTGATCAAGCATCTGCAGAACTTCAGGAGACAGAGAAAGAATTAAAAGGAAGCAACCAAAAATACAAGCAGAAGTAATGCCTGATTGTACATTGTTCAAATTCTTCAAGGGGTCATCAATTTTGGATATGGCCCAACTGGGAAACAAGAGTGTTAAACATGTTTTTAAAGTGTCTGTTATCAGGACTTTAAAATAAGACTCAGGAAAGATTTTGAAGCAGACATTTCACAGGCTATGCCAAAAAAATTTCAAAGCCCTCAAACTGACAGGAAGGCAATCTAAAAGTAAGTTAACCTTTGCTACTCTTGTGCAGTACCTCCTATATTCTCAACTTTCCACTTCGATCAACAGAAACTTAAGCACAGTTGGTGCATCCAGGAGCCCAGCTGGGACACATTAGCTAGATGGGATATGTACTGACACTGGAACAGGAGTAAAATTATCAGTTATGCAAAGTACAGTAAATGTGCCTACAGATGAGAAGTTCCATCAATCAACTGAAAAGCATCTTTGGCTCTCTTGCAGAGCACGTGGACTCCACCACTTGGGAAGGGGGCAAAATGAAGAAGCTCAAGGCAATGGGGTCTAGCAGTCTGTGCTTCCTAATGGCCCCTAGGCTTTGAGCCACTGACAGTTCTCAGGGCCAGGAGGCCTAGTGGCCAGAATCAGTGGCAGCTCTAGCGTGCTGCAGGGCTTTCTGGTTCCCAGGCTTGAGTCGCTGCTGTGCGTCTTCTCTGGTCCTCATCCTGCCCCTGAGTGAGTGAGATGGGCTGCTCCCCTTTGCACTTCAACAGCTGTTGTAGCATGTCCAGCTAGGGGGAACAGGGGAAAGCATGGCCTCTGCTGCCAGGAGTAGTGGCTTAACCCCATCATCTCCACCGCCATGCAAATACACCCTGTCACAGGCTCACATACCAGAGCCTTTTCATTAATTGCTGGAGAAGCAACAACTTTGGTAACTTACCTCAACATTTTATAAATGTCAGAACTGGGGTAGCCTGAACTGGTGCAGCCTCAGTCACGTGTGCCAGTGTGACTATAACACTGCCAGATCCAACAGCTCTCAGCGTCGTCTTGAATGAGAAGTGTGATTTTGGTTTGGTAATCATTACCCATTTATTTCTTAATAATAATAAAAATTTGTATTATAGTAACACCCTGAAGCCCCAACTAAATTCAAGACCCCAATTCACTAGGCATGGTACACACACAGTAAGAGGTAGGCTATGTTCATAGATCTTTTTTACTTGTTACTTTATCATTGTGAGGAGAAGGAAACAAGTCTGAAGCTGGAAGAGATCCACAAAAGGGTTAAATCAACCTTCTGTTTTATTCTGTAAAACAAACAAGGAGTTCTGTAGCACTTAAAGACTAACAAATTTTAAACCATCTTTAAAAACAAAACAAAACAATACTTTATAAAACAGCTTGAACTGAGATAGAGCAAGGAATCTGAGATCCCACAGAAAATCCTTGGAAAGAGTTCTGTTGCATAGCTTTATCTTCCAAACAACTCAAATTACTGATCAAAAGCCAGAAAAAAATCTTTCTTCTTGTACTCTTTTCCAGTGAGAGCTAAGTTGCAACTCAGAAAAATACATACATCAGGATTTAATAAAGACTCTAGACATAACTCCAGGGTCTTACTACAGCAGACACATCCACTCTCCCTGGAGGGAACTGCATGATTTGTTCTTTTTAAAATGAACTATTTCAGTAGTGTTGGAACGGAGTGATGAAACATCTTAATGAGGCTCATAGCCTGACTTCCATGTGCATCATACAAGTATCCCAATGAACAACACATATCTAGGCCCTTTTTTATATGAATTGGGCACTATAATAAGGGGAGTCTTCCTCAGGACTATAAATCTTGCCTTGAATAAAGTATGCAGGAGAATAATAAAGTTCTGTTAGCCCAGGAATTTACTACATGCAGTCAGGTTGATCAAAAAACATTTGCACTTCCTTTTTGGATTAAAGAACATACATCTTGTCAAATCAGTATGAAGTGCATGCCAACATGGTCATCACAATTTACATATTTCAGGTATCCAGACCATTTTGGCACAGGTCAGCAAGCATGAATTGGGCAGGTGTGGGGACAATATCGTGGGGAGGGAATGCATATAAACAGCTCACATAGCTGCTGCTTTTCCTTTAATGCTATACTTCATTACACATTAGCAGCTTTTTAAACTGTATAAAAATTATTTTAAAAAAGATTTTGTGGGGAGACCAAACATGATCAGTTTAGTCTCAACAGCTCCAAAGGGTAGCCGTGTCAGTCTAGTTCAGCAAATCAAACAAGGAGTCTTTTGGCACTTAAAGACTAACAAGTTTATTTTTCGCATGAGCTTTCACGGGAGAAAATCCCACTGCATCAGACACTTGAAGATGAAAAAGTTACAGATGAATGGGAGGAAAATAAATGCAGGGAAGTGTAAGTCATAAAATAATAAATTTGTTAGTTTTTAGGTGCCAGTGGTCTCAACAGTGAAGACCAAGAAAACTGAAACTGCGTGAAGACAAGGGATTAAAATGGAAACAACTACACAACCCTTGTTCAAATTTTGCCACCTAGTAGAAGGGAAGTTTGGGTGTTCTCCCAGGCTCTGATGTGGGTCATTCCTTTCTGAGTACAGTGAGGTGATCCCTGCCAGAAATGGCTCATCCCTGGAGCTCATAAAAATATTTCTGAAGGGATAAATAGTTTGTTTCATACACACACTGCTGGTTGCACCAAATGCAAAGGATTTTGCTAAAATTTCCTTGGAAAAGAAACCCCAAATTCCCTACATGAGCTTTATGCCTACACACACTTCTAACTGTTCAGGCTAAAAAAAAGTGTGCTACTTTCAATCTAATGAGCATAGTTTTCAAGACAATATAAACATTTCAACAGGTGCAGCTTAATAAAATTTGGTTGCCAAGTGGTCTTGCCTCCCTTCTTGGCTGCAGTTGTGAGAGAACACTGCTGTAGAAAATGGGAAAACAAATGGATTCCCTTGTTTCTTTCCTATTTAAATTTGTGAGTCTGTCTACTCATACCTAGGTCACAGGATTTATCTAATGCTATGGGAAGAAATTTTTTGCCGAATCCCCTCTTTAAAATATTGGGCACAGCAGTTCATTGATGCAATGGTAACTGTTCCAGTTGCTGCCAGGTGCTGGTATAATGAACTCATGTAACAATACGTCTTCAGAATGGGGAGGAGAAGAAATGATTTCCTATAGTATAAGAACAATGTGAAGGATCTACTAGCAGAATGGAACTGATCAGTTTGGCAGTTTTCTTAAATGGCTCGCCCTCTTCCCATTCCTGTGACTTTTATTTTTAAGAAAGAAAATTTCTTTCATTGCAATAGAAGAAAATCTAAAAGCTTGTCCCAGCTAAGTTGTCCACAGCTGCTCACTCACCCAATAACAAAGTAAGTTTGAAATATTGTTTTTGAAAACAGAATTAAAAACAAAAACACGCCTCACTCAGCAAATTCTTCTCAGCACTTTTCACAAGTCTGCACACAAGTCTCCACACACTCCCTCTTGTGATTGCATGCATGTTAGATCATTATGTGTGTAAGCACAATATAGGAAAGGAAGTATTTCACCCTCACACGTCTTACTCACTGTACATAGCATGGATAGTTGGCTGCTTGAACTCACCTACTATGCCTTGTAAATGCACTGGCATGCCATAGGGTAGGGAGAATAATTTACTTCATCTGAAAGGGTGGCCCCCATTTATCAATCTTTACACTTATTTTTTTTAAACAAGAGACTTTCACATGCAAAACAGTTTTGCTTTTGGTTTCTGTGATTGCAGTTTTAAACAAACATCATGGTCTCATATGACTGTCCTGTAATTTGAGGGTGAAAAACAAGTTCCAATTTGAGTGTCTGCAAGAGGCATTTAAATAAGAGGCCCAATTTCATCAGAGGAATTGAGCTCTTGTAGCTCTTGCATCTTTGAAAACCAGGCCTCTTATTTCGGTATCTAAGCAAAGATTCAAGTGCCTCATTTCAGACACATATGTTTAAAATGCTTGGCCTTGGTTTCTACAGTTCAGATTTCCCTATTCTAAGGAAAATAGATACTGCAGGATGAACAGCAGAAATTGGTGCAAAGTGATACTGCTTACAGCCCACCCTATTCTACCATTCTTGTCAGAATGGTAACTATAAATTCTTAATCGTCAAAGCACTTCACAGACATTAACAACACTTCACGGAACCCCAGTGTGAGAGGTAAATATTAACCCCATTTTGCAGTCCAGAAACTGGGGAAGAGAGGGCCAGTTTCCTGTTCGAAATGACAGAGAATTATTAACTTCAGTGAGAATTTCACATGCAACTGAATGGATGATCAGCAGGCCTAGATTAAGGGGCCCCAAGCTGCTCACTTTTGTGGGTCTGCCCCCAACACAACAGCCAGCTTGAGGGCAAGATGGGTCTGGACAGTGCTTGGACATGCCTGTGCTGGGGCCATGCAGCAGGCAAGTCAGCCTGGGGGTGCGATGAGAGTGCTGTGCACCTTGGCTTCTGGCCGCATGGTCCTGGCTCTCCAGCACCAGCCAGGCTGGTCCCACCTAGCAACCCCTAGGCCTGACTGGCAGTGTGCCGATGTGAGCAGGGCTGGATCTTGCAGTGCAGTGAGGGCCCCTTGTGACAGTTTGCTCCCAGAATCTGGTCTGGTGTGTCTCTGTGACACCCCAAACACCACTCCTGAACCCTGACTTACCCCACTTTGCTAGGTGACTATTCACTCCTGAGTCAGTCCACACCCACCACCTGAGTGTAATCAGTCCCAGGCAGTGGGTGTGTGCCTTCAGGCCTCACAAGCTACAGTCCCCCAGTGAGCACCCCCAACCTCAGATACCACCCCAGGAACTCCCATCCTACAGAGATTGGGAACTACCCCCAATCACCATGAACTCATGTCTGTTCATTTAACACTGAAATGGATCAAGCCCAGCCTCCTTTCCTCATAAGCTCTGAAGTCCACACAGTTTTAGATAAAACTACTGATTGATTGATTGATTAGAATATGATTTTTAGGTGACTATATTTCAAATTAATGCACAATCAATTAATAAAGATTTCAGAAGTAGCCACAAGTCAAATAAAAGATGTAAGATGTATGCTAAACTAATAACACTATTCCAAGACTACTCTTTAACCTATTCTCCTTATTCTTACCCATAAGCCTGGCTCCTGGTACTGTTTAGCCAGCTTAGGCCCTCCTGCCCAAGTGTGCAAACCCCAGAATCTTTTTGTTGTTTCCAAGATGGTGTTTCTCTGGCAAAAAGCCAGCAGCTTCTCCTTGTTCAAAGAGTCTGACTTTGTTTTCACTTTTCTGTCCACTCCTCCCTCCCTGTGCTGTTGTGTGATTTCCTTTGTCCCACCTGAGCTAGGACATTGAATTTGCATCACCTTTGTGATGCACCTCTCCAGCCTCCTGTGCTGTTTATGTGCTGCTGGAAGACAGTTCTGTTTGTCCCCCACCCCACTGAGCCATGTAATCTGCTTCACATTGGCAAACACATACATAATGCTGCAGGAAATATGATACCGTAGTAATCATGTGGAACATATTATGAGTATTCATAAAGGGACTTTGCATAGCATATTGGGCATCAAACCATACCATTGCATTTCAAAAGTGAACATAAAAATTACACAAATCATAACATATGGGTTCACAGATGTGCATCCCATGGCACCTCCCATTTAGCCCAGGCCTACGGCCCTCAAAGCAGGGGTCTCAAACTCAATCACCATGAGGGCTGCAAGAGGATTATCACATTAGCCTGAGAGCCACACCACAGAAACCTTTTTATTCAACAGTATAGCAAATATTGATTGCGACAGTGTTCTTGCTAGCCATAGTAAATAACAAGGGGCTGCACGTGGCCCATGGGCCATGAGTTTGAGACCCCTACCCTAAAGCTTCTGCCTTGATCTTGTCCTGATGATCAGAGCTGATGAGTTAGCAGCTCTCAGTCCTGCATGTGCTCAAGCTACTCAGTCATTCATTGCCCCACTATCTTAAACAGATTCTCCAGCAGTTTATGATTTATAGAATGTATACTTGTTGCCAGCAATAAATAAAGACCTCAGCCCTGCAATCAGATGAACATTGATTGATCCCTCTGCCTGCAGGGTGGGGCTTCAGCTCACAGTGCCCCACAATGACAGTTAAATTGGTGGCAGGGATCCTTGTGAGGACATGCACTGCTGACAGAAGGAATGCAGCATGGACATGAAAAACAGCTTTAAGTAATGCTGTGGCTCATTGACATAACCTAAATTGATTTAAATTTGTAATGTAGACTTCGGCTACTGCATAAGTATATTGCTGAACTGTGTCAGAGATAGGAAAGCAAAGCCTTTGAGACACAAAGTACTGCAATCAATATTTGCTGCACTGCATCCGAAAGCATCATGTTAACTGAACAGCAGCCTGCTTTTGCATTCTTGGAAGGAAACTAAATGAACACATGATTTGTTTTATTTATTATTATTATTATTATTATTATTATTATTATTATTATTGAAGACAAGCCTAAACCAAATCCTCAGATCCAAATACCTTGTGAGAGCAAGGGAATAGAATAGAATAGAATTATAGGGTTGGAAGTTGAGGCTGGATCCCAGCTTTGCAATTCAGACCCATGTCTAATTCTTTTTGGTTTGGAAGTAAGTTCAGAGAGAGCAGCAGCTGGGAGGTGGGAGGTCCTGCAAATGTGACTCTAAGAAAAATCACCACTAAAGAGAGTTAGAAAGCCAAAGCAACACTGGGAGGGAATTGAACAAGCATGAAGAGACAAGGGCACCTTCTCTGCTACCAGCGATGTCCCACAAAATATTCCTTCTCAAAAAAGGGAATAAAGATTAAGAATAGAAATCACAGCAATTGGCAGAGAAAGATGCTGACAGCAGCAATGGACATAGGTTAAGCAAAGGACTGGAGAAGCAAGGGATGCTGTTGTAAATATCCTCTCATCTCCTTCTCCTCCCACTACCAAAGTCAACAGGGGCAGCAGTTAATCCTCCCATTTTCAGAACAAAACAAATTCCTCTCATTCCACTAATTCATCACCACATCAGCTGATGCACAGCCATTCCCTCCTGCTATCCTGCAGCATATGCAGCTACATTGCTCTTAGGCCCCAATTCTGTAGCGGTTCAGTAAGCAAAATTCCCACTAAAGTCAATGGGAATTGCACACACTTAATGTTACGTTGTCTCAGTGAAACTCAGCTAGCCTCAACTTCACTAAGGTTGCAGCTTTTTAGTGGAGTCAAAGAGATCTCAGATTTACAGGATGATGGGTAAAGCAATAGACAGATAAATCAATAAATCGCCACACCTAAAAAAGTAGCAGTCATTATTAATGCACTATAACAACAGAAACAACCTTCAGCTATATTCGTTGGGAGGTTCCTCGCTGACGGATCTAAAATTCTAAATGGAATGGATACCACAAAGCTATTTGATCTCTTGCCTTGCACTGTAAAGGGGCCCAAAACAGTGGAAGGGAACTGGAAAGGTCCTGACCACCTAAAATTGCATATGTTTTTATTACATAAACTATTGGGAAAGCCCTAGGTTGAAATCATGGCTGCACTAAAGTCAATCAGAGTTTTGCCATTGACTTCTGTGGAGCCTGGATTTCACTTCCAGAGTTAATATGAAATTTGAACACTGTTTGTTTAACATAAACTGCAGATAACAGGAGATCTGCACAATGTTGCACCCCCCCCTACACCCCCCAGCCCAAAAGTCTCTCTTTTCTATTTGCCATCTGCTTTATACATGTGTATCTGATTCTCAAAATAAAGAGCCTGATTCTCATTTACACCACACTGGCTATAGAAAGGGCCTCAAAGTGAGTGTAAATTTAATTTATGCTGCCAGAGCAACATAAAGAAGGCTTCAGTGTAAAGAAGCATCAGGTCCAATACAATTTTTAAAAAGTTGTATTCAATAATATAAATCTTGGTTGGTACCAATCACCTGTTCATGCCAGATAAAAAACTGATCCAATATATTACAGGTCAGTTGCTGAATTTTTTCCTCCTTATAAACATACAGTTTGTCTATCTTAATTTGGAATCACTTTAAAGAAAGTGTGAAATACATACCGAATTAGATAATTATATTACATCACCTAACACTCATATAGGCTATGTTCACACACACAGTGCTTGTTCTGAAACAAGTTATTGCGAAATAACTTGTTTTGATATAACATGTTATTTCGAAATAACTTGTTTCGAAATAACAAAACTGTGTCCTTGAAATAAGCAAAAAACGGGAATCAAAATAGCGTTTCCACAGTGTGGACTTGCTATTTCGATCCAGGGGCAGTGCAGCATGGGAGGTGTGGCAACATGGCCGTCTCCCTGGGCCACGTCGGCGGTCATGTTGCTAGCCAATCACATAAAAGCCGGCCCTGACCTCACTTCCCTGTCCACTCCCGCTAGCAGAACGCTGCAAGCCATGGACAGTGCTCGGCTGCCTAGACAGCACCGTGCAGCACCCAGCCCCTTGGCGTGCATGCAGGGTCTCCGGCACTTGTGGGAGACTCTGTTTGCAGACCCCGAGGAGGACTGGCCTCTACCTGAGGAATACATCCAGCTCATCCGCAGGGCTGAGCTACTGCCCCTGCCCCTCCCCGTGCCCCACCACATCTGGGCTCGTGAGACCAGCGCCGACTGGTGGGAGAGGGTTGTTCTGCATACCTGGGGCAACGACCTCTGGCACCAGAACTTCCGCATGAGCAGGACCAGCTTCACCCGCCTGGTGGGAGAACTCGCCCCGCACCTGCACCACAGGGACACCCCCATGAGGCCCACCATCCCAGTGGACAAATGAGTGGCCATCGCCCTGTGGAAGCTGGCCACCCCGAAGTCCCACAGGGCAGTGGTGCACCTGTTTGGCGTTGAGAGGTCCACCACCAGCACCATCTTCCTCGAGGTCACCAGGGCCATCAATCGCGTCCTCCTACGGCACCTGGTGAGATGTGGGGACCTGCAGGACACCATGCCCGGGATGGCCACCCTTGGCTTTCCAAACTGTGCTGGCATCTTGGACAGCACACACATCCCTGTGCGCGCCCCGGAGCACAGGGCTGTGGTATACTGCAGCCGAAAGGGATATCATTCAGTCATTATGCAGGTCCTTGTGGACCACCGGGGCCTGTTCCACGACTGCTACGTGGGATGGCCAGGGAGGGCCCATGACTCCAGGGTCCTCTGCAACTCCACCCTGTACCAGGGCATGGAGGCAGGCACCCACTTCCCCCCTTACATCATCCACCTTGGGGGCGTAGAGGTGCCCGTCCTCATAGTGGCGGATGCGGCCTACCCCCTGCGGCCCTGGCTAATGTGCCTGTACACTGGACCACTCGACCCCAGCCGGCAGCTGTTCAATCGCCACCTGGCCTGCTGTCAACAAGTCGTTGAGTGGGCATTCGGACGCCTCAAGGCCCGGTGGCGGTGCCTGCTAACTCACCTCCACCTCGCTGAGCGGAGCCTGCCGCAAGTCATCATGGCATGTGCAGTGCTACACAACTTTTGTGAGCAGCAGGGGGAACCCATCCCACTCGCATGGGAGGCTGAGGTCCAAGCATTTGCCAGGGATTATGAACAGCCAAGATCCCAGCCGACTCGGGAGCAGCCAACTGCGCGAGCCCTCACTGTCCGCGACGCCCTCTGGCTCACCTTCGCCGCAGAGGAAGACTGAGGACCAGGCCTGCCCTGCACCAAAACACCATCTCCCCCGTCCACCCACAGCCAGCCAGCACCCATCCACCCACACTGCCAACCCCCCCCCCCCGCAATAAAAACACAGACAACCACGAATAATGTTCCAGGGGTTTATTAACAACAAGGGAAGGGATGGGGGCGATAGAGGATGGGGCAATCTGGGTGGGTCCGGGGGAGGGAGCATCAACGTGGGAGAGGACTTGGGGGACGGAGCATCAACTTGGAAGGGGACTTGGGGGAGGGAGTATCAACTTGGAAGGGGACGGGGTGAAGAGGTCCTGGGGCGGGGGGGGTTAGGCAAGGCCTGTGGGAGGGTCCGGGGGGGGTGGCATGCCCCGCCCTTGCCCACGGCTGCCCTCCGCCCGCTGTCCTCGCTGGGGTGGTGATGCCTCCTGGCGGTGTCGGGGCACCAGGCTCTCCGCGAGCTGCCAGATGGCTGCGGCCTGCTGTACAATGGCAGCTGGCAGCTCTGTTGCCAGGAGCTCCAGCGCCCTCGCCGCCCTGTCCTTGGCGCCCGCGAGGCGCTCCAGGGCATGGAGCCCAGCCGCCTGCCGCTGTGCCTGCTCCCGTCTCCAGGCCTGGGTGGCGGCATGCATGTCCTGGCCGAGCTCCTCCAGGCTCTCCAGGAGCTCGCTGCGGGTCCTGGGGGCCCTCCGCCGTCACTGCAGTATCCTGGGGCTTAGGCGGTGGGGTCCGGGTGTGGGTGCCAGCCCTTGGGGAGGGGCTCTGCAACGTGCTGCAGGGACGCAAAAAACACAGTTGGCCCCTGCCGTCTGCTAGTCCTGTCTGTGTGCACCTGTCTGCAGCACACACCTCTGCCCTGACTGTCGGCGGCTCCCAGGATCCCGTGGGACATTGCTCTGGGGTAGGGCTCCTGGTCCCCAAAGCCTCGGAAGGAGACCGGGACGGTACCCGACGGAGGACACTGGAGGACCCTGGGCCAGACGGTTGTCTGGCCGAGGTAGTCATCAGGGTTTAAGGCGCCCTGGGACAGTTTCCCATATAAATCAGTATTCTCTGGCAGTCCAGGATCCTTCAACCCCTCTGGGAAAAAGCCTGACAAACCCCTGTATTTTGAACTGCCTGCCAGACAGAGAATGGGAGGATAAAAAGAAGAACAGAGCAGAGAAAAGGAGACCATGGTCTCCTTTTGCCAGACATCTGGGAACTGTAGCCTGGAGGCACACATGCCAGTGGTGACCACGAGGGTGAACTGGACCCAGCCACGCCTTGCACTTGGAGGTCTCCCGAGGCCACTTGCCAGTGGTGTGTCCTGCCTGCTCTCCACCCCACCCAAGATGCTGCTGCATCTTTCCCAGCCAGTCCCTGGTCACCACCACCCAGCACACAAGGGCCTTTGACCCCGGTGCCACCTGTGTCTGTGGGACCCGTGGCCAGGGGGCACCTCTGCGCCCACGAACCCTGGGCCCTACCCGCCCCGGTGCTTGGCCCTGGCCTCCACCCGTCCCGGGACCTGCTGGACAGGCCCAGCCCTGTGTGCGTCTGTGGGGGGGGGGGCATACTTACCCACGGGGGCTCCGGAGGTCCGCCAAGATGTCCCGGGGTCTGACTCGGAGCCTGGGGCGGTGGTGGCCCCCTGCTCCTCAGTGCTGCTCCCTGCCTCCATGGCGATGAATAGCTCCGGGGTGGTGGAGCTGGCCTCCGCTGCTGGTGGTGGTGCAGCTGGAGGTCCCCCAACAGAGACATCAGAGGCGGCTGTCTCCAGGCCTGACAAGGGGCTCTGATGCCCCCCGGAGGTGTCCACAGCCGCAGCGGGGACACCGCTGGGCTGTGTGCCCAGGAAGGCATCCAGGTCCTCAAAATATGGGCACGTGGCCTGGCTGCCAGGCCCCTGCAATGCCCGGGCATCCCGGGTGCGGGCATACTCCTGCTGGAGTGTTTTTATTTTGCTCCGCACCTGCTCCGTGCTGCGGAGGTGCCCTCCTTGGGACATCGCATCCGCAATGTCACTATAGATATCGTGGTTCCGGTGGCTGGCCTGAAACTGCTGGAGGATGTCTGGCTGCTGCCAGATGCCCAGGAGGCAATGAACATCCTCCTGGGTCCAGACAGGAGCCCTCCTGCGTCTGGCAGCTGAGGGGCCTGGCTGCTGGGCCATGCTGCCTGTGTCAACCCTGCCTGGCACGCTGCCTCACAAGCACACCCAGGCAGGGACTTCCCCCAGAGCGCTGTGCACCCTGGGAGGAAGGTCAGCCAGTTATTTCAAAACAACTGTTGTTTCAAAATAACACGGTCATTACAACAGTTGTTTCGAAACAACTCGTTTCGAAACAACCGTTGTTTTGAAACAGCATGTCCCGTTGGTGTTGTTTCAAAACAACCGTTTCATAGAATCATAGAATCCTAGGGTTGGAAGGGACCTCATAGGTCATCTAGTCCAACCCCCTTCCAGAGGCAGGACCACTCTCACTAAACCATCCCAGTCATGGTTTTGTCCAGCCGGGCCTTAAACATCTCCAAAGATGGAGACTCCACCACCTCCCTAGGCAGCTCATTCCAATGCTTCACCACTTTCCTAGTAAAAAAGTTTTTTCTAATATCCAGCCTCGACCTCCATAACTGCAACTTGAGACCATTGCTCCTTGTTCTGTCCTCTGTTACCACCGTGAACAGTCGAGCTCCATCTTCCTTAGAGCATCCCTTCAAGTAGTTGAAGGTTGCTATCAAATCCCCCCTCAATCTTCTCTTCTGCAGACTAAATAAGCCTAATGCTTTCAGTCTATCCTCATAGGGCTTGTGCTCCAGCCCTTTAATCATTTTGGTTGCCCTCCTCTGAACTCTCTCTAGCATGTCCCCGTCCTTTTTGTAGTGGGGAGCCCAAAACTGAACACAGTATTCTAGATGTGACTTCACCAGTGCAGAATAGAGGGGAATGATCACATCCCTTGATCTGCTGGTAATACTTCTTTTGATGCAGCCCAGTATGGCATTGGCCTTTTTGGCAGCAAGAGCACACTGCTGACTCATATCTAGCTTCCCATCCACCATGACCCCCAGGTCCTTTTCTACACTGCTGCTACTTAGCTGAATGTTCCCCAGCCTGTTGCAGTGCATGGGGTTTTTCCGTCCCACATGCAGGATTTTACACTTGTCCTTATTGAACTTCATAAGATTTTTATTGGCCCACTGTTCCAATTTATCTAGGTCTCCCTGAATCCTGTCCTTGCCCTCCAACGTGTCTACTGTTCCCCCCAGCTTGGTGTCATCCGCAAACTTACTGAAAGTGCAGTCTATTCCATCATCTAGATCATTGATGAAAATGTTGAACAGAACCGGCCCCAGGACCGACCCCTGGGGCACACCACTTGTGACTGGTTGCCAGCTAGATGTGGAACCATTGATTCCTACACGCTGAAACCGTTGATCTAGCCAGTTTTCTATCCACCTTATAGTCCACCTATCCAACCCATACTTCCTTAATTTGCCAGTGAGAATGCTGTGGGAAACTGTATCAAAAGCCTTGCTAAAATCAAGGTATATCACATCAACGGTTCTTCCTGCATCCAGAAAACCAGTCATCTGCTCATAGAAGGAAATGAGATTGGTCAGGCATGATTTACCCTTGGTAAATCCATGCTGACTGTTCCTGATCACTTTATTTTCTTCTAAGTGTTTGAGGATGGATTCTTTAAGAATCTGCTCTATAATTTTGCCAGGGACGCAACGAGGTTTAAGCAGTTTCGAAACAACCACAGCCATTTCGAAACAAGCGGTTTCAACTTCTGTTGTTTTGAAATAAGGAGTGTGTGTGGCCATACCCATAGTGTGCGCTATAAGTAACACACAGTAACTATAAAAACATTTGAACTTTGAAAACTTTGTAAGAGGTAGACATGATTGTTTAGTAAAAATGGAGGGGGGGTTGTTTTAGGTTAAATAGCTGATACTTTTTATTCAGCTACTTTATTTAAACATGGGAAAGATTTCACTTGCAATGACATGCCTTTCTTATCTTTCATCTAGATGGATCCCAAAGCATTTTATGCATGTATGTGTGTGCACATGTGATGGGGGGGATGAACTCTGTCACCCAAAATGCAGCCAGATCTAGGGTAGAATGCAACCGCTGTTTAGCAGCTGGAAACAGAGCATTCTTGACAACCAGCTCAGCATTGGAATTCATTTATGCAGTAGGTTAGAGCACAGGTTCTCAACCTTTTGCAAGTCATGACACACATGGCAACATACTGTGACCCTACAGAATATACCAGGCTACCGCCCCCAAGCCAAAGCCAGCCATCCCCCTGGCTCTGTGACACTGTGTGACTTCACAGTAATGTGTCCCAACACAGTGGTTGAGAACCACTGGTTTAGAGTCTCCACAAACCTTACTTTTGCTGGTGCTGAGAGTAAAACTCACTACTTTAGCTGAACAAACAAGGAGCCTTGTGGCACTTAAAGACCAACAAATGTATCGATTGCATGAGCTTTCATGGGATAAAATCCCACTTCCTCAGATGCTTTGAAGACAGGGGAGCTTACAGAATGGGAGGAAAATAAATGCAGGGAAGTGTAAGTCATGGGAACAAGCCACACTGTAACAGCAAATCAAAACAGTTGTAAAGATTCAAACACTGGGGAACAGCATACAGAGGGAGATGAGGTCAAATTATCTATTGTAATGAAAGAAAAATCCAATGTCCCTATTAAGTCCCAAAGCAAGGATATTGAATTTGGGAAAAAAAATTGATCCCGGCAGCTTGTCTTTGAAGCCTTGATCTGGTATTCATCTGTTTGAGCACCGGAATCAGCAAATCATTAATAGAGTGATCAGAAAGATTGAAATGCTGACCCACTGGCTTTAGTGTTGTGATTTCTGATGTCACATTTGTGCCCATTTATTCTTTTGAACAAAGACTGTCCTGTTTGTCCAATATATAAGGCAGAGGGGCATCTCCTGCACATGATGGCATAAATCACATTGATGGATGAGCAGGTGAATGAGCCTTTGATGGAGTAGCTGGTATTATTAGGTCCTGTAATAGTGTCTTTTGTGCAGATATGTTTATATATACTTTACTTGAGCTTTCCTGTGACAAATAATTGGAAAAGAAGAAAGAAGAAAGAATAAACATACAAAGATTTCTGTCTGCCACTGTGGAACAAACAGGAAACTTGAGAGTATAGGATATGGAAGACTTTGCATTATCTATGATTTGTGCATGGCTCTCTGATTTAACCATGAAGAAAGAGTAACATCAATATTTAAATGGAAAGATCAGTAGTACGCAGAAATACTAACCACTGACTGAGAACAGAAAATGACAGCTACTTATATTTCAGTAGCACCTAGATGATCCAGCAAGGACAGGGACCCTTTTGTGCTGCCCAGGTCATCCCTAGAGGGGGTGCGGGGCCCGGGGCAATCGGCCTGTGGGGACCCATCCTTCTGCCCCCCCAGGGGGGTGGATCGGGCTGGTCAAGGGGCTGGGCTCTGCTCTCCCACCCTACCACTGGGCTGGCCCTCTGAAGGCAGCGGGGAGAAGGCGGGGGACAGCAGGGTGGTGAGGGGCAGGAGTGCTGGCCCCATGCTTCCCTGCTCATAGGGCCCACAGAACCACGGCACCAGGAGTGATCGCCTCTCTCACCTGCCCCCCCCAGGGATGGCCCTGTGTGCTGTCCAAATATGCAGCAGTGACATTTCCTGCGCCTAAAGAGCTTATTCTCAACAGTGAGGTAGTGCAATAGGCATATGAAAGTGTGAAATGCCTGTACCACAGTTACATATACAGTGAACAGTCACTAGCAAGTTTGAATTACAGAACTGGCCCTGAAGACTGATCTGTCCTGTGTGCTGAGAACCAAAATGGAATTGGGGATATGGACATTTGTTAAAATCTTTGTAGCAAATATTGCAGAAATCACTAAATCCATACAAAAGAATGGAGAGAATTCCTAAATGCCTCCTCAACTAAAACACAGTTACCGTACAAGGAAGTTCAACTGCAGCAGAAGGCCCGTATTTGGCCCAAGTACTTTATTTACTGAGCACCGAAGCCAACACAGCCTGACAACATTAATAGAAGTGTAAATGGGTGTTCTGCTGGTTTAGGGTTGTTTTTTTATTTGAAGGAAACTGATTTATATAGAGATTTCCACACATCTAAAAAGCAATTAATGTGTTTGCCCAACAGCATAGTACTCTCTCTCTCTCTCTCTCACACACACACACACACACACACACACTGACTCCTCTCCATTGAAAAGGCTTACTGTGCCTCTTAGGTTTGGCAAGAGTACAGCAATCAAGGCATTTCCTTAAATAATGAAAGCCAAGGAAGTCTGCTTAATTTAGGAAACAACAGAGATGAAATTTCCATTGGGATAAGACCCATGACTGATCAGCATTTCTTTAATGGGCAAAAAGCATTTGATTTAAAACTTCATTTGATTGGAGGGGGGTGAAAAAAAAGACAAGGTAGTATAAGCATGAAGAGGAAGAGATCTGACCCTAAAGCACCAAGAGTGGGCTGCAGAGGTGGCTTTTGGAGTAGGCAAAGGAGGCCCTGGCTAGGGACCCAAGCACTGAGAGCCTCCATCTCCAACTCAGTGGACAGCAGGGGCAGGGGCAGTTGCCTTTGTCACCTACCCCAGAAATTGCATCTGGCAGCTGGAGTGCTCCGAGCCATGGGAGGCACAGACAGCCTAGGAGGGAGCCATGGAGGGCAGCTGTAGGGAGCTGGGACTGAGTGGGGGGCCCCCAGTGGAGGTAGCAGGGGAGTTTGAGGTCCCCAACAGTGGACTAGGGCTGGTGGTGGGGAGCTGGGGCTGCAGGGGAAGGAGCAGTAAGGAGCCCCTGGCAGGGAGCCAGGAGTCTGTGGGGAGGGACCTATGGGGAGCCCCAAAATGGGCCTTCGCCTAGGGCCCCAGATAGCCTAAGGCTGCCTCTGGTGGGCTGTGGCACAAAAAGATAAACAACCTGACTCTTATTAATATGCATCTTTGTGTTTCCTTTCCCAAAAGGCCTTTTCATATTCTGCTATTTTATCAGTGCAAGTGAAGAACATACTGTCTTGGTACATAACATTAGTTTCTTTCCTCTCCTCCCCTTACCCAAGTTTCTATATTAAAAATGAGTGATTTCAACAAATACAGTGTTCAGTCATTGAGTGAAATGTCACAGTGAACACAGACCACCCACTGACTTCATCTGTTTTGGTTATTTAGCCCAAAATAATTAAAGATTTTCCACTACCCCTCATAATGAAAAACATAAACATTTTTTGTTTAATAGGCAATGGGTCATGTCAGGGTGAAGGGAATTTCATCATTTCAGAAAATACCAGACATCATGCTGTACATTTTTTGCTTTTCACTCCATTTATATTTGAACCTAGCCAGACAATCTTCGCAGTGCTAGAAGCAGGCATTTTGGCATCCAGGGGAAGCAGCCCCAAGTGCGCCCTCTCATGACCCAGGACCCAATCCAGCCCCTGCCACCACTGACTAGCGGTGCAGATCCGGCCCCAGCAGCCGGCGGCCAGGAGCACAGAGCAGGATACAGCCCTAGTGCCAGCAGGTGTCGGGGAGCCAAATCCGGCCCCTGCTGCCAGTGGCAGATCAGGGGTTGTGGAGCCCCTGGGCCTCCCAACCTGTGGCTCCTCCAGGGGAACAGCTGGGGCCAGAGCCCAGCCACAGTCTGGCTGGTCTGCTCTGGGGGGAGTTGGGGCTGACTGCCGTGCATGGTGTGGTTTCCAGTGTGGCTTTGGGTCGTGCTGGAGCCCACACTGCTTGCACGGCTGTCAGCCCTGCCACACCCACCCTGTCCTGCCCCCAGGGGTGGAGTGTCCAGGGGTGAGACTGGGAGAGCTTGGCTCACCCTGCCCCTAGGGGCGGATAAGCCACTGAGGGGTTCTGGAGCTCAGAGCCTGGCCTCAGGCTGGCCAGCCCCACTCCCCTTCCCAGTGCTGGGCTTGGGCTGCCAGCAGGTGAGGGGGCCATGGCTCTAAAATAGGGTGCCCGGGGCTTTGCCCTGGTTGCCTGGCCCTAGTTATGGCCCTGAATCTTTGTTCCTTCTTTTCAGCTTGCATTATTGTTTAGAAGATACAAAGGGGTAGCCATGTTAGTCTAATTCAGTAAAACGAATGAACAAGGAGTCCTGTGCCACTTAAAGATTAACAAATTTATTTTTTGCATGAGCTTTCATGGGAGAAAATCCCAGTTCATCAGACGCTTTGAAGAACTTCAAAGCGTCTGATGAAGTGGGATTTTCTCCCATGAAAGATTATTATTTAGAGGAGATGCAAGCTAGTTTTCTTCCTCTGTCTGCCTTCTTGTGACTGCTGGGTAAGATTAGCAGGTTCTAGCTCAGGGGTAGGCAACCCCTGGCACATGTGCCAACAGTGGCACCTGAGCCCATACAGAGTGGCACTCAGCACCTGCTGCAGTACCACAGAAATTGCCACTGCTGCCACCAAAAGCCACTCTGGGTGGCTTGCTTCAGGTGTAGCTGGGGCACAGGGTCCCCCCATGCCTATGCCTCCATGTGACATACAAAAAAGCTGCCTGGAGTGGCTCCTGTCTGTCGTGTGAGACTCCCCAAAGGAGGCACTCCAGGCAGCTTCTTTCTGCAGTATGACTGGGAGCCACGGAAAGGAGTTACGTCTTTTTATGGCATGCAGGCACACCGCCAAGATGAGCCACTCACGGTGACTTCTTCTGTGGCATGTCTGGGAAGTGCTCTCACTCCAATCATGACTGCAGTTGAATTTTCAGGCAGTTGCCAGATTTTTTCAGCAGAGGTGGCCACCGGCACCAGCTGAGGGTCAGGGAGGAAGGACAGGCACAGGCGTCGACAAAGGTTGCAGACCCCTGTTCTAGCTGGTTCACGCTTAGTATCTCTATATTACAGGAAGATAACAAAGCTGAAATGAAAATGGAGTTAATTCAGAAGTTTGAGCTACTTCGATACAAGCTGTCAGAGATATTCAGCAGAGTTATATTCTACAAAGTTTTTATCTTTGCTTGTGAAATCCTCTGGCATTTCCTGGTTTGTTAGGCAAATATATCATTCTATATGTGACATTTTTTGTATAAGTGCTATCGCACAAAGATACATTCTGGGAGGACTTAGCAAACAAAACTATGTCAGCGAATTTCATAGACATGGAAAAGGAACTTTTTAAAAGGCAATTTAAAATGCTTTTTTCTGATGAATACATCTAGTTAGAAGTAGGCTATCTACTATCCTCATTCGCTGTGTGTGTGCATGTATGTGTGCGTGATGTGACTTATTTTGAAATAAAACTCGGTGTGTGGACATAGCCACAGTGGCTGATGTTCCCCCAAGGAATTTTAATATTTGTGAGAAAGCAATAATTTCTTAATTAGACAAGTTTACCTTTTATTAATGACACCATGTATAGCTCAAGAAGCCTGCATGTTTAACTGAAACTCCAGCACTGAAGAGGGGCATACTCAGTATATAGAACTCCACCAGCGCTTAACACAACTGGTGGTAAATGTTCTTGAGTGACACTAGAGGTTGTCTCAAGCACATGGATAATTAGGCAGCAAAGAAACAATTATCAAGATGCTGTTCACCAAAAGAATCTCCAGCTGAGACACCAAACCTGAAACTTCCAGGACACATGAAAAATGAGTTATCAGGATTGTCTCTTTCTAGCAGGGTTTTTTTTTGTTGGTTTTTTTGTTTGTTTGTTTGTTTGTTTTTTGGGTACTTACTGGTATTCAGAATAAATACTGTGTAGTAGGTCCCTTAGCTCATTAAGTTGGGGGTGGATTTTTCACCACTTCCAGAATCTACTTCAGCTGTTTTGTGGTATACGTGTCAAGAGGAGGGGTAGGGCTGAGCAGAGTGCACATCATTAGCCCTACAGCAACTAAATGGCTAATCCATCCTAAAAGCTAACACAGCCAGTTTGAACTATGCATTGGCCTCCTAGCATCTCTCCCCTAACAGTCATGCTCAGTGCCAATCAACACTTCATCACAGTAGCAGGTAGATGCTGCAGTGCTTGCCTTTGGATTCAATGTTAAGCCATAGTTGCTCTGGAGCTTTGGTGGCTGCCCAGAGGAAAGATGAAATCAGGTGTCATTTATCGTCTACCGCATCACAGTTTCAAATCTGATCATAGGTGTTAGAGACCAAAATTTGTTAAAGGTGATGGCTGTCTAGTGATTCAGATGAAATGAGTTGGCAGGTCTCAGCTCAGACCACAGAAGATGTACACATCTTATCACAATTGGCACTAATTGGTAACCTTGCTGGATGATTTAATACTGAATTTGGTTGGACATGGACCTATCCAGCAAATCAAACAGTGTCAGCATAAGGTTGTGAGAAGACTGGACTTTCCTCTGGGAAACTTTTTAAGTTTTAAATTAAAAAATGCTATTACATTAGACAGAAAGTTATTTTTTCTTTATGGGAGTATATGTAGGAGCAAATGGAGAACAAAGCCACAGTAATATTTACTGGTCAGTGCACTGATACCTGAGATTTCAAAGCATCTGATGAACTGGGATTTTCTCCCACAAAAGCTCATGCAATAAATAAATTTCTTAGTCTTTAAGTGCCACAGGACTCTGCTTATTTTGCTGAAATAGGTTAACACAGCTGCCCTTTTGGAACATATAGTTGAATTTCCTTTGTTGGAATCATGGCTTGGTTGTTTACATAGAGAACAGAGGGCTTGGTCAATTTTTACCACATTATAGGAACCAGGGAGAAATAAGTTTCTTTCTAGACAAAAATAGAAAGAGTTTCTGTTAAAAGGTTAGTGCTTATAATCGTGGATTTGTATAGAGAAATAATTAACAAATAGGAAAAATGTGCTGCTTTTGCTGTATGTGAACTTTCACCCAGCTTTAGGAATAGTCTTCCCAAAACATGGATAGTCATTTAATTTCCATTATATACCCCTCTGAACCTTGTGGGCTTCCGTTTAGCATAGACCTATCTTTTCAGTGATTCCAAGACAGAGCTGATAGATTTCCACACCTAAGAAACACAGCAGTTGTAATGTGGAAGTTATTGCTGATGGCTTAGGGATAAGAAATGATAAAGAGAGAGGGAATTCTTGAAGATTGTCCATAAATTGCTCCACCATTTCACATGTGATAAGTCACAATTTAAATTTGAAGTTATCCCAACGGATATAGTAAAACACTTAATTGTGAAAGAAGCTGTGGCTTTCTCCGGCTTTTTTTTTTTTTTTAAAAAAAGATTTTATTTGGCAAAGGGGAAAGTATTTCAATGGCATAACAAAGCCAATGCACGTTTTTATCTTAGTTTAACCAGGTCCTGTTGACATCACAAATCACAAAAGTACACTAAGAAGCCAAGGATCAGAGGAAGGTGAAGACTGAATTACACTGAGTTAGATTCACTTTTTTGCTGAGCTGTTATTGATTCTAGTGCAGAGTTGAAGATCAATGGAATTTGGTGGGGAGTCAAGCAGGATTAGTTTCTACAAATAGAGGCAGCCAGTGATACCTGAGAGTGTGAATTTCAAGTCAGCCCAGTGGTAGAAGAGAGAGACACAAAAAGGCAAACAGTGATAAAGCAGAGTACCTAGGAAAGGCATGAGATAGAAGTGAAAGATTAGCATACTGATGCAGTGCAGAAATACAATACAGAGCCTATCCCCTCAGTGATCTCACAAGGGGTTAGTCATGGCAGGGCATTCTTTTTAATTACTCTAGAGAGGAAGGTGTGGACCAAAGGGACACATGAAACTAACAAAAGAGTAAAATGTGGCTTGTTTATTTGCGGAAGCGTGCATTGTTTGTATCACATTACTGCAGCTAAAAGGCACCAACGCTATCCGTTAGCACTACTGACTAGAATTGTTACAGCACTCATGCTGCTGCAGGGGGACCAAGAGGAGGAAGGTCCTGTTTATTGCTCTGCTCTCGTTGTGACCCTGTCCCCAGTAAAGACAGCAGGAGCCAGTCAAGCCAATAAACTCCACACACACAGGTGGCAGAACCATTGCTCCTCCTAGTCTCTAGGCTTCTTTCACATCAAAGTAGCTGGGTCGGTGCACAGGAGGAAGCAACATGCAAGTAGCTCTACAAAGAGGGGTGAAGTCACTTGGTTCCTATGTGGGAGTAAGGAAGCAATATGAATGAATCACGCTTTGATTCCTGGCCTGCTCTTGGGTGCTGCTGCTGTGCCCTGCCTGTTTTTCAGGACAGATTGGAAATTTACCATCTCACGCCACAGAAGAGAGCTTTAGGTCAGGGAAGCACCCTACTCTTAGCTGTGCCCCTTTTGTATCTCCATAAAGGCAGTAATTAGCACTGAGACATCACAATTAGCACCAGCTTGTGTACTCTATGTGAGAACAATGGTGATTGGAGGGGTTCTCTCATCACTGTTATTAATCCTTATGCCCACAAGGTGGTAGCTATGTTGACAAAAGAATTCTTCTGTCAATCAAGCACTGTCTAAACTGGGAGTTAGATCAGTATAGCTCTGTCTCTCAGATATGTAGATTTTTTATACTCATGAGAGACGGAGCTATGCTGTGCAAATTCCCAGCACAGACCAGCTCAAATTACAGCACGTGTAACATATGTTAGAGGACTGAAGGGTGTTTCACCAATGCTAAAGAGGAGGATGCCCATTTTGACCTAACTCTACTCACCTCTCTAGTGCCTCTAATCTTTGACTAGCAAAAGGACAGCAATTAATATATTGTCATTGCAGTGAGCAGGGAGACTGAAGTGTTCCCCTGTTGGTTTTTGAATGTTGACAGTCTCTGATGGCCCCAAAGGACTTTTGAATGATTGACAGTCTCTGCACAAAAGAATAAATGGACACAAACCTGACATCAGAAATAACATTCAAAAACTAGTAAGGGAATATTCCATTGATGATATGTTAATTGCCATACTTAAGCAAATTGCTTACTAATCAAAGCTTAAAGAAAAGTGGCAGAGTTGGAATTCTTGTGCAGATTTGACACAATTGCCTTGGCATTAAATAGTGATTTTGATTGGTTTTCTTATTACAGCAAAAACAATGAGAGTCCTGTGGCACTCTAAACACTAACAAATTTCTTCAGGCATAAGATTTCATGGGCTGCATCTGACAAAGTGGGCTGGAGCTCGCAAAAGCTTATGCCTGAAGAAATTTGTTAGTCTTTAAGGTGCCCACAGGACTCTCATTGTTTTTGCTGTACACAGACTAACACAGCTATGCACATGGAACTTATTGTAACAGGTGATTTTGCCTTCTTTTTACCTCCCCTCCCTCTAACATGCTGTTCCACACTGTTTGAATCTAAACAATTGTTTTGATTTACTGTACCAGTCTGATCTGATCCAATGACTTACACTTCTCTGCTTTAACTTTCCTCCCATTCTGTAAGTTCCCCATCTTCAAGTGTCTGGTGAAGTGAGATTTTCTCCCATGAAAGCTCGTGTGATAAATAAATGTGTTAGTCTTTAAAAGTGCCAAAAGACTCCTTGTTTGTTTTCCCATGAGTAGTCTTTACCTAAGTAATCTTATTTAAGATTTGTGAATAAAGGTGGTGGAATTAGACCACACCAGGAATATTTAAAAAAATATTAAAAATATTTTAGGGTTTGGGGGTATAAAATATCAGATTTTATTACTTTATTTTATTAGGAAAGTCTGAAAATAATGGTTTTCTTTTTAAAATTCATAACATCTTAAGGGAAATACAGGAGCGTTTGTAAATATTCTAAAGTCATTTTAGAGTTCAGAAATTTGTAAGCTTTTCACACTGCATACCTTTCTCCTTCTGTATCTGCTTAATCTACCTACTTTTTTTTAAAGTCACATTTTATGCTACTTGTACATTCTTAGAGAATATGGAATTTGGTAACATAACAGGCTAGCAATATTTACGTGAAGCACACCACTCTGTTAGCAGATGTTGATTCTGTTGGGAAAGGATTAAGTTGATTCTGTTGATTCACTGAGACAGGTGCCTGTTACCTAACCAGAGTAAAAGAGAGAGGATTTAGACTGATTTGAGGAGAAACCTGGAGCTGAATTTTATAGCCTGATTCTAACTCACATTAAGGACAATTTACAGTGCTCTAAAGGGACCGTAAGTGTATCAATTTAATGGGGTCTTAAAGGGAGCACAAATTACATTTATATTCAGTATATCTTTGCATGTAAGAGAGCTGTAAAATGACTAATGTAAATTAGAATCAGACCCTATGCTTTTCTATTGTTAATTTCTCTACTACTAAAGACAAGCACAGAAAGGGAAGCATTTTTAACTACATACAGCATGCAAACTTTGTTTTAAATAAGGAAGGGAAAAGAATCCAATCACAGGTAAGTAAAGGGTCCTTCAATCATGCAAAGCAAGCACTGAACAGAAAGTGAGGAATGGCTGCAACACTGCCAAAATAAAGAGAAATATTAAAATATATATATAACTTGGAACAGATTTTTTATTTACAGAGATGATCAAACATTAGTCCTTTCATCAATGACAAAGTCAATGACGATGATTCACTATTTTATGTGTGCATTGGGTCAGATGTGATTAGTACAGGCTGAACCGCAGAAGCTAAAGTTAACACATTTTATGACCTTTGATGTATTTACATAATACAAAAAACACTAACTGGAAAATGTATAGCTCTGCATGTTGGGGAGGGGTGGTTTAGGAAGGGAAACTATGGCGAATGTTCTGCAATTATTTCAAAACTGGATCCATATTCAATGATGGTGCATCACCTGATATAGGAGAAGTACAACGTTGGAATTTAGCAAAGAAACAAATATCACACCAGAGAAGAATGGTGAAGTACAAAGCTGTCATTTACACTGAATAGGAAATCAATCCTACTTTAAAAAAGATAACAGAACAATGCTCCAGAAAGTTGCTTGCCTCTCACCTTGAACAATTATAAAGTTATTTTTGGAGCTCACATAATAATATGACTTCATATTCTAGAAGACTATTTATTTAATATAATAGATTGATATCATATTTCTGTTTAGCCTATTCACTGCAAGCTCATTTCTTACTGCTACTCCCTCATTTAGAAGTTGTCTTCAATAACACTAAGTTTTTATTTAATTATGGGGGACATCATTCTAGGCTTTGTGCCTACAAGATTCCATGGATGCCAACTGTTCTTCAGATCCTGCTTGTGATGCCAGGGGTATTTTCAAATGTAATGAAGGCTGGGTCCCCTTACCATTAAGGTGCCAACATCTGGAAGCTTCGGTTCTAACCACTAAATTCAGTCTATAATCCTAAGTATATTGAAAAGGTTCCTACATATTCTCATGTTGGTCTTTTCCCATATGTCATACAGTTGGCATGATACTAGGAGGAGGGACAATATAAAAACTCTTCTGCTCTTTCTACTAAAGCACTAGTGTATTTTAGTGCTTTAAACTGTTTAAACTAGGGAAGAAGGAATTAGTTTGGCATAAGAAAAAAACTTCTTGAATTTCACTCAAAACTCAAAAGTTTATTAATATGGGTCAAAATAGTTCTGCTATTTTATACAAGCAACTCAATTACCTCTAATTTTATTTACTTTATCCCACTGCATTTCTAGAGCCTGATCTTGCCCCAGTGAAGACAGTGAGAACTTTTCTATTGACTTCAGTGGCACATGATCAGGACTTTAGGCCCCTGAAAAAGAAGTGCTGTGATAGCATCAGATATGTGCCTCTCCCAGTATAGTCAGGCTGACTGGAGGTAGGAAGCCCCAAAAATCTCAGGAGGAGGACTATTCTTCAAGAGCATAAAAGTCAAAATTACAGATCCAAGAGATTCACATAGATGGGAGAAAACCTGAATAAGCATTACCCCTTTGGGATGCTTGGCTGCCTGAACTTTTTAAGATTCAGCCATTACTAATAAGATTCATCCGGGATATAAAAATACCTCTTTATGAAGACATCAGTTACCCTTCTTCCCTCAAACAATTACGTTTGTCAAAATTGCTCATAGACAAAAATATCCCAGAGACACCTTACTGAAACCCATAATCCATTAATCTGCATTCATTTAGCAAGTAATGATTTAGAAAATACTCAGGGAAGCCACTTGAAGATTGTATAAAGTCCTCTGCTTGAGGGAGGATGAGCAAAGGAGCTCACAGAGCTATTTAGCTTCCGTCTTCTGCAACTGTCCTAAGCCGGTTGAAAAACAAATAAGGACTCAGCTGTCTGGTTTGCAGAAACAATGCTAAAATAAGGCTTCACTGTGTTGTTCTAGGTATGTGGAAGGGAAGGGCGTTAGACCTGAAACCTCCTCCTATTCATAAGATATTAATAGGAGCCTATGGCTTTTTAACACTAATTAAGAAAAAATATCTCCTAGGCACTATGCAAAAATATTTGCATAAAAGCTTCAATCAAATCACCCAGTTGCCTCTATGGAATTGGAAACCTCAAATCAATCCCCTCTGCTGAGCTGTGACCAAGCTTAGCTTGGTCCGTGACCTCTGCTGTGACCTTGAGTAAATTAATTCTGTGTGTCTTTTTCCCATCTCACCTTTTCTTTGTCTTATGTGCTTAGACTATAAACTCTTCAAGGGAAAGATTGCCTCTCTCCATTGTATCTGTACAACACCTAGTATAATGGGGCTCTGGTTTCAGAAGAGGCCACTGGACATTCATTTCAACTTATTTAATTATTTTGATTATCTCATCTGATTGCTTTTAGGGTCAAGTATTTGAGAGTCCTGGTCAGAAATACCAAAGGACTTTTTCAGGGCATCAGTCTCCTGACCATACACTCCAAAACATTTCTCCACCAATCCTACCACAACACATGAGATAAAAAGAGACTAAAATGAAGATCACAAAATCAGAAGCTAGGTAATACAGAGGATTAATGCACTGCCCTTTTGTGTGTGGAGCTCCCCCACCTTCAAACCTAGATAAGTAATAATAGTAGGATAAATATGGTAATCTCAGAGTCACTTAGAACAAGGACTATTCACAGGGCAACTCCTGCTGTTGATTTTTCTCCCAGGAAAATGCCACTGCTTAGGTTTCTAAGTTTAAACAGTTACCGGCTGCCAGTGCCATGTGCCCAAACATCTAGCCACAGAGAAGCACAGTTCCAGACTGACTTCCTGAGATTGTACAACTACAATGTCAATTATGCTGCGGTCTTGTACTAAAACAAGCAGCTGTTTCAACTGCCTTCTTTTCTTCGAAAATTACCACCAGAAATAAAATAATTCATGAAAATTACCACCAGAAATAAAAACAATAAAATAAAAACTATTTCTATCTTTGATCCCCTGGTACTTTATGGTACCATGTAAACTCACCTTGCTATATAAGGTGCTGGATAATCACATACACAGCACTTTTGACCACTTATCTACTGAAAAGAGGCCTTGGACAGGGAATAGCAGGGGTGTTGCAGACCATGGCTGAAACTCCTTGACAAAGCTATGAGAAAAAAGCTGGCACAGTCCCTGGCTTCACTGCTGAAAGTCAACTCTGTGCTCTGCTGAGGAATCACAGCATTCTGAGCTGCTTCCCTTTTGATTTCAGCCCACTGCATTAGTGGTTTTCAACCAGTGTGCCACATCACACTGGTGTGCCATGAGAAGTGTCCACATATGCCATGAAATTTTGTACAAAGAATGAAAATCAATGTAAAGCACACATTGTTTCATCTTAAACTATATTCTATCCATCCAAATTTCCAGCACATAAAACTTGTGAAAATTAATGATCAGATTAAAAGTGAGGCAATAGTCTTTCAATTCTAAAATGTGAAGATTCTAAACACAAATGGCCAAAGAGCAAAATGGAGATGACATGTATTTTTTTCTGGTGGATTTGAAACTTTAATGCATTTGATGCTTCTCTAACTTGATGTATGCACTATCTTGCAAATCACTGTATGGCTATGTCTACACCTAAAATCTTAGTTTGGACTTGGTTAGATTGAACTGAGTAGTTTGAAAGTTAGTTCAAATGAGCTGTGCTTTTTTTAGTTCGAACTAACTTTTATTTTATTATCATGATTGATGGCACTGATAGACTTCAAACTTGCTAGAAAATTGTAAATATATTAATAAAACATAGTGTTCAACTGATATATATACTGTGCCTATGGAAACTTATATTTCATTTTAATCACAGAAAAATGCAATTTTTTAGTGTTTTTTATAGGAGAATTTTGGAGAACTAGAATCCTTGCTCATCACTGATGTTTAACTATTGCAGTAGAAACAAATCTCTGAGTCTTTCTGGGCCAACTGTGTCTGAGGTGGGTGGTCCCTCAGCTAGGCTATGTGTTTAAGACTTCAGGACCCTATTTACAGAAGCACACATGCCATAAAGCACACACGTATCTGCTGCTATTGAATAAAGCTTTTGATCCAGACTATCATATTTTCCTTTGAACATAGAGGAAGGAGAGAGAATGTCTTGCTTTTTATACTCCTGCAAGACTGTCTTTTACAGGACCACAGAATACCTACTTCATACCCTCTAGGTCACAATCTGGCTGCTGCTGAATTTTTTTTTTTTTAAAGGTCTGCTGGTCTAGACTTGTATTGCTAAAGAATGGCAGGGGTTTATTTTGGTAAGGTAACAATACTCAGATCTATATTGTCTTTCCAGGGTGTAAGGTAGAGTGTTTCTCCAGGACTTCCAGTTCATCCCACATTGTTTCCCATGTTAACCCCAAAGCCTGCTCATGGAAATGAGCTTTATGAGGTCAGAAGGGTGGATGCCATTCCACATCGTTTATATCCAGGTTAACAAAGCACATCTGCCACAATAGGTACATCTACACTAGAAAACTTTGTATCTCTTTTCCAGAAACAACCAGACTCACAGATTTGTCAGGCTTCTACAGCACAGGTGGTTAAAAACAGCCATGAACAGAAGTAGACAGCATGCTAGAATAAAAGGTGACAATGGTTCTGCACTAGAACCAGTGTTGCCAGTGGTCCTGTAGCTGTACTAGTACTAGAGTGTCTTCAGTCTTTTCTGTACTGGAATTTACCTCCTTTTCCAGATCAGGATGCTCCTCCCATCTAGTCAGGATCAAGTCTGGATACCAACTGACTCCTGTTCAGGACCCTAAAGTTGAGAGTGTATGTAGTAAAGTAGAGCACTGATGAGGGAATTTCAGAAACCCCTCAGAGTAGGTAGAGTCTTACTGTGCTTGTCTGTAGCTAGAGGGAAGTGCAATGTGAGTTACCAGAGGGTGTGCAGATGTTTCTGTGAGTGATGGCAAACCATTTTTAGGAAGGGAGCACATGAAAAAGATTGACAGTGTAATGATGTGATATAGACAGTGTTTCCTTTCTGAGTGAATCTCAGGTGTCCTGTGACAGCGTGAGTGGAACTGATACACCTGCTCAGAAGGTTCAAATTCCACATTTAAACTGGAAACCAGGGGTGTTGCTGGTGCTGGGCACTCCGGGGCACATGCCCCGAACCCCAGTGCCAGTGCCCCAGATCTCTGGCCCAATTGGGCCAATCCGGGGCCTGCGGTGGCATGGTGGCACCTGGCCCTGTCCCCGGCCAGGGGGTGGGGCCTGCAGGCTGGGGGTGGGGCCTGTGGGCCAGGGGCTTTAATGATGCAAATAGAGTTCTAAGGAATGGCCAAGAGAGAATAATTCCTGTTCAGCAAGAAACACCTAAATTAACTGAAAACTGATCAGTTTTAACAAATGCAAAGATTGAAATAGCCTGAGATAAGACCCCCTACTTAAAATCTAGATGATAGAAAATATAGTCAACACAATGTAAAAGCAGATAAACCATCCAACAAGAGAAAAATGGAAAAAGTTTACCAAAAGTGTAGATGTAGAAAACAGCAGCTTTAGAGCCATGAGAGGACTAGATAAGACAATTAATATAATTGTTCAAAGACAGTGCTGAAGCTCGACTGCTCCACTGGGTCAGCAAGGAATGTGTAGTATTGGGATGAATCTTAATGAAACATTTTTGGTTATAATAAATACCCTTCTAATTATCAATAATTGTCTTTAAACAGGCCATGGTGAATAACAGGATTGATTTTTGATTTGGGTACATAATTAATGTTTGTGCATGGGGATAGGCAGATATGAGGGTGTGACAGACCCTACCTACACTTTTTTCAGACCACTTTAAGCACTGGTCCTTGTGTAGGCACCCCACTTAAACCCACCCTAGGCTATCTGAAGAATGCAAGTGGCAGCTCCAACAGATCTAAATTCCAAAGGGGTAGCCATATTAGTCTAGTTTAGCAAAAAAGGCAAGGAGTCCTGTGGCACTTAAAGACTAACAGATTTATTTATCACATGAGCTTTTGTAGGAGAAAATCCCACTTCGTCAGACGCTTTGAAGATATTCTCCCATCTTCAAAGCATCTGACGAAGTGGGATTTTCTCCCATAAAAGCTCATGTGATAAATAAATCTGTTAGGCTATGTCAACATGTAGATGGTTATTTCAAAATAAGTTAATTTGAAATAAAATTGTTATTTTGAATTAACTTAAATCAAAATAAGCAAAAACCTCACATTGAAAGAGCAAGTCCAGACACAGGACTTGCTATTTCGAATCAGGAGAGGGGCAGCATGGGAGGTGTGGCAACATGGCCCCACTGGCTGGGCCATGTTGCCAGACAATATATAGAAAAAGGATGGCACCCTGGGAAAGAGAAGGGCAAAAGTGTTAAATCAAAATAATGGTTATTTTGAAATAACATGTCCGAATGGCATTATTTCAAAACAACCATTTTGAAATAATAGCTATTTCAATTTCAGCCTAGGTTTTACTATTTCAAAATAAGGTTCATTATTTCAAAATGACAGGGCTCGTCATTTCAAAATAACGAAACGTTGTTAGGACATGATGACTTTTAAATCGAAACAACAGTCATTGTTTCGATTTAAAAGCATTGTGTGGACACAGCCTTAGTCTTTAAGTGCCACAAGACTCCTTGCTTTTTTAAACAGATCTGAAGTTATGTTTTAGGGAAAGCTAGACCTTGCAAATGAAAGCATATAAAAGGAAGGTACAGTACTCTAACATCTCAGAACCATATTCCAATACTAACGTGTTACTGCATTGTTAGGACCATTGCTGTAGAACACAGCTATGCCCCTCCACCCCCGCTCCAGTGTGGTTAGAGTACTCGAGGAGCAAAAACAGAAAGAAAAATAGGGTTTCCCCTTTTAAATAAATGTATAAAGTATCTAAATGACTCAGGGCTGCATTTGTGTGCTCCTTTATTGCAAGGATCCACTTACCTTATGCACTATCTAATTTTAAGAACTGTTTCAGCAATAGTTAAACTGGATTGGTGTTTGGTGATAGTATGTGACAGTGCTAGTACTGCCACCCAGTGTTTAGGACTGAGGGTGTTGAATGAGTACAAATAAACTGATTGTAAACTCTTCCCTTGTGCAAATAGATTTGGCAACCCTGACCCTAATTTCACCTGTGACCATTTTTTAAATTATACCAGAGCCTATCAGGGCTGAGCTTTGGCATATTAAGATAGAGACTGAAGGCTTGATTTTTGACAGCCTTGCACTTGGAGTAGTCATTACACCTGTCTAGAGTGAGTGCAACATCATTTCTATTCTAGTCTATTAGTCTTTACATCTCCTTTGCACAAATGACTGCCCAAAGCACAGAGCAGGGAACAAGCAGAGCTATGAGACTTTATGGTGGACCCATAGTAATTCAAGCCCAATCACTGTTGAGATCATGACAGCCCTAATTAAATGAAAATGTTTTTTGTCCATAGCTAGCTTTAGTAGCTGAATTCAAACACCACCCAGCAGTAAGTTATTATGAAGATGCTATGGTCCCAGGGTCTTACTTATGTTTTCAACCCCATTTCTTCATATCATGCTGAGTGACCTTTTCTTCCAGTCTAAGGAAAACTTAATAGAACCAGAATTTGAAGGTGTCTTCAGATGAAGGCTTCCACTCCTTAGTCACATCTCCCCCTTTAAAATGTTGGCAAGGCTTTTACTATAAGTGTCATAGTGACCTCTTGTATGAAGGGCATCTTAATTAATGTTTTTATTACTCCTGGTGGGAGTGGTCTGGGTGCAGTGTTAGGAAGTTTCCAATACCTTCCAGATCAGGAAGCATCCATTCTTTTGCACAGCTGGTCATATCTTCTCTGGAGGCCATACTGTGGAAGATCCAAATACGTAGCTGTTTATACAAGTCAAACTCTCTCCTGTGGCTGAGCTCTGCTCAGCACAGAGGGTGAGGGATAATGGCCCTAGCCCACATGCGTTAGAGCGGCCCAGGAGTTGCTATAACTTTTACCAGTGGAGAGGTGAGCAGCCCCAGGGGTTGCCATAACTTTTACCAATGGAGAGGTAGCATGGTGAAGCCAAACTCTGCACTGCCACATCACACACCCAATCGCTCTCTCCCTGCCTTGGTATACTCCCTGCTCTGGGGTAGCCTCTTCAACTAGCTTTACACTTGCAGGGAGTGGCCCCCCACCAGGGTAATCTCTGATGGCATTTATGGTCAGAATCAGTCCCAGAATATGTGCTTTGCTGACATTATTACCAAAACTAACAAAATATAACCAGCCTACATTTTCATCCCAAGTGTGACTGTTCCTAGATTTTCCTTTGCTTGAGCTTCTCAAGTTCCAAAGGGGTAGCCATGTTAGTCTAGTTCAGCAAAACAAGCAAGAAGTCCTGTGGCACTTTTAAAGACTAACACATTTATTTATTGCATGAGCTTTTATGGGAGGAAATCCCACTATATCAGATGCTTGCAGGTGGGGAACTCACAGAATGGAAGCAAAATAAATGCAGGGGAGTGCAAGTCATAGAATCAGGTCAGACTGTCACAGCAAATCAAAGCCGTTGTTAGGATTCAAACAGTGGAGTACAGCAATTGGGGGGGGGTCGGAAGGAAAGCAAAATTACCTGTTGTAATGGGAAAGGGACCCATAGTCTCTATTCAGCCCTGAGTTTACGGTGTCAAATCTGCATATGAATTCCAATTCTGCAGTTGCTCTTTGAAGTTTTGGTTTGTTATTCAGTTGCCTGAGTACGACTATTAACAGATCAGAAGTGGAGTGATCAGGAAGACTGAAGTGTTCCCCTATTGTTTTTTTGAATGTGGTTATTTCTGATGTCAGATTTGTGTATTTTCACCCACGAAAGCTCATATGATTAATAGATTTGTCTCTAAAAGTGCCACCAGACTCCTTGTTTGTTGAGCTTCTCAGTTTCTGCCAGATTGTAGTTCCTTGTGCTCCAGGAACTTCAATCTCCCACATCCCCCTGCTCATCTAAACCAGTGGTAATTACTCCACATCTTTATTCAGGCTTCATGCAGTATTCTGGATCCTATATCCCTGCTATAAAAAGATGAGGAAGTTAGTCTAAAGGACCCTAAATTAAAAAGAGAAGAAGTTAAAATCATTTGATTCAGCATGGAGTTTGTTTAAGTAAAAAGTAATGGTGGAACAGAATGTATATATGCACCTAAACAGCAAAGAAAGCTAGAAGTCTAGAAAAAGACAGTTATGGTTAAATTACAAAATAAAAGGGGTTGTTTAATCCCATCAGAAATGGAACAGCAGCCTCCAAAAAAGACAATAGAAAGACTGAGCTTCTTCAGTAAGAGGGCAATTCTTACTGTGAACAGACATGGAAAGGAACTGTTTCCTTGATTTAATTAGCAAAAACAGGACACTTTCAAAGCAGTTTTAGGAACATTTCAATGTGTGGGGTTTTCTTTAAACTAAACAGTGAATTGAGGTTTATGTGTGATAGGTGTGGGGAGCAGTAGAGTACTGACCACCGGTAAACACTAGAGAGACAGCTAGTCTACTACAGGATGGCAGTTCATATGTTCCTATGTCAAACTTTTTATTTTATAACATGCTAAGGCCAGGAGTGTCACAGCCCTGCAAAAAGACTCAGACCCCACCCCCTGGTCTCGGGCCCTGTCCTCTGGCCCTGAACCGGAATTGGGGCCCTGGACTCCTGCCGCTGCCAGCCCAGCCCCCTATCCCCAGCCAGGGGTGGAGCCAGGGGAGGCAGCAGCTGCCACAGGTGGCTGGCCTGGATCCTGGGCCAGGAACCAGAGCCATAACTAGAGCGGGGTGAATGGGGTTTTGCCCCAGGCACACTGGAGTGGATCAATAGAGCCTGTCTATTAAAAGGCGCATTTCGAGGGGCTGGCCCCAAGCGCTGCTAATTGCAAGGGGCATGTTCCAATCTGAATGCACCCCAGTGCTGAAACAGAGCATTATGGGTCTGCTTTGGGCAGGGCTGGGAGATGGAGGGGTCACACCAGCCATTCAGGGCACTGGTGCTGGGACTTGGCACACATGAACTGTGTGCCAGGCACCAGCAACACCCCTGGCTAAGGCAACAAGCATACTTTTCTAGCAAGAGTCATCTTTAAACCAGTTGCTAGATTATAGGGTTTTTATTCTAGCGTGGAGAGGTGCTCAGTCTGCAATATATGGTACCATTCAACAGTTTATTTTATAGAATACTTTAATTTTGACTGAGTTCTCAAGTCAGGAGCAGAACATTGCATTTCTTTCTATTTAATTCAGGTAAGGGTTAAAAATGCAACATGGCTAATTATGTATTGCCCGAATCTAGCAAAAATATTTTTATAGGCAAGTGAAGCATTTTATAGTGTGCTACACTCATTAAGAAACCATTTTTTAGCAAATGGAATGAAATCTCTTTTACAAAAATATATTCCAAGGTTCTGCTGTATTTTTAACCTTGGTTTTGTAACTTAAGCAGGAGCACATACAGCCCTGGACAGGTGTTCTTGTTGACAAATCTAAAGAAAACAAATGAATTTAAAAAACAAGTCTAAATAAATAAATGAAGGATTTGGGATTTTGCTTATCTTGGACTCTGTTTAGATCATTCTAGAGGCTGTGACAGTTCTACAGAAGATCAAAATGACAGTAACTGAAACCCGCAGACTTTTTAAGACTAAGTTCATAAATTGTCTTGACCTTCAGAATTCAGTACTTTGTCTATATGTTATTTAGTTGATATCACAGCTGACTCAGTTAATGCTTTTGGACTTCCCATTGTGCAGTTAGGCTTTTTTTTTTTTTTTTTAATATTGTACTGACTGTGTGGAAGATATGTGACATTTGAAAAAAAAGGAAAGGCTTAAATATAAAACAATGCTAGACCCCACCCTAATGTGAAGGTAGCTCCAGTTGCATGGAAATGCATGGATTGGCAGCTGTGGAATCCCTTTCCTGTGAGTGCTGATTCATTCATTCCGACTTTATCGCAACAGGGCTTCCTATCAGCAAGTCAACAGCTCTTTCAGGGTAGGGTGTAAAGCCACCCTAGGTTCACCTATTCACTGGAAAACTATGCTTAGCCATGGGATATCAGAAGACCATTTTAGATTTTTGATTCAACATAACACTGTGGCAGAATAAATCTTATCCAGCTTTGAAGGCAGAGGGCAGGGGAGGGTGAAAGCAAACTAGTGCACACCCATGTACCAATCTCTTTTATGGATTTTCCAGCATTTCAAAATTCAATTGTTATTTCCCTTTTCTATCCCTTGAGCGTTTTTCAACACACATTTTTTTTTAAAGGAGCAGAGGATAATATTCACCACTTCACTCAGGAGGCCTGAGTAGTTGGAATCCATATAAGAAACTCCAGAGGGAGAGAATATGGAGTGAATTTGCTTTTCAGTTTATGGGAAGGTCAAATTTGCCCCCACTATGGAGTTATTGGGTGACTGGATCCATATAGTTAAGTTTCGACAGCATGTTTCATACCAGCCTGTTCTGTGCTAGCAGTGTGGATCTCTTCAGGGGGGAATAGCATCCTTTCTGTGTGACTCCTTTACTTGTAAGGCTAAAGAGATGCTTAAATGTGGAGGACATTACACTGACCCTTTGCACTAGGGTGGACTTCACCTACTGTTAGGAGTGACAGAAAGGCTTAGTCACCAGTGCTGACTTCAGTGATGTAGAAACCCTGCAGGTCACATATAAGAGTTAATTAAATAGAATGTGGGCAGTCAATGGCACAAAATGCGTTGTGTATCTTCATTTGCTTTCAAAAACTTGGTCTGTCAAATATTCTCAACCAACTCAAGCAATTAGTATCTAATATAACTGATATTAAGTAAACACCTGTAAAAATGTTAACGCTTTTGTGAGTAGATTTCTATGTCAGTGTCTCCATCCAGGTAGCAGTCTGCCCTAGGAATAGGCCTATTAAGATGGCAAGGAACTTTTCCATTTATTTCACAAAGTAGTTCCCCATGTTCTCAAATAATAGGGAGTAGTCCATATGGGAGTCTGAGGCAACAGCAGCTCTAATCCCAAATGAGTCATCACGTATGTGACTTCTGCCATCTTGACTGACACACAATGGTTAAACAGGGGAATTCCACTGCTTAAACCCTGAAGAAGAAGATTCATGCTAGTAACCACTCCAATTTCCTCGAACACACTAGCATGTTCCAGGCTTTTCCTGACTCCTCTGGGATTCTGGTCTACCTTCTATCTCTCTGACTCAGATGCAGGGAGATGACAAAAGGCCAATATATTTTTTTCTTATCCTCTTTAAATGTGTGCCTTTCTGGTATGTTGTTGAACTGGTGCTGAATGCCAAGGCAATACTTAGAGGGAAAAGGGGAGTGAAATAACTTCTATTGGACCAGCTTCTGTTGATGCAAAAGACAAGCTTTTGAGCTTACACAGAGCTCTTCTTAGGTCTGGGAAACTTAGGCCCTGTCTACATGAGAGAGATTTTGTTTTCTAATATTAGTTGTACCGGTGATAAAAAAAGTGTTGGAAATATACTACTCGTGAGTACACAGAGCATGTTTTGTAAGGCAGAAAATCACCCATGCTTAGGGTTACCAGATACCAAAGCCTGGAAAGGAGGATGGGGAAGTACAAAAAGGAGGACATTGGTGGACACATGGAGAAAATGTAGTACTAATGGAATGTTCTTCTGGTTTTAGGGGGCCCTGGAATGCTTCCTCCTAAAAATAGGGTGTTCTGGGGCATTCCAGAATCCTTTAACCCCTGTAAATAAAAAGCCAGACAAAATCATGCATTTTTAAAATGCCTGCCGGATGGAGGACGTGAAGCTAAAAAGGAGGACATGTCCTCCTTTTGCCTGACATCTGGTAACCCTACCCATGCTGTACTTTGTATTATCGCCAGCAAGAGTAGTGCATTGTGGACACCTATCCCCCCATGCCACTTGTCAACTTCTAACATCAGTGGTATTGTTTTATTGCCAAAACAGTGAAATATTGCTGATAAAACAAGCATCCCAATGTGTACACAGGGGTTGTTTTGTTGGCAAAAGTCAACTTTTGCTGACAAAACCTTCTAGTGTAGACACACTAGACAGGGGTGGCCAAACTTACAGAACTCAAGAGCCGCAGAAGTCGATTATAAAACCTTCGAGAGCCGCACTGAGACATATAACCACATATTTTTACCTACTCCAAAATTACCAAGCTTAAAATTCATTGAGCACTTTAATTATATCATAAAAATAGGGCAAATATTGATCCACTAATGGCAGATTCTAATAATTATTTAAGATTACCATGAAACTAGGCCTACACAGGAAAAATTCAGCTGTTGCTAGATGTAGAACACTACAGGCCTGTGGTGGTTTTTTTTTTTTTTTTTTTTTTTAATCTGGGCAGTAACTTATCAATGCAGCATGTAAAAGCTCTCTCAAATGCTGATCTCTAAGTATTGCACAATGTTTTGAATTTCATTGTGGATTATGATGCTTCACAGCAGTAAGCTGTGCCAAAAATTGAAAGTAATCTATGTTCAGTTTTATACTTTTCTCCTTAGTATATTCATTTCTTCATATTCCACATCATGTTTAGGACTTGTAAAACATGATTTTATTTTAACAACGAGTAAGCTGCATCAGGGCCTATGAGAAAATCTGTATATGCTATGGCTTCTCTGACCATGTCATGCTTCTCTCCCCCACTCCCTGTTGCCACTTCCCTGCTATCTCTTACCATGCTGCTGCTTCTCTGCTCGCCTCAACCAGGCCATATTTCTGCCTCCCACCCCATCCTGGCACCTACCATGCCCCCACTTCCCTGCCAGTATTTCTGCCAGTAAACTTGTTCACTAAAATACTCAAGGACAGTGAAGACAAAAGGTCTGAGGACTCAGACACAATTAATTTTAAAATGAGAGTAACAGTAAGGGAAAATACTGCTCTCATCTTAATCCTGTGAAGAGATGCACACAGGGACACTTTTTCAACTGTTCAGAATCACAACAAATCAAAGAGAATTTATGGGGACAGAAAGTGGAAGATCAGAGCCTGTTTCAGGAAGTGCTTTGGAGTCCATGCACAGAAGATACTATGGAAAAAATCCCATTGAGTTTATTCAGTTTGGGGTCAGGCCCTGCATAAATTCTAAATATCAATATTTGGTTTTTATAATATAAAGTAAAATCTTTACTGGTGAGAGATTTTTTTTCAGAAAGTTTGCAAACACAATTTTCCGTCCTCAGCCCTTCACAACAATTACTCTTGTCTAATGGGCTCAGATACCCACAGAATCATTCATGAAGACTGCACTGAAATATAAATAGATTTTGACTAGACAAGAAAAAAGAATTAATACATATGAATGCTATTTAATCAGTAGAAGTATAGTGCTGCTATTGAACTTTGCAGTGAATGTAAATTATCTTGGTAATTGACTTAGTTATTATATTAATTAAAATTTTCTTATAAAATAAATGTACTAGCTGTTCCTTCTGCAAACGGATGACATACTGATGTCTCAGGCACACTTGTTCAATGGACTTAAGGAATTTTTTTCTAAAGCCAGTTTTCAGCAGTGGTGGTCTATCCTAAGTCTGAATCATTTTGCATGCTGAAAATGAACCATGATCCATAATAAGTACTTGTAACATTCTTTAAATTAATAGAGGTTTTTAAAATAACCTTTTGACAGTTGCCAGTGGTTTTGGATGTAACACTTGTGTCAATTTTCAGTCATTTCTGATTATTCTTATTTAATTCTCAAAATGGAAATACAAGAGAAATAATTTTGCATTATATTACAATATCTGGAAATGTCAGGTGATTTTTTTAAAAAAAAGAAAGTTAATTTACAATTGCTTTTCAGGTTTCAATTGCTAATTATCATCACTCATCTGTAGTTCATTGTAGACTTGTTCTTGATCAATTTATGTTCCCAGTTTTAAAAATATTTACCCAGAAAACACTATCAAAAAAAGAAAATTATTTAAAAAATCATGCCCTGATGTAATAATAGACTGTGTGATTATGCACACAGACAAGGCGGGTAGAATTAATATTGTGTGGGTAAACTGTGGAATCTGGCAGTTACTTGCTCAGAGTGCATGTCTTTACACCTAACTGAGGAGGTTAGCTTTCCCTGCTGGCTCTGACAATGCTGTCCCTCCCCTCCCGGCACTTACCACGCTGCTTTTTTCTGCCAGGGAAGCTCTCACGATGCCGCTCCACTCCTCCCTTCCCTTCCCTGCTCTGACCAGGCTGCTGTTTCCCTGCGGGCTCTCCCAGGGCTGCCTCTCCCCTGGCTCTGACCACACTGCTGTCTCCTGCAGCTCTCCCAAGGCTGCTCCTCCACTGCCGGCTCTCACCCTGCCACCACCGCCTCTCTGCTGGCCCAGACCCCTGCAGATTTCTCGCCCCTGGCTCCCGCCATGCTGCCCTTTCCTCCTGCACTCTCCCAGGAGCCACAATTTTCTTTTAAAGATCCGCATGCGGCTTGCGAGCAGCAGTTTGGCCATGTCTGCACTAGAAAGTCAGAGTGTCACAGCTAAATACAAGATGGAACAGATTGTTTAGCTTAACTAGTTAGCACATATTTCAAGGGACCATTGAAGGTGAAATGACCCATTGACATCTCACCAGTCATGGGGAAGAAAACAGCTGTTGTGGGGATGGGGAGTTGTTAGTGGGTCATAGCAGTGGTTCTCAACTTTTTGTGGGTTGCGACACACTTGGCGGCAGGTCACAACCTAAAGGACACAGCAGCCCACCCTTCCCAGGTCAAATCCAGCCATCTCCTCAGCTCCCCAGTAATGTGTCCTGACACAGTGGTTGAGAACCTCTGGGTTATAAAACTTCTGAAATAGGCCATAAGCCCAGTGTTTCTATTCAGTCCATGATTTTTAATGATGATCACTATAGCAGTGGAGATTTTTCTGCAGATTTTAAATCAGTTGTTCTGGCAGGCTGTAGTGCCACTTTGAGTTTGTGCATCCTGGCCTATGGGCAGCTTGCTTCTGCTGATGAAGTTGGAGAGGCTGGCAGATTGGTTTAAGGCCAGAAGAAGGGTTTCAAGGAAGAGTTCTTTCAGGATGGGGGCCCCTCACAAGTATGGATTCCAGCATGGGGTGACAGATGACAACTAGGGAGTGAGTGCACTTGGAGTTAGTTTTATTCCTGCACTGAAGCAGATTCTCTCAGAAGTGTCTGAGGAGGTATTTTAGCAAATTCAGATTTACAGTACAAATGGATAGGAAAATAGAGAAGTGTTATTTATCCTTGCCCACAATACAAAAACCAGGGGTCACCAAATAAAATGTATAGGCAGTTAGTTTAAAACAAGCAAAAAGAAATACTGTTTCACACAATACACAATTCATGGGATGCTGTGACAGCCAAAAGTATAACTGAGTTCAAAAAAGAATTTAAAAAGTTAACAGAGAATAGCAACATCACTAGCCATTAGTCAAAATGGTCAGGGATGTAATCCCATGCTCGGAGAGACCCTAGAGCATAGAGGGGTTAATTGACATCTCAAGGTCAAATAAAGTCTGTGGTTATATTGCCAATAGAACCCTGAGCCCTTGGCTTCATGCTGTCAGATCAAAGACAGTTTTTGTGTGGAAATGTAGACTTCAACAGAGGTTTTCTACAATGAAAAACAACTATTTGATTATTTTTCTAAGATTTGGAATTCATTGTGAAGTCAATATCTTCCCCATCTGCCCAACCTTCATAAATTCTGGGTTTTCCATTACCTACAGGTGAAAAAAAATTAACATATCTACAGGCATAGTTAAATACTTCAGATTTCCCTACCCCACCTTGCAAGGTTTTGCCATAGACTGGCTGGCTTTTTTAAGTGAAATCAGGCTCAGCCTTGGCTGTGAAGATCAACTACCTTCCTGGTCAGTTTTAATTGGCTATGGTTCAGGTGGCCTTGGGTAATAATTGGGCCTAGCAGAATGAGTTTGCACAGAAGACAGAGAGAGTGGGGGAGAAGTTAGTGTTTTGGAGGTGGCTCTGATGGAAAAGGGGAACAAGGATGAAGAAAACTTCTAATGTGGATTTGAGAGAAATTTTATGTACAGGCATGTGGCAGTGGAAATAAGTCAGATTTAGAGATGAGACCTGGGAAGATGGATATGCAAGAGAGATAGGGGCTAGGGGACCCTCTTGCTGGAAAAATGCTAGCCTTGTGGTGAGACCTGAAAAGTGGAAAGGCTACAAAGAAACAGCCATGTGGGTCAGAGATCTAGGAAAGGAGCAGGGAATTGGATTAAAAACACAAACCCAGGCAGCAGTAGTTTAGGTTTCCACAGTAGCTATGTGGTGGGGGCTGTGCCCTACTGAGGAGAAACCCAGGAACTTGTTCTGTTGAAAGATGAGGGGGTTGAGGAACAGGCTAGGAGAGCGGAGGAGTGGAAAACTGTATGAAGTTTTGTGCTGGATGCTGTTAATTTGGGATATTGATATCCTGGATGGGTTGAATCAGAGAGAGAAGTGGACCAGCAGCAGGGCCAGAGTGCCTATCAGCAGAGAATGGCACTGGAAGGTGGACTGCATGTTATGCCCAGCCACAGGTGGACATGTTGGCTGGTGAGTCACTCCTCTACTGCTATATAAAATGTGCACAGGAACAGGCTAAAAGTGTTGGGCTTCAAATGGTAGAAATTAATGTGAAGTAGATGAGACTCTAACTGGACTGTCTAGACTAGTGGTTTTCAAACAGAGGGTTGGGACCCAGTACTGGGTTGCAGACCCTCAGATACTGGGTCATGCCCCACCCTAGTTCCACTGCCAAAAGACTGAAATGCATTGCTCAAAGATGTAATTGCTGAGTCATGAGCATAAATGATGTTTTTTCAACGGGGCCCTGAGGGGAGAAAAGTTTGAAAACCACTGTTTTAGACCAATAACATTTTTCAATAGCTGTTTTACTAAACAAAAACAAACATGCTAATGAAACTTCAAAGCCATTTTTTTATGTTCAAGCAAGATTGTGCCTTTTTGCAACCTTAATGTCAGGAAAAAAAATCCTAACAAGAACAAAGAAGTCACTAAAAACTTCAGAAAGAAGAAAAATTTAGTTTTACACTTTAAAAACCCCAACCATTTCAAATTACCATAGAGAAATAAAGAACAATCTTAGCTCCACCTCTGTTTCCGTGACCAAATTCACAGTACTGTCAATCACTACACTGAGGCTACAAATCAAATAGTGTCTCCCTGTGCCAGTGGTCCTGACTGTTGTGATGTGTGTGCTCTATCAAAGGCATCAGGTTAGGATCTGAGGAAAAACAAACGGGTGTCAGGTGTGCTGGGTGAAGCTGCTGCATGAAGAGGTAACTAGAGATCCTGGTGCTTCTCCATGGTCCGTGCAGCACTGACTTACTGGGTAGTCCTGCTATGAGAGCACCTACAAGCATTCCTTTCCCGGACTGTGGATTTGGATGTGGGAAAGGAAAGGCACAGATAGGGCAACAGGAGGAGTTGAGGAGGGAAAGGGAGCACTGTTTGGGATAAGAGTAATGAAAGTGGACTTAAGAAAGAGGAATTGTCACAAAACAAAATAGGATGGAGTGGGAGCTCCCATGTGCTTTAGCAGAGGAAGCAGAGTGGTGATTCTCTCTTTTCACTCCCCACCATTTCCCCTCATTTTGCCACCTTGTTGGACCATGTTATATTTCAGGACATTCAGGAGATTTAAAAAACAAAAGCTGCTCATCTTTAGGATAGATAAGGGTAGTAATAATAAGGGCATATATCAGCAAATGGGCAAGTGAAGAATTACTCTGGGAAGCTATGGGCTTATTTTTAAGTGTATTTGAGAAATCTCATTCTTTTATAATAAGCTATATAAGGGAGAACAATGACTTAGTAATAATGTTTGGGTAAACTTAAAAAAAAGTCATCCAAAATAATAATCAAAGAGTGATATCACACCACAGAATGAAAGAATAGAATGGGAGACAGAGAAGAGCAAGGGAATCCAGTGCAGGATGCTTTAATTTCAAACGCCATAAAATAAACATAATTCTTGAAGCTTTACAGGGTCATCTGTGTTTAAGGCCCAGATTTATATTTTAGTGGCCCATTTAAACTGAAGTTGTTATACTTTGGACTATGCTCCACAGAACCTGGGAACTAACTTTTATAGTTTCATCTCTGCTCTGCTATTCTGTTTCAGCCAATGAGCCCTCTCCACGTTTTATGGCTAATGGTGCTGCATTCCCAACACCAGAAAGAGATGGGTGAAGGTATAACTGTAGCATTTGCATGACCTAAAATGGAGTCCAGCATTACCATTGAGTACAGCTAGTTTTACCTTGTTCTTTTTCTAAAAAGAAAACATTCTTGCCTAAAAAAAAAAAAAAAAAAAAAGTACCAGGGCTTCCACCTTTCTGTGGTGCAAGACTGAAAGGAGGAAGAGCAAGCAACCTGTTCTATAGTGAGCAGCCTACAGTTACATTCTTTTCTCTCCTGAGGATTTTATAGCATGAAGAATATCAAACAAGTAACATCTGATGCTACCTTCCTACTAGGATACTATTCTCATCACTCTTGGTAGGTAAGTTCTGCAGCACAAGAACCTTATTGGCGTTTGCAAGAATTTGAGGACTTCACCTGATTTGCAAGAAAGTACACAGCAGTCTCTAGCAGACTTGTATCTTTCTTGCTGAAACAACATAAATCATTTGTTTTTTTGTTCAGTATCAGTAAAAATATGCACTTTAGCTTTGTCCCTAACTGGAAGTAATAGACTGTTTCCCTTGAATTCCTGATCCATTCATGGCCAACAGGCCTTTCAGATAACTGCATTTGAGGAGATGTGGTGTGGAATTATGAAATATTAATAACGTTGCAGCCATGAAAAGCCAGATCCTGCAGTGGGAACAACACAAATAGCTGGATGTTTGTGCCTACATGAAGCCTAATTTACTCAAATATTACTTTATAGAATCAGGCCACCAGATACTATAGCAATAAATATAGCATAAAACCTCAATACCCACTTTCAGTAATTTTTCTTCAAATACTTTTTATACCAGAAATTTAGCAACAACCAGAGAATAATGGGAGACAGCAGAGAGAAGGACACTTTCAAACTGCCAGACATACCCTGTAATTTGACACTAGACCTGCAAAAGCTGCCTTAGTGATTATAAAATAACTTAATACACAATGGAAAACCTTAATTTTTATGAGTTACTTGCTTTTTAGAAAACAAATGTAAACAGCAAGTTTCACTCTAAAAACATAATGTGACTGATTATTTTATTGAAAGAGGGAGGCTTATTTCAAAACAAACAAGTAGTCCTGTGGCACTTAAAGACTAACAAATGTATCACATGAGCTTTTGTGGGAGAAAAATCCAACTTTAACAGATGCTTTGAAGATGGGGGGAACAGACAGAATGGGAGGGAAACAAATGCAGGTATGTGCGAGTCATGGGATCAGGTCATACTATAACAGCAAATCAAAGCATTTAAGATTCAAATGCTGGGAAACAACATATAGAGGAAGGTGAGGTCAAATCACCTGTTGTAATGGGAAAAGAATCCATAGTCACAATTAAATCTGCCTATCATTTCCAGTTCTGCTGTTTCTCTTTGAAGTTTTAATGTGTTGGTCATCTGCTTGAGCACAGCTATTGGCAAACAATCAACAGGAAGACAAGTGCTCAGCTACTGGTTTTTTGCTGTTGTGATTTCTGATGTCAGTTTTGTGACCATTTATTCTTTTGCACAGAGATTGCTCTGTTTGTCCAATGTATAAGGTGTGGGGGCAGTTCTGGCACATGATGCGTTAATCACATTGGTGAATGACCCCTTGATGGAGTAGCTGGCTTAATTAGGTCCTATGGTGGTGTCTAGTTTTGTGAAGAGATGTGGGTGAAGTTGGCAATGTGGTTTGTTGCAGGGGTGTGTGCCTGCTTTAATGTTTCAGTTGTTAGGTCTGTAGTTGCTGGTATCTGTTTAAGGTTGGGTGGCTGTCTGTAGGCAAGGAGGGGTCTGTCTCCCAAGGGTTGAGTGAGTGAGGGATTATTCTTTAGAACAGGCTGTAGGTCCTTAATGATGTGTTGTAGAGGTCTGACTTGGGGGTTGTAGGTGATCATCAGTGGCATTCTGTTTTCTTTCTTGGGCTTCTTCTGTAGTTGACTTTTGGGTACCTATCTGGCTCTGTCAGTCTGTTTCTTTACTTCCACAACTGGGTACTGTAGTTTTAAGAATGTTTGATGGAGATCCTGAAATGTCTGTCTATGTCTGAGGGATCAGAGCAAATGCAGTTATATCTTAGGGCTTGGCTATAGACCAGGTTTATTTCAGTTTCCCGAATATCCTGAAACAAATGAAATTAAGAGTTCTGAAGTGAGTTATTCAGGGTATACTCTCACAAAAGAATTCAGATCAACTGCACAAACTTCTGAATTAGCTGCTTACTAATTAACTAATGTATCATGCTACACTGGGTAGATTTGACTACCTTTCGTTCTTTTTGCTAGTAGGAAAGCATGCAACTGTGAAACATCTGTGTTATAGTGTGTTTTTAAAACTGTTTGCTTATTGATTTTTCATATTGTTGACTGTCCTGTTTCCTATATTAACATACTTTTAGCTTTTCAATTAGGATTGATTTTCTTTTTTTTAAATGCTCAGTTACTCTCCATGTATGTGGTGTGTTTTCCATTCTCTTTGGTTTTATTCAGTACGTCACCTACTTGGAGACAGCATCAGCAGTAATGATTAGTGTCTGGGTTCCTTTAATTAAAGCTAAAGCAGTCAGGCTGTCAAATGAAAGACTCTTTTCCCCTCTCCCCTTTTCAAAGAAGGACCTATCAGCAAATGCTGTAGCTAGAATAAACCCATCTTGTGCTTGGATATTATGCACTCTATCCATGTAGAAACTCAGTTCTGTGGCATTATGCTGGGCACAAAGTAGATATGAGCACCCCTCAAAAGGTTCAGTAACGTAAAGTAAAGCTCCAAGATTCACCAATAAATTTTTCAGTATTATTACTGTAATGGCTTCTAGGGAGGACATAGTTGAGATCCACACCCTGTTGCAGGGGTCCCAAACATGCGTCCCATGGGCTGCATGTGGCCCCTAAAGCTATTTCCTCCAGCCCACAATGACACTACTGTTACTGATATTTGCAATATTGTTGTATGGAAAGATTTCAGTGGTGCAGCCTTTGGGCTAACATACTAGTCCTCATGTGGCCCTTGTGGTGATCTGAGTTTGAGACCCCGCCCTATCATAGGCGCCCTGGGGCAAGAACGTATTTTACTCGATGAGTATGCATCTAGATAGATAACACTGACAAAGAATGTGAGAAAGGAAGTATTATCCTATTTTGAATATGGGGGTAAGAGACAGATGCACACTGTTCCCCCACCCCCAACAAAGAAAGTAGGAATCTAATGTAGCCAAAAGCTGCAATAACTTACCAGCAGAATTTGCGCTATGGTGGTGTGTCCCAGATATGGGATCTGTCTGAGGGAGTCCCTGCCAGTGTGACTGTAGTCCAAAAGAGCTGTGGGAAGGCCCAAAGCTCATTTAACACAGTGCCATTATGCAGGTGGCCCTGGCAGATCTCCTGATATCTGACTAGTTCCAAAGCAGCAGCTGTATTAGGCTGGTAAAGCAAAAAAAAGGTAAGGAGTCAAGTGGGATTGTCTCCCATGAAAGCTCATGTGATAAATAAATCTCTTAGTCTTTAAGTGCCATAAGACATCTTGCTTTTTTTTTTTTTTTTTTTTTTACATCTGCCTATATCTTATATGGTCTGTAGGCTATACTTCTGTTCTTCCCTGTATATGAAGATAATGGTGCAGAGGAAAAAAAATCTGACGAAACTCCATGAGGGGACTTACACAGAATTTCCGTGTCCCTTTTGTGGCTGCCTCTGCATAGGAACCTAATCTGACCCCAAGTGTCTATTTTACATGAGTCGTATTTCAATATTGTCTGAGAAAATCCATTAGTTTTCTTGAGGGGGTATGGCTTGTCCATGTACTGTTGTTAAACATGAAATATTTCAGTTATTAATGTCTGCAACTTAAATTGACAGTAAAAAGAGAAATTATGCTTACATTGTTTCCCCATTTTCACTTTTCTTTATAAAGAAAAGCTCCATCATGGAAATACTAGTAGGCTTAAAATCTACTCAGATGCAATTGCCAGTAAAGTTCTTGAGTGTCTCACACAGTTACCAGAAGACAACACTTGGTCTTCAATATTCTAAACACTAAAGTCTACTTCATTACATATATAGTTAAATGCAAGCTGGGGACAGAATCTTAAATTCTGTCATGACTGGGTTCTCTTTCCCAACAAAGGAGATATAGAATCTGGTGACATCTGAACTTTTCTTTCTGTTCTGTCCTAGCAGGAAACCGACAAGTGGTATTAAAAGATTTTTATAAATTCAAGCTACACAAGAACTCTTCTATTCACTATAGAATTATTCACTAGATGTCACTGTTGTCCTTCCTATGCAGTGTTGTAACTGTGCTGGTTACATTAGATTAAAAAAACAACAAGGTAAATGAACAGGTAAATGAACCTTTGATGGAGTAGCAGGCATGATTAGGGCCTATGATGATATCTGTTGTGCAGGTATGTTGGCAGAATTGGCAGCATGGTTTGTTGCAGGGGTGTGTGCCTGCTTCAATGTTCCTGTTGTTAAATCTGTAGTTGCTGGTGAGTATCTGTTTAAGATTGGGTGGCTGCCTATAAGCAAGGAGAGGTCTATCTCCCAAGGCTTGAGAGAGAGAGGGATCATCTTTTAGAATAGGCTGTAGGTCCCTAATGATCTGTTGCAGAGGTCTGACTTGGGGGTTGTATGTGGTTATCTGTTCATCTACTAATGTGGTCTATGCCATCATGTGCAAGAAATGCCCCAACATCTTATATATTGGACAAACAGGATGATTGCTGCGTAAAAGGAGGATGAACCCAGAGCTGATATCAGAAATCACAGAACAAAGAAACCAGTTGCTGAGCACTTCCATCTTTCTAATCACTTGATGAATGATTTGTTAACAACTGTCATGAGGGATGTGGCTGGCACATCAAGACTTCAAAGAGAAACAGCTGAACTTGAATTAATATGCAAGCTAAATTCTGTGAAAGCAGGACTTAATTGAGACTATGGGTTCTTTTCCCATTACAAAAGGTAATTTGACTTCAGGCTTCCCATGGTTTGAACCTAACAACTGCTCTGATTTGCTGTTACTGTATGACCTGATCCTATGTTTTACACCCCCTTGCATTTATTTTCATTCCTTTGTGTAAGTTCACCCATCTTCGAAGCATCTGAGGAAGTGGGATTTTCTCCCACGAAAGCTCATGCAAAAAATAAATCTGTTAGTCTTAAAGTGCCACATGACTCCTTGCTGGTTTTTTTGCTGGTCTAAATCATTCATTGTGCTGACAGTCATGCATAATGGCAGGAAGGAAGACTGAAACTTGAAGGACTCAGCTGCTCCAGTGATTGTCAGGACCACATTTGTTAAAGTGATTCCTCCAGGTACTGATCTCTGTAGCAGTTTATATCTGTGCCACGGGAGCCATTGTTGTGAAACTCTTCTTTCCTTCCAGTCCTATATTATTCTGAGGGCCATTAGTCAAAGCTCTGAGAGTGAGTGCGAAATTGCAGACACAGAGACTGGGTGGTGTTAGGTGGAGCTGTGAGCCAGAGAAAGCTTCAGGAATACCAAGCACATGAGAAGGCAATGTCTAGTAAAGTGTCCCTATTAAGCCAAGAACTCTTTGGAAAGAGTAGAGGAGTAAAATGTATGTATTAGACTGACAATACATAAAGGATCAACATGCATAATTTGGATAATAAAAATAGAATAGTGTTTTTGGATACTTACTTTCATGCACTAATAACAAAGCTGCAATGTATAGTTTCCAAAACAAGGTCTTCAGTGAATGTGAAACTGCAGTGTTTACAGTTTATAAAAACTCTTAACTTTCAAAAAATTAAACTTGCCATTAAGGGTCTCAACAACATATAACAAATGGACATGCTGTACACAATGCTACAACAAACATGACCAGGCATACTTCATTAGTAGAGTCTATTTACTTAGGAAGGCTAGGGTATATCAAAAATTCTGCCTATATCAAAGATAGACAAATAGAGTTTAGAACTATACAATAAAGTGGACACCATCATTCAGTACTAAAGGGACAGGTCACTTGTCATTTTATTCCAAGCAAAATGTTTGTTACTATTTTTTCTATAGGCAGGCAATATGATATTGCAACTCTTTGACACAGTCTGGATTAAAACTCTAAGAAGTGTAGAGACCAGTTCTTCCCAGGTTTACTTTCTCTGTGTGATCTGAGGAATCTGTCCAAACACAGCTTTTGCAACATTTTAACTATAACAGTTTAAAACCTGCATAGTTAAAGGGGTACATCCCTTTGATGTGCATGCAATTATGCTACTATAAAGCTACTTAGATTGACTGAGCTTAGTCCCCTAAATGTTAAGGGATAAACTATCCCAAAATAATGTACCTGTACAGCAGTATAACTGTGCCAGCAACAAAAGTTTCTCTATTTTGGTTTTAAAAAACAAACATGCCCCCAAATGAAAGAGTTAAACTGGTACAAAAGCTGAGCATTGGATGGGACCAAGCGGGAGTTAAACTACACTTTCTCTTGTAAATGAGTGCTATTCATGGAATAATGCAATAAATGTAAACTAGGCCCTTTGTGTTTGGTTTGCCATGCTGATCACCTGCAAGAACTTTCATAACCTAGAAAGCTTTTTTTAGGATGAGAGGCAGGGACACTTTTTGGTAAAGTGGCAGTATGTACCTTTCTGCTGTTATCAATGACTTAATGATCTTTCTGCTATTATAAGTGACTTAGAGTACTTGAGTTGTAAATGAGGGAAAAATCACCAGAAACTCAATGTTTCAAAATGTCTTACTTGTAATTGTTTTGATTAAGTTACAGATCTTAAAAGAAATGTTCTCATTATTCTGATACAATCCATGCTATGGTAGACAGTTGTATATTCTAGACTTTTTATATATATATATATGTGTGTGTGTGTGTGTGTGTGTGTGTATGTATATATATATATACACACAATACACCACAGCAGGAAGATGCTGCTGCTCTTCATTTTGTTGAGTATCTACTATAGTCTACAAGTAAAAATAACTTGTAATGTATTTGTGGTCTTTGACCTTCAGTATATGTCTTACCCCTTCACCAGCATTAGGCAATTTGGTGTTCCATGAGAGGCCCACTCATATGAGGATAATTGTAATATACTACCAAAGAGAAGCTCTCTCATGTCCTATTGACAAGCACCAGAGGGGTAGCCATGTTAGTTTAGATACAGAAAAAAACAAGAAGAGGCCCATGGCCAGGGCCGGTGCTAGGGTTTCTGGCACCCCCCTGCAATCTATAAACCAGCGCCCTCCTCCCTCATTAGATTAATCAGTTTTAGTATAATAAGAAAACTGCAGTGAAGGGCTGAATGCATATTTATTTGAAATAAAAATAAGTACTGAGCAGTAAATACTTATCATTATATGAACATCAAAAATCAGTTTTTTAGTTATTTAATTAAAAAGGAAAGGTTTTACAAAAGGTTACAATAGTACTTTTCGTGCTTTCATGTTTACAAAATTTGCAATTAATTACTTAATGTCTAACTGGGCACCTATATCATTCTCAATAGCAACCATGGCAAGGCTTACAAGCCTTTCTTGAGAAATACTTGGTCGCAAGTAACTTTTTACTATTTTTATCATAAACGATCACTCGCCACTTGCCACGCTGACAGGAATTGTCAGCAATATTCTTAGGGCAATGCTCAAATTTGGAAATGAGAGGTTATTTGACTGAATAAATTTGAGAGTTGCATAAGGATTATGGAATTGGTTTAATTTGTACTTTAACAGATCTTTAAAGGTGCATAGCTCATCATATAGTTTGATATCACTGACTGATAAACAAAGTTGCAAATCATTGCAGTGTTGTTGGAGCTTTTCAATGGTTGGTTTCGGCAAATTTATGTTGTACAAAAATTCAAATTAATTGTTACATTTTAACTGTTCAAATCTTTCATTGAGGGAAGTCATTGCAACATCCAAAATTGTAAAGAAGCAGCAGCAAGTTATACCAAATGAGTACCTGAGATCTTTTCAGGGGGGAAAAGGCAATATTCTACATTGATCACAAATAAAAACAATATCTAACTTATACCAATGCCCCCTCACACACACACTCATCCACCCGCCCAAGCATAACAGATAATGTTCTGCAGTTTGTGTTACTACCAGTCCTGACAGTGCTGTTGCTGGAGTCTGTGCTAGTCTCTGTCACAGGGGTTTGTGGCAGCTGCCTGGCCAGGAAGGTGGACAAGAGGAAGAGCAGAGTCTTTGTCAGGCACGAACCAACACTCCTTTCTTCCAGCTGGTGTGCAGAACATTTTCCCCCTTTAGTGTTTGGATCTCACCCAGTCTTTATAGCTTTGTCATGCCAGTCCAGGTGCTCTGTGTCACTGTTAGTGGCAGCTTTTGGGGTAGGCAAAGCAGGCGGCCACCTAGGACTCCAAGCAATAAGGGACCTGTCTTCAATTTGGTAGACAGAAATGAAAATATAGAAATTGTTCCCATCTAGCAGAGATAATAGAGTTAGAAGCCTAAGCACTTTTCACTCTTGGCTCATCAAGGCAAGCTATCATTAGGATCTGTGCTTCATCTGAATCGCAGATTTCTCCATTATCACCTTCACATTGACATGGTAAAAAAGCAGAAACTTGTCCAGTGACCTCAGCTTTTAATTCCTCAGTGTGGCCATTTATTCTGCCATTTTTTTAATTTTGTAAAAATCGCCTTTTCCTTTTCTGTATTACCTGTTCTTTTGCCTTTTCCTTTGACTTTGACAATTTTTACTTTGGCTTTGTTTAGCTCAGGTTACCAGGGTGGGCCACATAGGCTGCTACATCTAAATACAGTGCTTCCCTTAGCCAATCATTACACCTGTGTGTGATGTCTGTGCTGTATGTCTGTCTGTCTTTTGGAAAGTAATTTTTTACCTTCTTCTGTACTTACTATTTAATATTTCTGAGAAAGCCAGAGTCTAAGTCAAGTACTTCAGAGAATTTCATTGAAATTTGGTGTTTTTCATTTATAGCTATACACTAGAAACCTTATTTTCACTTATTTTGGGACTGGTTCACACATACATCCACCCTCCATTCACACCTTATACCTATTCATTCCTACACAAAATGGGGTACATTGGTATGCAGTTTATACATTTACAATATGGAGTATGTCATGTTACAGAGACTGGGGGGGGGGGGGAGTGGCATTATACCCAGAGCTTAAAGATAGGGACAAATTTAAACACCATTAAAAGCTGGGCCTGAGTGGCTCAGGGGCAAGTGCTGCTTCTCCTGCAGTCTAAGTAAACCCCCAAAGGACAGTAGCTTGGGTCTAGTGCTCCCAACACCACAACCAGTATGGACAAGTGTGCGTAGTTTCAATCCCATGGAATCTGAAACAGTCTTTGAGGTTACTGCTCTGCTCAAGAGACGTGGCTGAGAGCAGGGAATGTATCATCCATCAAACTGGGACCTTGCTGTCAATAGGTCTGAGTGACAGTTTGTGCCATCCACTTCCCAAAGCATACTGAAAAGAGAGCAGAGAGGACTTTTCTCTGTGTCCTTTTCTAATCTTGAGAGTCCATGGACAAGAAATGCACACGTCTTCAATTTTCTACACAGCTCTGCTCTTCTTTACTTCTGCTGCTGTAACTGTGATGCTTTACAGGCCCAGCTTGAACCGAAAGAGAATGAGGAAACATTTTCTCTTGTCAAATTCCAAAGGGGCAGCCATGTTAGTTTAGGAAAGCAAGGAGTCTTGTGGCACTTAAAGACTAACAGATTTATTTTATTGCATGAGCTTTCTGATTTGCTGTTGCAGTATGACCTGATCCCCTGCATTTATTTTCATCCCATTCTGTAAAGTTCCCCCATCTTCAAAGCATCTGTTGAACTGGGATTTTCTCCTACTCAAAGAGCTCTGGTTTGGCTCTTGGCTCATGAATATTCATGAGTTCATTTGGCATCATATGGTGGTGCACTTCTAATTAAAGGTAGCAAGGTATGTCACAACAGAGAAAATGTTGAGAACCACTAGACTAAACAGAGCAGCAGTCTGCTTCTAAGGTGTCTCTTTAAAGATCCTCATGTAGTAAAACTAAATTTAATTCAAAGAAAGTCTGTGCTGCTCTTTAGGGGATTTAAAGTGCAATACTAGAAGCATCAAATCTCCCCTGCTTCATTTACAAGTGAATCACCCAATCACCCCCTTTCCTGCCTCATTAACAAGAGAATACAAATCAATAGGTCTGAGAGTTTCTCTCAAGCAAAAACAAACAAGGAGTCTTGTGGCACCATGCCCTCTGCAATCCTGACCTGGCTTACAGTCCAGCCAGCCCTGCTCATCAGGGGAGCACAACAGTGCTGTCCCCTTTTGGCGCCCTTCAAATGCTGGCACCCCCCTTCAGCACAGGGGCTGCTTGCTGCCTAGCGCTGGCCCTGCCCATGGCACCTTAAAGACTAACAAACTTCTTCAGGCCTAAGCTTCCATGGGCTTGCTTTATGGGGTGCATCTGATGAAGTGGGTTGGAGCCCACAAAAGCTTATGCCCGAAGAAATTTGTTTGTCGTCAAGGCTATGTATGCACTGGCAAATTAGTCCAGGCTAAGGAAGCTTAGTCCAGACTAATTTAGCCTGTGACTACACTAGACTTTGCCTGGTTTGAACTAAGAAATTTCTTAGTTTGAACTAGGGAAGCCTTAGTTCGAACTTGTAAGTACGGATAATAGTTCGGACTTCCATGCTTAGTTCGAACTAAGTGCAGGCAAGACTTGAACTGAGGCTTAGTTCAAACTAAGCCATTAGTTCGAACTAAGCATTTTTTCAAACTAAAAAGTCTGCATTTAGTTTGTACTAAAAAGTCCGTGGTTGGTTCAAGCTAACCTGAGGTTAGTTTGGACTAATCTCGAACTTCTTAGTCGAGACTAAAGTCCAAACTAAGTTTGCCTAATGTAAACATAGCCTAAGGTGCCACAGGACTCTTGTTTTTACTTCCTAATGACATTTGGACAAAGAATTATATCTTGAAGTTTGTTTTTTTGTTTTGTTTTGTTTTAAAGTAAACAGGCCCAGGCTCAGAAATCTTCTTATGTGAGTCCTGCTTTTAATTCCTTTGTGCCTAACCAAGGAGGTAGGTTGGCTTGGCAAATAAAGCTTACTAAACCAGTGGTTCCCAACCATTTGATCTGCTGTGGCACGCTGTGCCACACGGTCCATCACAGCTCCTGGACCTCACTGCTGTTGGTAGCCCCCTGGCCAGGGCTGGATCCTGATGCCGCTAGTGACTCCTGGACCATGGTTGGGGCTACGCTGTGCTGCCGCTGGTGGCACATCAAAGGAGTGTGCCACGGCACACCGGGTTGCGAACCACTGTACTAAACTACTATTGTGATGTGCAGTAGGGACTGGAAGTAACTACCTAGGCCATCAGGCTATTTAGGGCTCTGTAAATCAGGTTCTGCCACTGGCCTGCTGGGTGACCTTGGGCAATGCATGTCCCCTTAATTTCTGTGAATTAGTTGCTGCATCTGTTGTTGACCTGGAGGTAGCAAAGGCATCTCTGAGTGGGGTGAACGTCACAGTTGCAATCTTTCAGATCCTTGGAGACTTAAAGGTGATTCTAACTATTATTAGCTAGAGGTCCACATGCTCTGGGTATGTTTACATACCATAGTGTAAAATTCCAGCCACAGGAGACATACCAGCATTAGCACTAAGGAAACTAGAATGTTAAAACTATAACATAGCTATGGTGGTTTGAGCAACGGGAGGTGCAGGCTACCACCCCACATAGATACTGAGTATCTTGGATGGTGTGTACTTGAGGTGGCTAGCCTCTGCGCAACTCTGTTATAATTTCAACGCAATAGCTTAATCACACATTGCACAGGTACATCTCCTCAAGCTGGAATTGACACTTTCAGCTTGAAGTGTAGACTTACCTTAGTTGCTTCTGCAGGCTGAGCTCCTTCCATTTCCTAGCCTCCTCTCCACGCCGCTTTCTTCAAGCTGCATCTGTGGCACCCTTTGATTTCAGAAACTCATTGCAGAGCCTGTCTCCCTCTCTCCCCTGCCAATGCCAGAAACTCTCTGTGCCTTTGTTCCCACCATTATTATTATTTTGTCCTTCTGTCAGATTGTCAATATTTTAAACTTTATTAAAATGATGGGTAAAGCCCAGAGAATATTGTTATGCATGAAGACATTAATGGCTGTCTTCAACATTCTTTAAACAACTCCAGACCTACTTGAAGCTGGAAGTGAGGCTTCTAACCAGATTCCAAAGGCTCCATATATTGCCCCTCTCCCTCTCTTGGTTTTCCTGACTTTCACCAAAATCCAAGAGGGTTCTGCTTATTGATATCTAGAAGTTTAGCTGGAACTTTGGAATTGAGTAGATGCAAGGTTCAAAAGTTATCAATTACAGACAAACAGAAATTATATCTTGCATTTCCCCACAAAATTATAAAGCCCAAAATATTTCAGTTGGTTGATACACAATAACAAAGTAATTCTTAATGTCTTATGCAGTAACAATGTCTTGAAGGCTTAACTAGCAAAGACCCTATCCGAGCATCTAACTGTGTTCTGCCCTTTTCTTAAATGCTGTGGTGTCCAGCTGCCCTTAAGCCCTCCTGTTGCAATTTTTTCAATTATTGCTACAGCTGAGCCTTGTTCCCAGTTGCTGTGGGGGGCCTGATCATGCCTGTGCAAATACTGTTCATTCCTCCCTCCCCTCTCCTCTTTAACCACTGCTATGTCAGAGAATTTATGTGTATGTGTAATGGAGCACTCTAGTTATAATTTACACTGTGGTACCAGACCCAGTTCATTGAGGAAGTGAATGGTAGAAAGGCATCATGTTGCATTCCATGTGGACCTGAGATCAGCAAGGAGTAAGGACTGCATAACCTGATCACTTTTGGGACATCAGAGATGGTGTGGGGGAAGTTGCGTGGCTAGTTCTAATGAAACATGGCTAGACACTGGGTTGGTTAGAATTGACTAGAGGTCTGGCAAGAGAAAGTAAGGAGTTTTAGCTGTTGACAGTAACTCCTGTGCTGCATATATTCTATCAAAGTAAAGCAAACAGCAAGCCAGTGGAAAAGATATGTTCAGTTAATATTTAGCAAAATACATAAATAGTTAATTTTTAAATACAAACATTGCACAAAGAATATTCTGCAGTTAATGAACACTTGTACATTTGTGGCATGACAACTGTGAGCTAGACACTGCAGAGAAGCAAGTTTTACACTAAAACACACAAGGAGACTTGGGGCACTTAGAGGCTAACAAATGTATTTGTTAGTCTTTGTACTGCAGGGCTCCTTGTTTGTTTTTACTGAACTAGACTAACACGGCTGCCCCTTTGAAACTTTTACATTGTATTACTTGAATGAAACAAACCTCAGCCACTCTTATTCTTCGTCTTCCGCACTTTGGTAAAGATAGCTCTCATGGTGGAGATGTATTGGTTCTGGACCAATAATGCTGCAAGAAGTTTTGTTTGGTTTGTTTTTCATGTTCATCCAAGGTAAAATTAATCGATGGAATTCATATGCTTAATTAGTTTTACTCAGTTTATTGTGGGATCTTGTAATCTGAGGTTTGATACAAAAGATTATTGAAAGCCTCATCTGAGATTCTAATTTCATCTGTGTATATTTGTTTTAAAATAAATCCTTTCTTGAATTTCTGTTCTAGGGCTCCATTGTTAAATGTCCAAAATACTTAATGGGCAAGGATTTCAACTGCTACCCTTCTTTAGTATCTTCATTGTTTCAGATAGATAATGAAGCCAATGAGACTTTCATCTTTTCACCTTTTGAGGCCTGAATGACTTTTTTGCGCTCAATAATGTCATTTGTTTCTCCTAAGGGATTGGCAAATGGAGTCCTGTTTTTGCAGCATACAATATCAACCTTGTTATTTCATGATAAATGTCTGAGATTACATGAGAGTCTGAGCATAAAGTTTGTCTGAGTAGGCAAGAGAGAAGAGTTGGAGGTGAGCAAAAGAGAGTTTAAAAAAAAACCAAAAAAAACCAAACCTGGCATTCCAGGCTGCCAATCAGTCTGTTAAAAGAAACCCAGACACAAAGTAATAACTCAAACTAAAAATGCCTTTATGTCCAGCATTCTAATTCAAGGCTTTAAACATTGTTTATTTACTTGCTGCTTTATAACCACACAGTCCTGAACTGGTGTTTTTGAATGCTGTGGGAATTACAGCAGAAAATATTAGTGAATTCTCCAATAATATCCCCTAGTGGCGAAATGGTTCTAACACTTATACCTATTTAGAAAAGATTCAATTTAATAAATGGAATTGAGTGATTAACTCCCTCGTTTACTTTCATAAGTGTTTCTCCATTATACATATATGTTACTAATTAAATTTGTTGTTACTGCTATTTGATCACTTCTCCAGAAAATGTTTCCACAAACTCCTATGAATGTTGACAAACATGTCTACAGTTACTAAGAAACTGTCTTCACATTCTCCCATCTTTCATTTGCAAGCTGAGGTCACAAGGGTACTCCCTCAGTTACACTTCTTTTTTTCATAATGCTCATATCTTATTGCAACTAAACAGATGAATGTGCTTTCATTGCTATAGCAAACCTGTCTTCTAAACTCCTGGTCAGAGAACTTTCTTGTTAGAGGAGAGTAGAAGTAACTGTGGTATATGAAGCTGTAATAAAGAGCAAAACAAATGAGTCTGGTGGCACTTTTAAAGATGAACAAATTTATTTACCACGTTAGCTTTTGTGGGAGACAATCCCACTTTCAGACATTTAAAGCTTCAAGTGCCTGATGAAGTGGGATTCTCTAACATGAAAGCTCATGTGATAATTAAATTTGTTAGTCTTTAAAAGTGCCACCAGGCTCCTTGTTTGTTCTGCAGAACTAGACTAACCCGGCTACTGCTTTGGAATTTGTAATAAAGGGTGCTCACTTATCCACCTACTTAAGCCTAAAATCTGGGATGCAGTAATGCAGCTAAATAAAACCCCCACACCTGGAGGATGGGGTTTCTCTCAAAACTAAGACAATTTTAGAACCATTGAATTAATAGGGAAAAAAAAAAAGAAGCAAGGATAACAGATTTATTTTTTGCATGAGCTTTCATGGGAGAAAATCCCACTTGCTCAGATGCTTTGAAGATGGGTGAACTGGTTCTTTTCCCATTACAAAAGGTAATTTGACTTCAGGCTTCCCATGGTTTGAACCGAACAACTGCTCTGATTTTCTGTTACTGTATAACCTGATCCTATGTTTTACACCCCCTTGCATTTATTTTCATTCCATTCTGTACATTCACCCATCTTCGAAGCATCTGATGAAGTAGGATTTTCTCCCACGAAAGCTCATGTGAAAAATAAATGTTAGTCTTAAAGTGCCATATGACTCCTTGTTTGTTTGTTTTTTTGCTGGACTAGACTAACACGGCTATCCCTTTGGAAATTGAATTAATAGGAGCAACATTAGGAACTTTAGTGTGGGTATTATTTTTTAGACTTCACAAACAGTTGCTGGCATCATATTATCTAAAACTTCTGGGAAAAGTTTAAATGACATGGTGCTGGAAATACTTTTTTCTAATTCCTTGTGGGGTGAGCCTGTAATTCCCTTTAAAGTCAATGGGAATCCACATCTGAGCACAAAATTTGGCTCCTAAATTAAGGATGTTCTAAGTTTCAAACATATTTTTTTGAGCTCAAATTTATCACAGTGTGACTTCAGCAACATCAGGACAGGAAATTGGTGGGGTGACAGCAACACACATTGCTGTAAACATCAAGGCGTTATGATTTGGTGAGGTTTGGGACTTGAAGCTTAACTTTATGAGAGATTCTCAAAATCATAATGCTAGCTAGGCTAGCATGGATGAATGTGCTCACAAATACACAAGAAAGATAGTCTGAGTCTTATTTATCCCTTTCTTCCCTCTAAGAGCAAACACGTTTCCATGCCTCCCGTATGTTAAAGGATGCTTTCTTATGGAAAGGCATGTATAAATATTCCCAATTGTTCTTTGGAGGAAACTAGGAGTTTTTGCAAAAAGCCAAGAAAAAGATGCCCTTACTGCTGGACTACAGTCATATCTTTCTCCTCCTCTCTTGCCGGATGAGTGTTCCAGTATGGATAAAATATCAAATAGTCATTAGGCTAGTGACCGAGTGGGAATGAGTTTGTAGCATAATGGGCAGGCACTTCCATCTGGGAGGTAGAAGAGCTTGAATCCAGATCCTCTGCTCCAAGCACTCTTTATTTGTCCACAGTACAACAGCTTCAAGGGGAGAGAGACTAAGAGCCCTCATATCAGTGTATCCCATAGTCAAGTGGCTAGAGAACTCCAAGGGACAAGAGAAGCCTGTTGGAATCCTTTCTTCCTCCCTGGTGCAGGAAGGTGAACCTGGATCTCTCTATGGCAGGCAAGTGCTCTAACTATGGGCCTAAGAGTTATAAAGTGGCATTATCTCCTTCTCTGGTGGCCAGATTTTTTACTAGAACCTGATCTGACAGACATGGTTTAAGGTTGCGTATTGGGTTGACTCCCGCATACGCGGTAGGTGGTAAAATGACTATATTCTCTTCTATCCATGGTTTGGGGCTTAAGGGTGGAGAGAGGCATCCAGGCACTTTGAGACAGGCAGAACAGCATATATTCAGAAGCAGAAATTTAGGCATCAAAGGAACTTCTACTGTGACAATTTTGGGACCTAGTGAGTTTAGGCACCTGTGGGGTTTGGTGGCAGCTTTGTGGATCACAGTGGAACCAAAACTGAGACATAGCTGTCCAAACCTGGGATTTAGCCAGCAAAATACCTTTGTAGATCTCACCCTGGATTTAAATTCTGTTGGAGAGGAAAGATGTCATCCAGAAGGGGACATCATCCATGTGTCCTAAAATCAGTTTTTGCCTTTTCTTTGCTCCCTCTTCACTCAGTGTGTACTCAGAGTTCTGGAGTTGCTCATAGCTGTCTGCAGAATCCTCATGTGGGAGGTTTGTGGTTAATTCAAGGCAGGATCCAATGCAATTGCAAAACTATGCTGTTTTTGTAGTGTGCTATTCCACCCATTTTCTGGGCAAAAGCTCAGAAGTCCAGCCTCCTTTGGTTTAAAAAAACAAATTACTCTTGCAGTATATAAGAATGTTTACCATTACTTCAGTATTATTTTTAGAACATTTTTAAAATTGTTATTCTTATTAATTAAATATTCTAACAATTTTACTTGTTGTAACTTTGATATAACTAATCCAATGTAAAATCTCATATTAAAACTTCACTAATTTTTTGGATTTTCATATGAAAAGAGAGAAATAATGGTACTGTCCTGAACAGCACATTGTTTCCTTCATATGAGAAAACTGTTTGAAGAAGGGGCCAAACTCTGCCATAAGATGCTAGCACATGGCCATAAGAAAAGAAATGGTGCTTAGTTCACTGCTGAGACATTACAGAAAAATCTTTTTTAAACTGTAAGTGAACCTGCTTTTAGAAATGCTTCAATGTGTTTCTGTAACAAGACTCTTAATGTGATTTCATTCTGAAAAACAGATCTATAAAAATGGCATGGTAAGACTTCATGTTTGTCTTAAAAATGTCACTTAATATTCTAGGATTGTCACTTTGTGTGTTGCTCTGAAGTCTAAAATGCCAGAGTCAGTAGGAGGTGATGGGAACAGCTAAAAACATGGTTGGAGGTGGAGCAAAGAGTCTTGTGGCACTTAGACTAACAGCTTTATTTATCACATGAGCTTTCATGGGAGAAAATCCCACTTCATCAGATGCTTTGAAGAGGGGGAACTTACAGAATGAGCAGGGGAGGCGCTGGTGCTGGGCACCCTGGGGCACGTGCCCTGAGCCCCAGCACCAGTGCCCTGGATCTCCAGCCCAATAAGGCCAGGGATCTGGGGCCCGGCCTCCTGCAGCAGCTTCTGGCCTGGCCCAGCCCGGCACCGCAGCATCTGGCCCTATCCCTGGCCAGGGGGTGTGGCCTGCCAGCTGAGGGTGGGGGCCTGTGGACCAGGAGTGGGGCCTGGGCCTGTGCTGCAGGTCCCGTCCCCCCCCCACCAGCGATGCCCCTGAGAATAGGATGAAAATAAATGCAGGGGACTGAAAGGCAGGGGATCAGGTCATACTGCAATAGCAAATCAGAGCATTTGTAAAGATTGAAACTAAAAAACAGCACATAGAGGAGGGTGAAGCCAAATTACCTGTTATGAGAAAAGAAGCCATAGTCGCCATTCAGGCGTACTTTCACATAATCTAATCTGCATATTAATTCAATTTTGGCTGTTTCTCTTTGAAGTCTTGATGTCCCATTGATTTTCGTGACAACCATCGTTAACAAACCATCAATGGAGTGATTAGAAAAATGGAAGTGCTCAGCAACTGTTTGTGTTGTGATTTCTGATGTGAGCTTTGTGCCCATTTATTCTTCTGCGCAGGGACTGTCCTGTTTGCCCAATGTATAAGGTGCGGGAGCATTTCTTGCACATGATGGCATAAATCACATTAGTGGATGAGCAGGTGAATAACCCTTTGATGGAGTAGCTGGCTTGACTAGGTCCTATGATGATGTCTTTTGTGCAGATATGTGGACAAAGTTGGCAGTGTGGTTTGTTGCAGGGATATGTGCCTGCTTTAATGTTTCTGTTGTTAGGTCTGTAATTGCTGGTGAGTATCTGTTTAAGGTATGGGGGTTGTCTGTAGGCGAGGAGAGATCTGTCTCCCAAGGGTTGAGGGACTGAGGGATCATCTTTTAAAATAGGCTGGAGGTCCATAATCTGTTGTAGAGTTCTGACTTGAGGGTTGTATGTGGTGACCAGTGGTGTTCTATTGTTTTCTTTTTGGGGCCTTTCCTGTAGTAGTTGACTGCAGGGTACCCATCTGGCTCTGTCAGCCTGTTTCTTTACTTCCCTGGGTGGGTACTGTAGTTTTAGGAAAGCTTGATAGAGATCCTGGAGATGTCTGTCTCTGTCTGAGGGATCAGAGCAAAAGCAGTTCTATCTTAGGGCCTGGCTGTAGACAATGGATCATGTGGTGTGTTTAGGATGGAAGCTCAAGGGATGTAGATAACTATACCAATCAGTAGGTTTTCAGTATAGGGTGGTGTTGATCCTTAATTTGTACTGTAGTGTCCAGAAAGTGGATCTCCTGTGTGGAGTGTTCCAGGCTCAATTTGATTGTGGAGTGGAAATTGTTGAAATCTCTATGAAAATCTTCGAGAGCATGCCTGCCATAGATCCAAATGATGATGTCATCAATGTAGTGTAAGTAAAGGAGAGGTGCTTTAGGATGAAACTTAAGGAAACGTTCTAAGTTGCCCATAAAAATGTTGGCATATTGTGGGGCCATGTGGGTACCCATAGCAGTGCCATTGACTTGGAGGTATAAATTGTCCTCAAATCTGAAATGGTCGTGGGTGAGCACAGAGTTCAGTCACAAGCTGTGCTGTGGCATAGTCTGGGATGGTGGTTCTAATAGCCTGTAATCCATCCATATGCAGGATGTTGGTGTAAAGATCTTGTACATCCATAGCAATGTTCCCTCTAAGCTGCGCTGGTGCGCTGCAGCGCAGCCCGCCACAGCCGCCAGCGCAGCGAAGGCTGCCGGCAGCGCATCGCTGGCAGCCAGAGTCCCTTCATAGAGCTCCTCTGGGGCTGGGAGTTTTCAAAACTCCCGCCCAGAGAAGCTCTAACGGAGCACGCCCAGAAAATCTGGGCATGCTCCGTAGAGCTTCTCTGGCCCCAGGAGCTGTGGCTGGGCCATCTGGCTCCAGCCACAAGGTAAGTTTCTGGGGGCCGCCGGGAGTGGGGGCGGGGAGGCTGCTGGGCAGCCGGGAGTGGGCCTGCGGGGGCGGCCAGGAGCAGGCCCGCTGGGAGCAGGGGGAGGCCGCTGGGAGCAGGGGGGGCTGCCGGGAGAAGGGGGCAGCTAGCAGGGGGCGGGGGGGGGCGGCCGGGAGCGGGTTGGGAGGGTGGCTGGGTGCAGGGGGGCTGCTGGGCAGCTGGGAGTGGGCCCATGGTAGCGGGGGGGGGCAGCCAGGAGCAGGCCCACGGAGATGGGGGGGCTGCCGGGAGCAGGGGTGGGGGGCAGCCAGGAACAGGCCCACGGGAATGGGAGGGCCTTCAGGAGCAGGGGCGGCCGGGATTGGGCCCACGGGGGCAGGGGGGCAGCTGGGAGCGGGCCTGCAGGGGTGGGGGGGGCCACTGGAAACGGGGGGGCAGGAGCGGGCCCACGGGGAGGGGCCGCGCCGCAACCCCCCGGGGGGGGGGCAGCGCAGCGAGCAACATGAGTTGCTTAGCTGCCACCATCTCTTAGAGGGAACATTGATCCATAGTAGCCAGGATGATGTTTCCTGGAAGCTCACCGATGGATTGGATTTTCCTCAAGAAATCCATGGTTTCTCGAAGATAGGTAAGAGTGTTGATAGCATAGGGTCTGAGGAGAGAGTACACATAGCCAGATAAGCCTGCTGTGAGAGTGCTAATGCCTGAGATGATGGGGTGTCCAAGGTTTTCATTTTTTTATGGATTTTAGGTAATAGATACTGTGGAAGAAACTAAGTATAACAATTGGCTTTTGTCCATTTTGTAACCAGCAGACTCCATTTCAGCTAGACCAAGGAGTCACGTACTTTGCTGGGCCGGAGAGTGGGGTGAATTAGCATGAGAGAGACAAAGGCAGAAAACTGAAACTTAGGAAAACAGCCAGGTAGCAGACCCCCATATAAGGAAAGTAGAGCATCTTCCTATCATGGGAAGATGGCTTTTCTCCAATCCTGCAATGATTGTACCAAGTCACACTATGTGATGTATGCATGAATGTATTAAGCTAATATATTACCTATGTAAGGTAACTCCACCCTTTGTTAGGGACTTTTGGGCCTTGTTTTGGTCGCAGGGTCCGCAGCTGCATATAGTTTTGTAATAAACTTTTTCTCTTCTACAAAGTGTGGCCTCCACTGACTGAACGCCCTTAAAATTTCCTCCACAATAGAATATTCCTAGTTCGGGTTCTGGTGGTGTGTTTTGTCTTTATTTGTTCCTGTGCTGCCTTAAGTAGTTTCTTGCATAGGCATTGTATTTCCTTATGGTATTTTTCAGTGGGGTCAGAGGAAAGAGGTTTGTAGAATGTTGTGTTGGAGAGTTGTTTATAAGCCTCCTGGTCATAATCTAATTTATCCATGATGACAACTGCACCTCCTTTGTCAGCCTCCTTAATTATAATGTCAGAACTGTTTCTGAGGCTGTGGGTGGCATTGCGTTCTGCATGGTGGAGATTATAATGTAAGGGATGTTGTTTGTCCATGATTTCAGCCTTCGCATGGTGGTGGAAACAATCGATGTAGAAGTCTAGTCTGTCATTCTGACCTTCTGGAGGAGTCCACAGAGAAAATTTCTTCTTGCGGTGTTTGGAGGAAGGGACCTGTGTGTGTGACTGCATTGATCATTGGTGTTATGGAAAAAGTCTTTGAGTCTCAGATGGTGAAAGTAGTCCTCCAGGTCACTGCAGAATTTTTATACTTTCTGCCCCACAACTGCCACAGAAAAGAAGTCCCTGAGATAGTACAGATTCCTCCCCTTGAGTAGATGTGTAGCTCAAAAGATTAACAATGTTGTTGGCTGGATTGAAGGTGTCACTCTTGTCTTTCATGGTGTATAGTAGTTTGCTGTCTTTTTTTTTTTTTTTTCTTCTTCTTCTGTTGGAAAGTAAAATGTGTGGTGTAGATAGTTATTTTCTTTTTTTGTGAAGTCCAGCTATGCAGAAGAATGTGCTGTAGGTTGGATTTGTATGAGAGAATCCAGTGTTGAGATTTCATGTTTAATTTTCTTCTGTTTGCTGTACAGGATGCTGATCAGGTGGTTTAGCAATTTTTGTTTAGAATGTCACCAAGTTCAATTGTCATTGGGATTTGTGCTCTGTTACTGTTCAATTTGCAAGTTCTCTGCCATTTTCACTTTAGAAATTACAACTATGCAGTGTACAGCTACGTAAGGCATGTCTTTGTTCTTCCAAGAGTCCAGACCATGGTGGTATCACAAGTGAGTCAACCAATCACCACACTTACCCAACAGCTAATTGCATGCAACAGTTTTATGGTTTTATGAGGGAGACTGCACAGCTTGACTCACCTGCCATGCCCAGCACAGGTTTACAGACAACTATATTTATTTAACACTTTACTTGCTTTACAATTAATTTTTTTTTCTGTCAGTCCTTCAGCCTTAAACTGGAATATGAAAGTCAAACTGAGTTCTGTCTGGCTCACATGAGTAATAAAGATTCTTTAGGCTGAGATGTTGCACAGGTCTGAGGGCAAGCCACTGATGTCAGAAAAGTTAAAGTGGGTGTGCCAGAGAACAGAGGCTAATAAGGCATAGTTTATAACAGAATCTAACTCATTTCCTAGTAAAAGCTGTGGAGCTGTCAGCTTTGAATCTGGAAGCAAATTGATTGCGGAGAGGGCTTTTTACAGTCACTTTTCTGGAATACAATGGCGCTCTGAATTACATCAGTTGGTAAATCTAAGAATATTTTCCTTAAATGATAGTGAGGTCTCAGTTTTGTTTGATTTAAACGGAGCAAATCTTAAAATTTGTGGAATAAACCTCTGGTATTCAGTGGGTACTAAAGCTGGAGATACTATGGTAAAAGAAGAAATCTCTGGTCTTGCCCTGCTTATTTTAAGCTGTCCTGAAAATTTCTTGAGTTATGCTTTAGCTACCAAAAGCAGAATCAGAAAGAGGTACAGTATTTTGTGAAACTGGAGTTAATTGCAGCACTAGAGATGATGGATGAGGTGGAAGAGGAGATGCTATGTGCCCCCGAAGCTGGAGGATCACATCCACCACAGCCAGGAGGAAACGTAGGGTTGTGGTGGTTGGCGACTCGCTACTGACGGGGAAGGAGGCACCCATCTGTCGCCCTGACAAGGCCTCTCAGGAGGTATGCTGCCGTCCAGGTGCCCGCATCTAAGATGCTAGGAAGGGATTGTCAGAGGGGCAGGTGATTCTCGACTACTACGCCGTGGTACTCATCCATGTGGGAACCAGTGATACTGTGAGAGGTGATCCTTGGCAGATCAGAGGTGACTACAGGGCTCTGGGAGCGTGGGTGAAGGCATTTGGAGCAAAAGTGGTGGTCTCCTTGATCATTCTGGTCAAGGGTAGGGGCCTGAGCAGAGAAATGCCTGGCTGTGAAGATGGTGTTGGCAGGAGGGCTTTGGCTTCATTAACCATGGGGTGCTGCTCCAGGAAGAGGGACTGCTAGGCAGAAATGGACTCCATCTGTCAAGGAAGGGGAAGAGCATATTTGGATGCAGACTGGCTAACCTAGTGAGAAGGGCTTTAAACTAGGTTTGAAGGGGGAAGGAGACCAAAGCCCAGAGGTAAATGACAGCGTGGGAGGCCTGGGGGAAGGGATGGAACTCGGGAGGGGGGTGTCCTAATGAAGCCCTAATACCTGAGGCAAGAGGGGGAGGACAATGCCGGGAGAAAATGCAAGGAGGTAGATGCAACAGAACTGAAAATCAACACAGGAAAGTAAAGCAATCGGCCCCAGGGGCGTTGCTGGCACCAGGCATGTGGGGCCCATGGCCCAGGTCCAGCGGGGCCCCGCCTCTCCCCATCACAGGCAGGATTGGGCCGGAGATCCGGGGCCCAGCTGCCCGCAGCAGTGGCAGCTGCTTCCCTAAGGCCAGGCAGCTCCATGGCTGTGGCTGCTGCTCCCAGCCCTATCCCTACCCAGGGATCCAGGACCCTGCCACCCGTGTCTGTGACTGCCACTCCCAGCCCTGTCCCAGCCCGAGGGCATGGCCTGCAGCCAAGGGGTGGGCTCTGGGCTGGTTCCCAGGGTCCTTCCCCAGGGCAGCGACACTCCTGATCAGCCCGATATTTTACGTGCCTGTACATGAATGCGAGGAGCCTAGGAAACAAGCTGGAAGAATTGGTAGTACTGGCACAGACAAGGAGCTATGATATAATTGAAATAACAGAGACGTGGTGGGATAGCTTGCATGACTGGAGCTCTGAATGAGGGAGGAGTAGCGCCATATGTAAAAGAGCTCTATGACTGCTTAGAGCTCCATTATGGAAGTGGAAATGAGCCATTTGAAAGTCTGCTGGTTAAGTTTAGAGGGGAGGGCAACAAGGGGGATGTCGTGGTGGGTCTCCACTATAGTCCACCAGACAAGAAGGAGGAGGTGGAGGAGGCAATCTACGGATAACTGGCAGAAGTGTCTAGATCACATGTCCTGGTTCTCATGGGGGACTTCAATTACCCTGACATTTGCTGGGAGGCCAATACAGCAGTGCACAGGCAATCCAGAAAGTTTTTTGGAGACTGCTGAGGACAACTTCTTGGTACAAATGCTGGAGGAAACAACTAGCGGCCTTGCACCTCTCAACCGGCTGTTCACAAACACAGAAGAATTGATTGGGGAAGTAGAAGTGAATGGCAACATGGGTAGCAGTGACCATGAAATGGTAGAGTTCAAGATGCTGATTAAAGGAAAAAAGGAAAGAAGCAAAATGCAGACCCTGGCCTTCAGAAAAGCAGATTTTGGCTCCCTCAGGGAACTGATGGGCAGGATCCATTGGGTGGCTGATCTGAAGGGGAAAGGTGTCCAAGAGAGCTGGCTGCATTTTAAAGAAACCCTGCTCAGGGCACAGGAAGATACCATTCTGATGAGCAGAAAACAGCAAATGTGGAAGGTGCCCACTGTGGCTTAACAGAGAACTCTGCACTGAGCTAAAGCATAAAAAGGAAGCTTACAGGAAGTGGAAGCTTGGTCAGATGACAAAGGAGGCATATAAAGATATTGCTCAGGACTGCAAGGATAAAATCAGAAAGGCCAAAGGACAATTGGAGTTGCAGCTAGCCAGGGATGTGAAGGATAACAGGAAGGGGTTCTACAAGTATGTCAATAACAAGAGGCGTCTCAAGAATGGTGTAGGTCCCTTACTGAAGAGGGCAAGTATCCTCGTGACGGATGATGAGGAAAAAGCTGAAGCGCTCAATGCTTGCTTCCCCCCCCCCCCTTTTTCAGTTTTCAAAGGCAGGGCCAGCTCCCAGCCCCACTACACTGGGTATGGCAGATTGGAGAGAAGAGAGGGAGGCCCTTGGCAATGGAAGGTCAGGTTAGGGACTACTTAAAGAAGCTGGATGTACATAAGTCCATGGCGCTGGACAAACTGCATCCGAGGGTGCTGAGGGAGTTGGCCAATGAGATAGCAGTACCGCTGGCCCTTATCTTTGAAAACTCATGGCGAATGGGGGAGGTGCCAGAGGACTGGAAAAAAGCAAATATAGTGCCAATCTTCAAGAAAGGCAAAAAGGAGGATCCAGGGAATTACAGACCTGTCAGCCTCACCTCAATCCCTAGAAAAATCATGGAGCATGTTCTCAAAAAATCCATCCTGAAACACTTGGAGGAAAATAGAGTGATCAGGAACAGTCAGTATGGATTCACCAAGGGTAAATCATGCCTGACAAACATCATCGTCTTCTATGATGAGATGACTGGATTTTTGGATGCGGGAAGAGCCGTTGATGTGATGTACCTCAACTTTAGCAAGGCTTTTGATACAGTTTCCCACAGAATTCTTGTTGGCAAGTTAAAGTATGGGTTGGATGTATGCACTGTAAGGAGGATAGAGAACTGGCTAGATCAACGGTTTCAGTATGTAGGAATCAATGGCTCCAAATCCAGTTGGCAACCAGTAATGAGTGGTGTGCCCCAGGGGTTGGTCCTGGGGCCAGTTCTGTTCAACATTTTTCATTAATGATCTGGATGATTGCACACTGAGTAAGTTTGCGGATGATACCAAGCTGGGGGGAACAATAGACACACTGGAGGGCAGGGACAGGATTCAGGGAGACCTAGACAAATTGGAGCAGTGTGTGATGAATTTTTATGAATTTTGTGTGACGTGTGTCTTTCTAAACTGTTAAAATAGTATGTTAATACTTGGGTTCGCTCCTCCCCAGAGGTGGAGTAGTTCAGTTAAGGGTGTTGAGCAATGTACATTATGTAACTGTGAGATTGTGCAATAGCTGGGGGTTGAATGATAGACTGCTGGCAGGCAGCCAAGTGACACAGCCTGCCCAGCAACTGAAGGGGCCGTGCACAGCAGCAGTGAGCCAGGGGCAAAGCTTTTCGAATTTACCACATAGCTCCCTGAGAGGCTCACTTTTGGCAGGAAGAGGACACGCGGTGACTGGCTAATGCATTTGATATTTAAAAGAGATCCTGTGAGGAGAAGGGGTACTTGGACAGCGGAGCTCTTGGGATAGGCTGTTTGCCAGGACTGTTCCAAGGATCGAAGAGTCTTTGGAGCAGATTCTTGAGAGGAGGGAGCTTGACCGTGGAGCTCTGGTGCCAGAGACCAGGAACCCTGAAGGCCCAGTACATTGTGGGACTGAGTGCTTGGTCTTTTAAGGATCAAGAGCTCAGTTAAGGACTTGGTGCTTGTGGAGGGCTAGAGGAGAATCAAGTCCCTGAAGAACAGAGGTCTGTGGACAGAGTGGATTACGACCGGGGCCCTGCTTGAGGACTTTGACTTGGGGTGAATGGACAACTTGTTATAAGATCCAACCAGAAGCAGTCAGAAGTAGACACCCCAAGCTTGGATCATCAGGCAGGAATCCGGAGGACCACTGAGGATTGACATGGGAATCGAGGACCAACACCGTTCCGGTGAAGACAACTGTAAATGGAGTAGACCCTGGGGGCTAGGGATCAGGATGTCTTGGGGTTTTACTCAGGAATGTCGGGGGTTCATTGTGGAATGTTAAGGTATTACTTGGGGGTGGTAGTTTACCTGTAACGTGTGTTGCTTATCCACCTTTCCCTGTCATAGCATGTTGTATAGATCTGCCTCCTCGGTTTTATATTTGTTCTTATTAATAAATAGTGCATAGTGTTTTCACTGAGCCTGACTATTCTTTGCTGCAGGAAGGGGGCCAGAGGTTGAGAGACACCTTAGATGGGAAGGGCCTATTGGGGAAAACTTAAATTTCAGTAACAAGTGGGCCAATAGAAATCTCATGATTTCCTGCACTTGGAATGGAAAAACCCTATGCATTGCTAAAGGCTGGGGAGCGATCAGCTAAGTAGCAGCACTGTAGAAAAGGACCTTGGGGTCATGGTGGATGGGAAGCTGGATATGAGGCAACAGCATGCTCTTGCTGCCAAAAAGGCCAGTGGCATACTGGGCTGCATCAGTAGAAGTGTTACCAGCAGACTGGGGGATGTGATCATTCCCCTCTATTTGGCACTGGTGAGGCCACATCTGGAATACTGTGTCCAGTTTTGGGCTCCCCACTACAAAAAGGACATGGACACATTAGAAAGAAACCAGCGAAGGGCAACAAAAATGATCAAGAGTCTGGAGCACAAGACCTATGAAGAAAGACTGAAGGAACTAGGCTTATTTAGCCAGCAGAAGAGAAGACTGAAGGGGGATTTGACAGCAACCTTCAACTACTTGAAGGGATGCTCCAAGGAGGACAGAGCTCGGCTGTTCTCTGTGGCTGTGTTCACACAGCACTCTTATTTCGAAACAACAGAGGTTGTTTCGAAATAAGAAGTGCCATGGCCACACGACGCACGGCCATTTCGAGAGAAGCAAACCGCTTGTTTCGAAATGGCCGTGCTGCTTTCGAAATAAGCTAAACCTCATTGGCTCTCGAAACAGGGTTGTTTTGAAACCAGAGGTTTCAAAACAGCCCTGTTCAGACATGTTGTTTCGGAACAAAGCGTTCCGAAACAACGTCACCTTCCTCCCAGGGTGCTAAGCACCCTGGGAGGAAAGGCAGCC
>ML681972.1:62649886-62976824 GCA_007922195.1 Podocnemis expansa | reverse complement strand
GTCAGCCCCGCGGGGGGAATCCCAGGGGCGGGGCTCCCTCTGGCCCCGGCAGCAGCGGGCTCCAGCCGTGCGCCGGGGCCGCGCCCCCAGGTTTGGGGGCAGTGGGGGCTTTAAAGCCCCCCGGGTGAGGCGCCCTGCAGCGCCTCACCTGACGGGTGCCTTCAGCCCCTGCAGGCACCTGCCGGGTTAGGCGCCCAGCCCGCCTTACCCTGCTGGTGCCTGCAGTCCCTGCAGGCACCCTTGGGGTAAAGCGCCCAGCTTTACCCCTCGGGTGCCTGCAATCCCCTCCCCTGTCGAAATAGCAGGTCCACACTGTGGACCTGCTATTTCGATGCCTTATTTCGAGGACAAAGTTTTTTGTCCTCGAAATAAGTTGTTTCGAAATAAAGAGTTGTTTCGAAACAAGCCCTCCCCGTGTGAACATAGCCTGTAGTAACAGAGGACAGAACAAGGAGCAGTGGTTTCAAGTTGCCGCCCGGGAGGTCAAGGTTGGATATTAGGAAAAACTTTCTTATTAGGAGTGTGGTGAAGCATTGGAATGGGTTATCTAGGGAAGTGGCAGAATCTCCATCTTTGGAGACATTTAAGGCTTGGTTAGACAAAACCCTGGCTGAGGTAATTTAGTGACAGTGGTCCTGCTTTTTTGGCAGGGAGTTGGACTAGATGACCTCATGAGGTCCCTTCCAACCCTATGATTCTATGACTTAGGTGGCAGAACTGTTAATTAATTCGAAATAAGGAAAAAAAAGCCGGAATCGAAATAGCGATTCTGGACAACAGTTATTTTGAAACAACTCACCGTCGTTTCGAAACAACACGTTTGCATGGCGTTGTTTCGAAACAACCATTGCGAAACAACGTTGTTTCGCCCACAGACTAGGTTTAACTTGTTTCGAAACAACGCGGTTGTTTCAGAACAACGGGATCCGTTGTTCCGAAACAACCGTGCGTCGTGTGAACAGCCAAAACCTTATTTCGAAACAACCTCCGTTGTTTCTAAATAAGGAGGCTGTGTGAACACAGCCTTAGTCTTTAAGTGCTACAGGACTCCTTGCCATTTTTTGCTGGACTAGACTAACACAGCTGCTCCTTTGGAACTTAAAGCTAACTGTGTATCAAGTTTATAACTTACTGTATAAGTATCTTATTTGAAAACATCATTCTTACCTGTGTAAAGCTTCATAGTGTAGCTATTTAACCTAATGTCAGTTTATTTGTAAATTTATGTTTGTAAAGCATCTCCACTTTCACTCTTATTTTTGTTTCCCCTGCTTTCTTCCATCACATCTTCTGTTAACCTTATACAAAGTATTCACTTCCCCGTGCCGTTCATGTCTATTTTCCACATTCCACACCATGCCCACAGACCTTCTTCTCAATCATCCTCTCAGAACTTCCGTATACTGTCTTTTTCTATTTTAATTTTAGCCTTTATAGTATTTTTAATACAAAGTATATGTGTTTGGTAAAAGCTAAATATTTTCTATTTGTTTTTTGACCCTTAGTGAATGTTGCCTACCCTTTTGGAACCCTTTATAACAGGTTTCTGTAGGATTAGTAAATGGTAGTGCTTTACACATGGAAGGAATGTAGAGGAAATTATCCGGAATTCCAGTCAGTTTTCTTCTGACATCCTTCCTCCACATGTGCAAGGCTTTAGCTACTTGATGCAAGGAAGATACTTGAAGTACTAGGATTAGTCATCTTCCTTCTGCTGCTAGTTTTCTACTCAGGAAAGTACCTCAAATTAAAATAATCAGTTTAAAAAGCAACTCATATGACCACAAACTGACTCCTACTTCCATAGTTAACATGTTGAATGTTATTAAATTGCTGTTCTTGTTTAATAATGTATAACTTTTAGTTTTGTAATTGTAATCCTAATTTTCATCCTGTATATCGTACATTCTTAAAGGATGTATAGCAGAAATAGCTTTCAAGAACACAAATTAAAAACCCTGAAAATTTTCCAATAGTTGCTTATAATTCTAACTGATGCCATAACTTAAAAACTAAAGAGAAAATGCTACTTTATGCATTTGGTACTGCTTTAGGCTTGGTCTTGCCACCACACATTTACCTTTCTTTACACAAGCAGTTCCATTAGGTATGTCTAGACTTGCAAGTTAGTTTGAATTAAGGAGCCTTAATTCAAACTAACTTTTACAGTAGACTTTGATTAGTTTGAATTAAGGAATTCCTTAATCCGAACTAGTGAAAGCTTAGTTCGAACAAGTAAGACCTGCCAGTTTGTTTGAACTAAGGAGGTTATAGACAAGGATTAACCCTTAGTTTGAACTTAATAAATTCGAACTAAGGGCAGTTAGTTCAAACTAACAAAGTGGACTTATTCAAACTAACGTTAGTTCAAATTAGTTTGAATTATGAAGTGGACTAATAAATTCGAGTTTAGTTTGAATTAACAAATTTAAACTAACTTTTCCTGCTGTAGATGTAGCCCACATCTTCGGGGGTTAAGGTATGTTTACAGAAGTCTGCAGGGCCTTAAGTTCAAAAGGGGTAGTAGCCCTGTTAGTCTAGTTCAGCAAAACAAACAAGGAGTTCCATGGCACTTTTAAAGACAAATTTGTTTATTGCATGAGTTTTTGTGGGAGAAAAATCCCACTTTGTCATCTGACAAAGTGGGATTTTTTTTCCCCCATCAAAGTTCATGCAATTAATAAATTTGTTAGTCTTTAAGAGTACCCTGGGACTCCTTGTTCGTAGGGTCTTAGTCAGTTTCACTGTTCCCCCATTTTGTTTTGATTCTTTCATTGGTTACATGTATAGGGGGAGAGATATTAAGAACATTGCTAAAAACAAGAAAAAAATGGCAAAGCTCATCCCTGAACTTTTTTTTTTTTTTTTTTTTTTAAATTGGCTGGCTACTATATTGTGCTGAAATGCGGTATAAACACAGTCTGTGACATGAAGAGTAGACCTCACGTTTGTCTTTCATTTTCCCCTCCCCCCCTCCATGTTCTTCTTAGCTTACAATAGCATTGTTTCAGTGAAGGACTAGCTGAAAAAGACATGTATTGCCTTTTTAAATGAAATTGTAACTACACCTTGGCTGCTCTAGAAACTCCATCTCACAATATCATAGCTCATTTTAGCTTAGCTTCTTCCTCAAAGTTCATTTTGATCATTGTCCCTTCTGTACTTGTTTTTAAAAACATTTCATTCTCCTCCACTAACCACACTTCAGCTTTTTGAAAATATCAAATTAAATACCGTTATGTCAGTGACTATTGCACAGACATAATCTCATTTGATATGGGCACAAAAGAGGCTATAAATGAGTAACAGTAGCCTCTGCCCTAGAAAGTGCTGGTGGTGAAAACAGTATTGTCTCGCACTGCACTTTTTGCTCCTTCTCAGCAGCTGGTGCATGTGAGCCACACTTTTTTCAAAAAGGAAAAGAAAAATGTTCCTGCCGCAGCCATTTACGGTCCCGAGACGAGCTGCCTCCTGGAGCCTGTGCACTTTTTAACCAAAAAAAAAAAAAGTCCCCCTTCTCTCACGGTGTGTTTATCCCTGCCTCAAAATGTGCAATGTTGTGGGGCAGAGGGGAGGCGCTAGGGCATGGTGAGCTGTAGGAAATATGGAGGGGGAATTGAAGCCTCTCTTCCCCTTGTCTCAGCCAGTTTCTCTCTTGTCCCCTAGGGCAGTGTTTTCCAACCTGTGTAGAGTGGCACACAGGGCTGCCACAAAATGTTTTTAAGTTCCAAAGGGGCAGCTGTGTACATCTAGTAAAGCAAAAAAAGCAAGGAGTCTTGTGGCACTTAAAGACTAATTTATTGCATGAGCTTTCATGGGAGAAAATCCCACTACTCAAAGAGCTCTGGTTTGGCTCATGAATATTCATGAATTCATTTGGCAACTATATGGTGGTGTGCTTCAAATGAATGAAAGGTAGCAAGGTGTGCTACGGCAGAGACAAGGTTGGGAACTATTGCCATAGGCCACAGACTACTGAGCAGTCAGCCAGGCAGTTTGCATGCAAAAAAATCAAGGAGTCGTGTGGCACTTAAAGAGAAGTCTAAGTCGTGGGTTCAAACCCCAGGAGGTTGGACTAGATCAGGGGTGGCTGAACTTACAGAACTTAAGAGCCATACAAGTTGCTTATTAAACCTTTAAGAGCTGGCCTGAGTCATATAACCATATACTTTTACCTACTCCAAAATTACTAAGTTTTAAAATTCATTGCCCACTTTTTAATTTTATCATAAAAAGTGGACAAATATCCACCTACTAATGTCAGATTCTAATAATTATTTAAGGTTACCGTGAAAATTAGGCCTAAACAGTAAAAACTTAGCTGCTGCTCGCTGTGGAAGACTGCAGGCTACTCAGGAGCTTTCTAAAATCCTCACCATGCCATGCTTCTCTCTTCTGTCCTGCCCCCTCCTGAACTCCTAGGCTGGGGCTGCTTTCCTAAATTGATTTGCTGACCTTTGTCCAGGAACCACGATTTTTCATTCAAGAGCCGCATGTGGCCCCTCAGCTGCAGTTCGGCCACGCCTGGACTAGATGATCTCCTGAGGCCCCTTCCAACCCTATGATTTTATTCTGTTGTTTTTTTTCCCCTGCTGGCCTCTGCTAAGAAGGCTGCTGCTTTGGAAACGGGGACGTATGCGTGCACTTTTAGCTGCAGTACTCAGCCTCCCCCTGCAGGAGGCGCAAACCCCAGGAGAGCAGGCCTCTTGCCGCAGCTGGCCCGGGACGACGTTCTGGCCGCCGCCTCTATGGTCGCAGTTCTCCGCCGGTCTGGCTGGGTGCACGCGCGGCCGCCAGGGGCCGCTCTAGCCGCCGCCTCTCCTCTCTCCCGGCTCCTCCGAGCTGCGTTACCAGGGGGGGAGCCCGTGTGTCCGCCATATTGGTGTCCGCGCGCTGCCTGCCTGCAGCTGCTGCGCCGCGTCCCTCCGTCTCCTCCCGGCCGGGCCGAGGGCGGGCAGCCGGCGCCGCAGGGCGGGAAGCGGGGCGAGGAGGCAGAGCGGAGCGCGGAGACGAGCGGGCGCCGGGTCCCGCGCCCCCTGCGCCACCCGCCATGGCGAGGAGGCCCGGCGGCCCCTGAGAGAGACCAGCCCCCTCCGCGGCCCAGCCCAGCCGCCATCAGCGGAGACGAGCCGCCCGGCTCCCCCCGCCTCTGCCGCAACATGGAGGCCGTGAAAGCCTTTAACAGCGAGGTCAGTAGCGGGACGGGCAGGGAGGCGGCCGGGCCTGGCGCCCCTCGGCGCTGTGCTGCGTGCGCGCCTCGCGCCCGCCCGGCCCTGCGGGGCTGGGCCTGAGGGGGGGAGGGGAGGGAATCGGGCCTCCTGGCTCCCCCTCGGCGGCCGGAGGGAGCGGGCAGGGGCGTGTCACTACCCGGGACAGGGCCCCGCGCAGCCGCCCACCTTCCCTGCGCGGCCTGGGGGGGCGGGCGGGGCCGGTTGGGAGAGGAAAAGGAGAAGGAGAAGGAGGGACGTTGCTCTTTTCCGGGCCTAGGGGGATGGTGGCTCCCTAACTTCGTGCTCTGGCGTGGGGTTAAGCGGGTGGTTGTGCTGAGAGGGAGGGAGGGAAACCCGCTGGTTTCTCTGTCTCACGTCGGAGCGCTCATCTTTCTTACCGCCCTTTCTTCCTGTGCTTTCCCCCACATCCGCACACCTCAAGCATCTTCATGGGTTTCAGGTTTAAATCAGGGAGTCAGTCGGTAGGTGAGACTGGTAGGCCTGTTGCAGTTAAACCAAGTTTTTCCCATCTTTGTTTCATAGGACGGAAGCGGGATGGGATATCAAGAGATCGTCTGCTGTAGACATGGTGCAAAAGGCATCGAGGTCTGCACCTACTAGTCAGGACGTTGAAGCAGCATCTCTCTCTTTCTCTGAGGGCAAAAAATGCAAGGAGTCTTGTGGCACTTGAAGACCAACGGATTTTATTTATCGCATGGGAGAATATTCCACTTCGTCAGACGCTTTGAAGAGGGAGAACTTGGTCTGACGATGTGGGATGTTCTCCCATGAAAGCTCAGGCGATAAATAAGATCTGTTAGTTTTTAAGTGCCGCAAGACTCCTTGCTTTTTTTGCTTTATTAAACTAACACGGCTGTCCCTTTGGAACTTCTCGGAGGCCAGTAGCTAAGGGTGCTGTTAAAGTGCAGTATGAGAGTGTGGATTCCCTTATTTTGCTCTTGGATATTGCAGGAGTAGCTAGCCCAGTTGAAAAGGTACATTTGTATGGAGCAGTGGTTCCCAACATTTTCTCTGCCGTGGCACACCTTGCTACCTTTTATTAATTTGAGGCGCATCACCACGTAGTTTCCAAATGAACTCATGAATATGCGTGAGCCAGTGAGCCAATCCAGAGCTCTTTTGGGTAGTTTTTCAAAAAAATTTGTGGCACACCTGTTCAGCCCTGATGACACAGCTCTGTGCCGTGGCACGTTGGTTGGGAAACACTGATAGAGAGGAAGGAAATTTGATTTCCTCTTGTGAGGCCACAGTGAGGGGTTTGATTATTTTGTTCCTGTTTCTAGTATGTGGTGTATGAAAACTAGGACAGGTGGTTAAACTAGTATCATATTCCATACCTGTGCACGTACATATAAGAACAACTGTGTACACCATGGTTGTTTAAATTGTTCGGAGTGATGTGCTTTGCAAAGAAGATGTATGTTAGAGCAGGGGGAGTCATGTATTTTTCAGAGCCATAACATGGCAATCCAGTGCCTGGGTGCGTTCCAATCGGAACGCGCCCTTTCCATTAGCAGCACTTGGGGCCGGCGCCGCAAAATGCACCCTTTAATAGAACAGCTCTGTTGAGCCCTCCCAGTGCTCCCGGGGCAAAGCCCATCAGCCCTGCTGTAGTTATGGCCCTGGTATTTTTTGTCAGGGTTCAGTTTTCTCGGCCAAACTATAGTCAAAGTCCAGAGAAAATGACAGTAAAAATAATGATGATAATTAAATAAGAAAGATTTTTGGTTCATTCAAAGTATCTGGTGGTCCGTATTTTGTCCGCAGTCTGCCTTGTGACTAACCTTGTATTAGAACCTAGAGGCTGTTCTTCTCCAGGATAAGGCATGGGTTTGTTTCGTGAAATAATTTGATACTTAAAAACCAAAATGACAAACTTTTGGTTTATGATGGAATGGAGTGCCCGGTAGGGATGATTTGGGGTTAGAGAGCATTTTGCCTTAAAGACAGTTTCATGTAAGAAGACATTGATTTGTAATCTCTGCTCAGACACCACTGGGACAAAAGTTATTAATTGCATATTGAAAAACACAGAAGGTCTTACTTAGTCATTCAGGCCAATGAATATTCATAGAGGGTTTGCTTCATAAAGCTTCTGTCTATAGTTAAAAAGATTTAAACTGCAAACTCTTCTAGAAAAGATAGGTAAGTAAATCATGGTGGGTTCTTAGTTTAAAACCTTTTATATAAAAGGGAATTTGGGATGCTCTAGAAAAGGCTCAAGCTACAATATTTTAAAGCAGTTTCTCCACCCTTTCCATCTTTGTGAGTGGACATTGCTTTGGGGGTTGCTCAGTGCCCCCCCCCCCCGGTTAGGTTTTTAATTATCCATTTATATTTGAGAACTAAGAGTATTTTAAAATGTATTAACCGAAGTACTGAACCTGAAAAGGAATTACAGATGGGTGCAAACTACTTTGCAGTGTTGGGGCCTTGAAAGTAATCAGTGCCAGTGAAATATGTGGAAATATGTGACATCGCTGTCCCCTTCCCCACATATTCCCCTGAAAAGCTGAGAATTTGACACTGACTTACCTTACTGTGCCTAAAGATCACACACACAACTGTTTTTGAAGATACTTTTGTGAGAACTAATATGTAACATTTAAAAACACAGAACTGTCAATCAGTAAGCAGTGCCACATTGTTTTCAACACCTAACCCCTTAATATTTTTGGTAACATGCTACTTAAATCTACTGTACTTCAGTTTTAAAAGGTATGTTTTATTTGATTGTATTTTGAGATCCCATTTATTTTCCCATAACTGAGGTAGATGATGTTTCTATTTTGGATGTAATGACTTAAAGTAGAGGCAAATTGACAGTAGATGTGTTTGGGCTAAATTTGTAGAAGAATCTCAGAAAGGCTTTAACTTCTGCAGTTTTGGTTCAGTTAATTACATAAGTTTATGTAATTTACTGGCTGAATCCAGATGACAGATCAGAAATGTTTAAATGTAAAATATAAGGTCCACTGATTTGACACTTCTTATGTCAGGGCTTGACAAAACTCAGGAGCTATGTTGCCATGGCTTCTAGCCCTGCTGCAGAAATGCAGCAGAGGCACACCCTCTGGTGACCAAAAATAAAATAGCTGGTGCCTAGCTGGGAGCAAGTTTTGTCAAGCCCTGACTTATGTGTAGCTTTTATTTTTTTTTTTTACAGGGGAGAGAATTGCATTTGGGTCCCAGATCAAAACCCAAATGAAAAGTGATTGCAGGTTTGCAGTTAAACTTCAGATGAATGGAAGGTCAATATGTGTAGTGGACAAAAGGTCTTGTTTTGCATCTATCCGGTATGTCATCCAGTGCTAAAGTGGTTAACAGTGATGTTTGATTTGACTAAAGGAAGTCTTTCTTTGGATTCTTTTTATTCTGTCTTGTTTGTTTTTAAGGGTGAAATCCTTTTGCTTCAAACATTTTCTAGTGGAGAGGTTTTCAAACTATGGGTTTTGATTCAGTACTGGACTGCAGACCTTCAGGTACTGGGTCTCCCCCTGCTGCCACCACTGCCAGACTGGAATGCATTGCTCAAATATGATGGCTTCCAAATGGGGTAGTTGTGTTAGCCTAGTTCAGTAAAACAAACAAGGAGACTGGTGGCACTTTTAAAGAGTAACAAATGTATTTATTGCATGATTTCTTGGGAGAAAATCCCACTTTGTTAGATGCTTGAAGATGAGGAGCTCACAAAATGAATGTTAGTTTCTCATCTTCAATTATTTGACAAAGTGGGATTTTTTTTCCCACAAAAGCTCATGCGATAAATACATTTGTTAGTCTTTAAAAGTGCCACCAGACTCCTCTGCTCAAAGATGCAATTGTTGGGTCGTGGACGTAAATAATTTTTTCAACTGGGTTTTAAGAAAAAAAGAGTTTGAAAAGTACTGTTCTAGTGGGAGTAGTACTTACTCTTGTGAATAGTTGACTGTAATTAGAAGGATTACTTGTGATCCGAAGTGAACCATTTAGTAGTAAGTGTTTGCAGGACTGATGCTCTAAAGTCCCAAACCTTCATTAGAATACGTGTGGATTTAGATCAGGGGTCTCAAACTTATGTGCTGTGGGCTGCATGCAGCCCCTACCGTTACTTCCTAAAGATTGGAAATTACTAAAAGTTAGTTATATCTTGCAGTTAGTTTCCTAAAGTTCAGCCTGCAGTGACACTATTGTTGTCGACATTTGCAATATCGTTGTATGAAAAGGTTTCAGTGGTACAGCCCTTGGGTTAACGTACTAGTCCCCATGTGACCCTTGTGGTGATTTGAGTTTGAGACCCCTGATTTAGATGGACTGAATTTTTGATATCACAGTTACTTAAAACAGCTTTGAAAATCCAAAGTTTTTCATGTTATATATAAAACAGGCTTGTCTATCTCTTGGTATTATGAAATAGCTGATGAGGTGATTTTTACTTTCCAATCAAGGTGAATTTTCATAGATTGTGTCAGTGGAAAAATAACAATTTGCAAAGCTCATTTGAAATCAGTTTGCCTTTTTCTTGTTGAGTTTCATACTTTGAAGAATCTGTGACAGGCGTGGCCAGACTGCAGCTCACAAGCTGCATGTGGGTCTTCCAAGAAAAATTGTGGCTCCCTGAGAAGCACAGCAGGGAAGGGCGGCATGGTGGGAGAGGGGCGAGAAGTGTGCAATGGTCAGGGACCACAGAGAGAAAGCAGCTTGGTAAGAGTTGGCAGGGAAGAGGGGGTGGTCACTGGCGGCAGGGGAAGGCAGCGTGATGAAAGCTGTAGCATGGTGAAAGCTGGTAGGGAAAGGCAGCATGGTCAGGGACTGCAGGAAGGGGCAGCATGGTGAGAGCTGGCAGAGAAGCGGGGGATGGTCACTGGGTCACTGCCGGCAGGGAAGAGGCAGGGCGGTGAGAGCCTGCAGAGAAAGAAAGACAGCGTGGTCAGATGCTGCAGGGAAGGGCAGCGTGGTCCAGCTGGCAGGGAAGGGCAGCGTGGTCAGGGACTACAGGGAAGGGTCAGAATGGTCAGGGTCAGGGTGGGCAGGAGTGTGGCATGGTCAGAGAGAGCAACGAAGGAGCAGCATGGTAAGAGACTGCAGGGAGGTGGTAACGGATGAGGGAGGGAAGCGCAGCATGGTGGGAGAAGCCCCAGCATGTTTAGATTTTATCATAGGGCCTAATGCGGCTTACTGACTTAAAATAAAATCATGTTTTACAAGTCCTAAACATGATGTGGAATACTGAGAAGTGAAAATACAAAGGAGAAAAATTTAAAACTGTATGTAGATTACTTTCAATTTGTGGCACAACTTCCTGCTGTGAAGCATGGTATTCCACAATGACATTCAAAACATTGTGCCATACTTGGAGGTCAGCATCTGAGAGAGCTTTTACCTACTGCATTGACAAGTTACTGCCCAGATTTTAAAAAACTTGCGACAAGCCTGCAGTGTTCTACATCTAGTTTTCATGGTAACTTTAAGTAATTATTAGAATCTGACGTTAGTAGGATCAATATTTGTCCTGCTTTTATGATAAAGTTAAGTACGCAATGAATTTTAAGCTTAGTAATTTTGGAGTAGGTAAAAATGTGATGATATGCCTCAGTGTGGCTCTTGAAGGCTTAATAATCAACTTGTGCAGCTCTTGACTTCCATAAGTTTGGCCACCCCTGATCTATGACCTCTACCTCATTTGACATCACTAAAACTTAAGAAGAGTACCTGCCTCTGAGTGTCACTTGTGTGTCATTAATGATTCTTCTGTGGTACAGAAGTCTCAGAATGAGAACTCAGATCTTTGGAAGAAAAAATGCTTTTAGTTGTTTTTTTAAAATGATTTCATTTAGTAATTTAAAGTCTAGGAAAGTATTCTGTTAGTTGTGGTTTGAGGTGTTCTTGAGGCAAGTGTACTTACAAGGTTCCTGCACCAAAAGGGATAATAATCAGAAAATTATTTATAAACTTATTTAAAAATTATTTTTTGTTCAATTTTGAAGGGAGTTGGACAACTGAAATCCTAGTCAGTCATTAGTGGAAGGTAGTTTCAGGTAATAGTCTTGAGCTTTTATAGTACTGTGCTCCTAGTTCTAAAATGTCTTTCTTCCCTATTGTGTAAAAGATCTACAGAATGAGTGATGGGAGCAGACAGGAGATTGACTGAGCAATTATGTGGTTAATTTTTCCCAAGTTAATATGTCCATTAGGTCAGCAGAACTAACTTGAATAAAGTTTTGCACGTGCATATATATTTGCAGGATTGGGGTATAATTTATATTATAAATTGAAAAAATGAAAATGGGTGTTCATAAATTACTGTTAAATGTGAATGTAAATAAACTATAATTTTTCTGTTTTTAGTAACACCTTTTACGTGTAAAAAAATAATTAGACTCAAGTATGATTTTTTAATTTACGTTGATGGTGTCCCTTTAAACTTGAGTTAACTTCACAGCCTGTCTCTACAAAGCCCTAAAGAGGGTACCACCCTACCGTTTGTTCTGCAAGGAAGCCTAGAATCTTAGTGTACCATACTTAATTTTTGTAAACATCACTAATGTTGGATACATGCTTAGAGAGATGGCTGTGACTGTCTCTTTCTGCTCCTGCCCACTACTCATGGGTGCTCTGTTTGATGGCTTGTTTTTCTTTGTATTAAAAATAGCTCCCAAGCCTTGTCTATTCAGTGAGGGAGAATCATTAAATGTCATTCATCCGTTGCCAGCATGTTTTTTTTTTAAAAAAAGTAAATAATTTGATTTTACGACTCCTCAGTTTTCTCTGTGTTGAACCCTGGGTTCGTGATGTGACTGGGATGGACCAGCGACACCCACCAGTGAGACGGATACCAGTTCAAGTAAACAAAAAGGCTACTTTTGTAGTGACACCTTAAACACCTTTAACCACTTAACAGTGTAAAACAAGGAGATCTATGTAAAAACACTTGTAATCAACTAACAGTATGAAGCAAAATTCTATATAGGACACTTATAACCAACTAACAGCATAAGGCAAGATCTAAATGAACGCTTATAACTAAATGACAAAATAAAGCTAAAAACCTATGCAAAGCACTTATAGCCAAGTAACAGCGTGGAGCAAGAAAATCTGTATATAGCACCTGTAAAACACCTCCAACCAAACAACAGGATAAAGTATGAGAGTCTATGCAAAACACTTACAACCTACGAAAGCACTTACGGTTAAATAACAGCATGGAGTAATGACCTACAAGAGGGTGGCCATAATAAGTCAAGGACTTTTCTGGCCTTTTACTGCCTCAACATCGGTATAGGCACTGACCAGCCCACCCGACGCGTATTTACCAAGGGCTGGAAGCCGTTCCTCCTTGGTAGCCAAGAAGGGTGGGTGGCAGAGTGAAAAAAGTCAGATGAGAGAAAAATAAACCCCCACATTCCCCCCGTGTACACTGGGGAAGTTTGGGGCCAGCAGTTTAGAGCAGAAGCAGAGTAATGAACAATTATACAGTAAGAAGGACGCAAAATACAAATGACTAACAAAACACATGTCAAATTAACAACACAAAACTATGCTAGACCATAAACAACTATATCATGAAAGATTATGCAGGGTACAGAGAAAATAATGACTACACAAACTATACAAAACTCAGGTGAAGAAGCTACAATCACAGACTATGTATAAATGGTACCAAGTAGAATGATTAAGAGAAGGTAGGAGGCCTATATCGATTTATAATACCTGTCCCAGGACCGCGGTGGGACCCAAAGCGAGGAGGCAGACCAGCTGCAGCATCTCAGCACTTAATCGTTCGGCCGGCAATCTGTGTACACCCCAAAAAAAGGTCTCGTGGGTGGGTGCTCCCTGTCTCAGTAGGGGGATCAGTCCGACCGGGTCGCGACATGCCCTTTAGCATCCGAGGGTGGGAGAACAACAAGCCAGCTGAGACGGGGGTTTTAATAGAATTTTGCCCAGCCAGAGTAAAAATAGCCAATTAGGAGTGGGATCCTGGTCAGGACCAATGATAAAACTGGGACCCCAGACAATGACCCCTCCTTCGTGGTGACGGGGGTGCTGAGAAACTGTTCAGGGGGCATAGGAACTCACCCCCCTTCTTGTTGACACAAAGCTAGGGAGGAAGAAACTCACACTGGAGATCGAGGGCCATCAGGGGAGATTGATACTTAGTATTCTTCCCCCTTGCGCTGGATGGCCTGGAGGTGGAGGCCCATCAGGGAGATCGATACTTAACATTCCTCCTTGAGAGCAGCATAATCCAGGGGGCTACGTGTGGGGCGGGGTGGCCATCATGGCTGCCGCCTCCGCTGACACTCTGTAAAATGACTAATACTAGAACTCTGTAAAAGGGTAGCAATAGCAAACCCCACACTATTGGTGTTGAAGGGTCTGTGTTTTTTTTTTTCAAAAAATAATTCTAGAAAAGCCTGGTCTTTTATGATATATGGCTTTACACTTGTTGCATTAGCAATTTGTAAAGTCATTGTTGATTAACTTCTAATGATAAAACATGGTTGATATTGTTACTGTGACCCATATTATGTCATTTGGTCCACTGTTATATTGTACTGCCTGTTGAAGGAGCTGTTGTGAAAAAGTCAGTCAACTTAAAAATTGCAACTTGTTTGACATACTCTAACTACAAGTAACACTTTAGATTACTAAAATGGACAGAAATTAGTTATTTTTTCCAGAACTGTTTTGTTCATTTCTCAGTGCTTTGTATAGACAGTGTCTCTTCCCCTGCTGTTTTGTACTGGTTTTTCATACAGCAAAAGAGGAGGAAAAGACATACACCAGAAAACCATAAATATTGTGAAGAAGAATCAGTGGTAGTAAGAAGACTCGAAGATAGTTCTGATTCATTTATCAAACTATTTCAAGCTAATGGTGCTTTTAAACAGTGTACACTGAGATCAAGGAATTGGAACAAATTACAGTTTGGTTGCATCATGGTGTGGCCTCTGTTTTGTCTTTTTGGTTATCTTTATCCCAAAATAAATTCTGAATAAAAGCTGGGCTTACAGTCTCAAGTTTAAAAATGTGATTGACACATGCTTGCTTTGGGCAATTTAGATGCTGTGCAGAGCTTCTCAATCTCTGCATATATAGCTCCTGGCAGAGAGAGTTTTTGGAAAAGAAGGATTATAATTGTTTTGAGAAGATCAATTTTGAGTCAAGTACTTATTAACAGGAAAAACGATGGTCTTACTATCATTCATCTTAAGATGAATTCTTGATCAGCCTTTGGATTGGCCAAGTGCTGAGGGAGCACTAAGTAAAATGGTAAAGACTGGTGAAGGAAATGCAGTCGACATACCATAATGATTATTTTTAAAATTCATCAACAAACGTATGCTCTGAATTAATGTTTTTCAATTAATCAGTTGCGTGTATGGAGCTGTTGATAAATCTCTGGATATATTTCTTTAAACATTCATTTTCTTAGGCTTTTTTATTTTTAGGCATGGAATGCTTTCTCCTTGCTTTAGTTGGAGTTATTAGGAATCCCTGCTTTTGCCTTAGGTTTTCTCACATGATACAGTCTTTCTTCCGTCATCACCACTGCTACCCCAGACAGTCAAGCAGTTTCTGCAGTGCTGTTGTAATTTAAAAAAAAAAAAAAAAAAAATGAAAATTCAAACCTCACTCTCAAAATTTGAGAGAAAAATCATGTCCCAACTTGACCTGTGTAAGCAGATGTCAAGTTATTTTTGGATGGTCTTTTAACTGTAGTACAATAGAAAACTAAATGAATGCACATAAAACTATGGAAATGTAAATCATGAATTGAGCTTTTCTGTAAATTTGATTGTCTAGGAAGCACTAAAGCAACTTGTTTACAAATGGAAGTGAAGTAATTGAAGAAAAATATTAGAGCTTGAAAACCACTAAGTAGGGAATGATACAACATATAGGAAATGTGGGGAAAGAGGTGGTCATGTGCAGTGAGAAACACATGGCTCTTTGAGAATAGCCTGGAATTTTCTTGTGGGGCAATGAATACATTTCCCTCCATGACAGTGTCCCTACACCCTGCTGGTGAGTTTCATCTTTTTACTTGATGTGCCCAATACACCTGGAGAGTTTCGCCTTGGTTGCTGAGAAAGCAAGGAGTTCAGTGTTTTTCCCATTATTGTGCCTACTATGAAAGGGTAGATTTAGCACTCTTCCACAACCTCCACTTTCTTCTCCAAAATGGTATGTTTTGAGCTTTTTATTATCTTTTCTCCCCTTGCCTCCCTCTTTTTGCTTTTATCTGATGTTGCTGCTTATAGTTTTTAAGAGCTAAATGAGATTAAAGCTTTTAATCATTTTAGCTTTTGTCCCAGAATATTTTCAGTAGGCAGAATTACATCAGTTAAACATTTATATATTTCTTTGTTGAAAGACTGTTGTGTTTTTATTTTCCAGAGTTTCATCTGTCCCAATTCTCTTCTAGTAGTTTTGAAAATTTTCTTCACTTTTCATAGTTTGGGGCTACCTTGAGTTTGCTTCCACAACTTTAAGCAGTTATCTTAAAGTGGTCATAAAAGAAGATGGTGTGAGTGCTTTCTTCTTCTCAGTATAGATAATGGCAGTGCCACATTTTTTGCTATAGAAATTGAACACAGCTAATTCCTGGTCATTAGCGGTAGGGGATTTGTTATTTAAGTTATAACATTTTGTTTTGGAAAGAGTTCATTCGAGAAATCCTGCTTCATTATCTCCAGTAGACTTCAGTATTTTCCATTGATTAAAATAATTCATCTGTAAGAAACAGGTCAGTGGAGATCCATAGACAGCTCTGATTAGATGGAGAAGACTTTGAGAAGACCAAAGCTTTTGTCTATCTGAGCACGTCAAGGGAAACGAGTTACTTTTAGTCTTTTTCACCAAAATTTAGCTTCTTAGTAGTTTTCATAGTTTGGTTGCTAGCTGTGGTGTTCTTGCTAGATGTTAAGAAACCTAAGGAACACAAAAAGATTGAAACATTTTATTGTATTTTTGGGGGGGAGGAATGGTTTGGAGACAAGCTTTTGGGATGGAGGCTGGCACAGTTCAGCTAAAGAGCTTTAAACTAGGAATTCTGAGGTGATGGTCTGGAGATGCTCATGTAATTTCCATGCTGATTTTAACACTGGCGGAGAGGAAAATCAAGAAAGAGAGAATACAGCAGTGGGAAGAGAATGGACATTAAGAAGAAGGATAGTGCTGATACAGTTCAATAGAGTAGTGGTTCTCAACTGCTGTGTTGGGATACATTACTGTGTTGCCACATAGCAGTAAGTGTGTCACAGGGAGCCGGGGAAATGGCTGGATTTGGCCTGGGGGGAGTGGGCTGGTGTGTCCTGTAGAATCACAGTATGCCATCAAGTGTGTCTCAACCCACAAAAGGTTGAGAACCACTGTGATAGGCAATATTGGCAGCACAGTGACTGTATCCGGTTGGGGTACAGGAATGTGGGCAGGGTACTGCCAATACAGGGAAGGATTGGGATATCATACGGGGAGATCTGGAAACATTTTAAGCTGGAATAGTAGAAATAGTGTGAAATATGATAGTGAAAGTAATGCATTTAGGGGCTAATAACAAGAATTTTTTCTGTAAGCTGGGGATATGTCAGTTGGAAATGTCAGAGGACGAGAAGGACCAGTGCATATTGGTGGATCGCAGGATGACTATGAACCACCAGTGTGATGTGGCCGTGAAAAAAAGTGAATGTACTCTGAGGATACGTCAGATGAGATATTTCTGATAGAGACAGGAAGGTTTTAGTACCATTATACAAGGAACTAGTGAGACCTCATGTGGAATACTATGTGCTATTCTGGCCCCTGGGTTTAAGAAAGATGAATTAAAACTAGAACAGGTGCAGAGAGGGGCTACTAGGATGAAGAATGGAAAACTTAACCGAGAAGAGGAGACTTGGAGCTTGGTTTGTTTAGCCTAACTGAAAGAAAGTTGAGGAGGGATATGATTGCTGTCTATAAACACATCAGAGGGCTAAGTACAAAAGAGGGAAAGGAATTATTTAAATTCAGTGATGACTGTGGACACCAGAACAAATGAGAATAAACTGGTCTTCAGGAAGTTTAGACTTAAAATTAGATGCAAGTTTCTAACCATCAGAGGAGTGAAGTTCTAGAATAGCCTTCTGAGGGGAGCAGAAGGGATTAAAAAACCCAGCTTCAAAACTGAACTTGAAAAACTTATGGAAGGGATTGTATGATGGGGCAGCCTAGTTTAGTTAAAGGTCAGTCAGTTGCCACTGGTGGTAGACATAACAGTGGCTTGTGATAGGACATTTGAGGATCGGGCTCTGAATTAGTACAGAGAATCTTTTTGGCAAGTCTTGGCCACATGCTCAGGGTTTAATTGATCACCATATTTGTGGGCAGGAATTCTCCCATCTCCGCCCCCACCCACAGGCAGATTGGCAAGGGCTCTGGGCTTTTTTTGCCTTTCTCTGTGGCATGGCTCTGTTGCTGGTGGATTCATTTGTACCCCAGTGATTCTCAACTTGTGGTCTGCAGACCTGTGGGGTGCTGCAGAGTTCCTGCAAGGGGTCTGCGGACATGCTGGGAGCTGGGGCCACACTCTGCCAGGGTCTTGGATTGCCATGGAAACCCAGCTAACCACTTCCCCCCTACACATACCTCCTCCCTGCCCTCCTCCCAGTGTTCCCTGTAAACTGCATGGGAGTGCAGAGGCACAGCCCCTGTTGTTCGCCCGTGCAGGCAACGCTCCCCGCAGCGCACAGCCAGCAGACACGGCCCTTACCCAGCCCGAAGACACAGTCTTCTGGCCAGCAGGGAGGTGTGCCAACTGGGAGTTTTTAAAACTCCCACCCTGAGCATGCTCAGATGCACGTTGAGGGAGAGCATCCTGTGGTGTGGCCAGGTGCAGCAGCTCTGGCGGCCAGGTAAGGGGGGAGAAAAGGGGTCCTGGGGGGTCAGAGAACAGGCCAGCGTGTGGGGAAGGGGCCGGGGGGCAGGAGGAGGGGGCCATGGCTGCGGTGGCTCCACTCCCTGGGAGGGTGGGGAGGGGGACCATGGACAGGACTGTTTGCTGACCAGTCCTGGATCCCAGCCATGGGGGCCTGATTCCATTGGTGGTGATACAACTTCATCCCACCTGCAGGTGGGGGGGCAAAGTTTTTTAACGTTATAAAGGGTTCCCTGGCCTTGAAATGTTGGGAACCACTGCTGTACCCTAAAGTCTTTAAATTGTGATTTGAAGAAGAATAATTCAACCATAGTTTAGAGCAGGGATCTTAAACATGTGGCAGGCAGGCTGCATGCGGCCCCTGAAGCTAGTTTCCTGTGGCCCACAACAACACTGTCATTATTGATATTTATTTGCAATATTGTACGAAAAGGTTTCAGTAATGCGGCCCTCGGGCTAACATACTAGTCCTCATGCGGCCCTGTGCTAGTTCTCATGCAGCCCCTGTGGTGATCTGAGTTTGAGACCCCTGGATTAGAGGTTTACTACAGGAGTGGATGGGTGAAGTTTTGTGGCCTACATTGTGCAATAGGTTAGCCTAGATTAGGGGTGAGCAATCTTTGCTGACCCCTGTGCTGGTCTTTCCTCCCCGACCCTTACCTAGTGCCAGTGGCCCCCTCTGCTGAAAAAATTTGGTGGCTACCTGAAAATTCAGTTGCGGTCATGGCTGGAGTGGGAGCGCTTCACAGGCATGCTGCAGAAAGAAGTCACTCAGAGTGGCTTATCTTGGCTGTGTGTCTGGGGACAGGGTTCCCTAGGTATGCCATGAAAAGTGTCTCCTTTTAGGAGTTCCCAGGAATGCTGCAGAAAAGCTGCCTGGAGTAGCTCTTTTGGGGAGCATCACAGTACAGAGAGAAGCCACTCCAGGTAGCTTTTGTCTGTGTCACATGGAGGCATAGGCATAGTGGAGTACCCCTGAGTCCCAGCTGCACCCGAAGGAAGCTGCCCAGGGTAGCTTTTGGTGGCAGGAGGGGCAATTTCTGTGGTACCTCAGAGGGTGCCACATGCTGCTCTGGATGGGCTCGGGTGCCACTGTTGGCACACGTACTGGGGGTTGCCTGCCAGTGGCTTAGATTATCATGTTGGTCCCTTCTGACCTAAGAGCCTTTGAGTCATAAATAAGAAGAAAACAAGGAAAGAGGTAGGACCACCATGAATTGATGATAGGATGGAGATTAAAGATTTAGTCATGGCCCAATATCTAAACCAGAGGTGTCAAACTCATTCAGTGTGGGGGGCTGCATTGGAGGGCAGCACACCTGATGCGGGCCATTTATCCTCTCAGCCTGGTCTCCCCAGCTCTTTCCCCTGCCATGTTTAGAGTGGAATAGGCTCCCTTTTTTGCCTCTCCACCCCTGCAGACTTTGACACCTTCCTTTTTTCCTGCCCTCTAGGTTCCCCTTCACCTGCCAGCCAGCTCCCAGACTCCCCTTTCCCATTCCTTTTCCACTTTCCCTAGTGTGTGCTGGCAGCAGGCAATCAGGCTCAGTCACAATGACAGGCAGGCTGGGCTCCTGCCTCTCAACCCCCCCCCCCCCCTCACTGTCAGTCATTCAGCATGCTGGCCTTTGATTGGCTCATTCCCATGTGGGCCTCAGCCACTTTTTTCTTTCTTATTTGTGGTTCATGCAATCTGTTGTCTATTAAATTAGCATGCTGACTAACAGTGAACAGCTGGGGGAGGGCTGTGTGGTGATTTTCTGGGAGCCTAGCCTAGCCTGTTGTTATTGAGACGCTGATTGGTTGGCAGACCACAGCAGAGCTGAGCCAGGATTGGCTGGAATGCTTCCTTTGTTTCCCTGTGCTGCTGTGACTCAGATCATGTGGGTGAGTCAGAAGCACTCCTTTTCCTGCTCTGCAGCAGCCTGTCTTTGTGGTTCCCTACTGCTGCGAGGTCCCAGGCAGCAGCTCCATGGGCTGGATCTGCACCTCTGGCAAGCCAGGTGCTGGCCATAAATTTGACCCCCCTGATCTAAAGCCTCAGTTTATAATGAGGCTAGTGGATCTCTTGGGTTGTGGCAGGGTTGTGATAGGCTGCTCATCAGATCCAGTCTGATGTGGTGCTGTGACCTCCCAGTTCCCACTCTTGAACCTCAATTCACTCTGCTTTGCCAAGTGACCACTCACTCCTGAGTTAGTCCACGCCAGCCTCTCACATGCAAGCAGTCCCAGGCAGTGGGTGTATGTCCCTTGGCTACTCAAGGGACGGTCCCCCAACAAGCACCCCTGGCCCCAATTACTAAATGAGGAGCCACTATCTACAGAGATTGGGAGCCACTCCCAAGCACCACACCCTCAAGTCCATCCATTTAATGAGGAAATGGATTGTGCCCAGCCTCCTTCACTCACACTCTCTAAAGACCACACAGCTTTAGGTAAAACAACTACTAGTTTGTTGATCAGATTATGAGAATATAGCCAGTCATGGCTAGGGCTACCAGATGCCAAAGCTTGGAAAGGAGGACAGGGAGGTACAAAAAGGAGGACATTGGAGGACACGTACACATCCGGAGCCATGCACAGGCCCCTTCATTCACCCAGCCACCCCAGCTACTGTCCCCCCGCCCCCCACATGCTTGTCCCATTGATCACCCAACTCTGGAGAAATCTGCCTAGTTCCTAGTTACAGTGTGAGATTAATTGCAAGAACAGCAGCTGAAGAATATCAAATGAATGGCTTAAGTATTTTTCATCTTAACATTAAAGTAACCATAAAGTCACCCACTTTAAGTATTTAATGTTTATATCGAGATGCAAGGAGAATCACACTGCAGAACTCCTATCCAGACTGATATTTTTACATTGTGAGTTGCAAATGGAAGCAAACCTCCAATAAATTTAATGTAGTAATTATGGACAAGATTAAAATCAGTTTAAACACAGTATGTTCCTGCACAGAATTCACACTCATTGTTTGACACAGAGGGGCAGGCGCTTGACTACATGAAGTCTAACAGAATTTGGGGTGTTGGCTTCTAAAGGAAAAGTAACCTCTGTCTGCAGTATTCTCCCCATGACTTGAAATTCGGGGTGTGGTGAATGGGGTGCTCACTAATTTGGTCTAACACTGTTACTAGCTGACAACTGGGGGGGACAGGTGGGGTATACAGAAATCCTGTCTAGCCTCAGTTTTGAGCCTCACTGTGCCGTATTTAAAAAAATCACAGACAAGCTCTTTAAATTTTACGCACACAGGAAAGGAGAAATCGGAAGACGTGAGAGCTGCTGGTTTTTATGTGCAGACCTGCCTGAAACATAACCTTTTACCTAAAATGCAAATTTCCAGAGATGACATATCCTACTATGTCTGCCATAAACCACAGATGGACATATATCTATTTTATGACAGTTGACATTTTCCGTTTGCTTTTATGTGAAATGTACATCAAATGGGGGGGACCAGAATTAGGTGTTTGTGACTATCAAATGCTCCACCCAAGAGGACAGCACATATTCTTAAATGCAGTGATCAGTTTTTTCCTAAATACAGCTAGTCCTCACTTAGTGACCTACTCGTTTAGTGACCCCTCAGAGTTATGACCGGCTCTCTGATGAGTTGGTATTATGGCGATGTACGAGAACTCGCATCAACTCTCTCAGATTACCTATATTTACAGTACACTTTGCAAACTAAGTTCAGTACATTAGAGCTTAAAACATTTAAAATATATATGAAAAATGTTATAAATGATGCAAAGGTGACATTAAAACTATCTACCGATGGTTGAAAAACCCACTACCAGTAAAGTACATTATGCCTGAAATACCGGTAAGGGCTGCTCCTCGTTTAGTGACCAATTCGTTTATCAACCGGGTTTCAGGAACGGAACCCGGTCACTAAGTGAGGACTACCTGTATACCAAAAGAAACTCTCCCTAAAAGTAAAATAAAAATAAGCATAGACTATATAAGCAAAAGGCAAAATGCAGCTGCTTGTTTTCTGTGATTTGATAAACTGCTAACAAAGGGACAAATATTTTGTAATTCTTGCTCAATCAAATTTCCCACTGACTTCATTTAACCTATACGATCAGGCCCAGCCCAGCAGCTACTTTAGAATGTATAATATTGTACATCTGTGTATCTTAATAAAATTTAAGGATACATTTATAGTGGACTCATCTCATCTTGGAAGGGAGAAGCAGACTGAAAAATTACGTTGAGAAAAGGAAAATCAAATGGATTCAAACCTCCTGACAATCAAAAGTGAACTTCCCTTGACTCCTAAAGAAAAGATTTGTTGCTAAAAGCCAGAGTTCATTGGGAGGAATAAAGATCTGGTTTAGCCCAACCATAAGAGAAAGAAACCTCCCCAGAAACTTTTAAGCAGGGCAGCAAAGCAGAAAGTGAAGAAGCAGTCACAGGTTTGTCTCTGGACACCACAGAGACACCATTAAGCTGAAGAAAAGTCCCACCCTCTCCAAAAAATTAAGATCAAGCCTTCCCCAAAATCAGGTGGAGGGAAAGGGGAGTGGACCATAGCTGGAGCCTGGAAAGAAGCCCAGGGTGAGGAGTGGAAGCAACAAGGCAAAGCAAAACCACTTCCCTGGCCCCAGCCAGCCCTCTTCACTCTCAGTTAAGGTGCACCAGCCCAGCGATGGATCCTCTCCAAATTCCCAACCCCACCAGCAGCTGCAACTGGGCTGAGCCAGCAGGGGAACACATGCTAGAGCTGCGCACTTCTATTTTTAGTGGGCTGCTGCAGCCTCCAGCAAAAGATGGACATAAGGTACTTTTACGCTAATGCCTGGTGGATGGAGGACTGCAGGGCAAAAAGGAGGACGTCCTCCTTTTGCCGGAAGTCTGGTAACCCTAGGCATGGATAATGACCATGCAGGAATATTAAAGGAACTGGCACATGAAACTAAGTCCAATAACAAGAATTTTTAATGACTCTAAATATGAGGATCATACTGTTTGACTATGAATTGCTAGTGTAATTCCTATTTTTAAGGGGATGGGAAGTGAGACAGGAAACTACTGATCCATTAATTTGACCTAAATTTTATGAAAGGTCTTGGAACAAATTTTGAAAGAGAAAGTAAACAAGAGCATTTAGGTGAACAGTAATTAGGATAAAATGTAGCATGGCATTAGCAAAGGTAGATCATGACAGACCAACCTGATCTCCTTCTTAGAGAAGATAAAAATTTTTAACAAAAGGAATGCAGCGTATCTAATTTATCTGAGATTTCGGTAAGGTATTTTCATACAGTTTTAAATGGAAGATTATTAGTTAAGGTGAAGAAGATGGGATTAACATGAGAACTGAAAGGTGGATAAGAACAGATTAAAGGGAGAGAATACAGTGGGCCATACCATAAGGTGAGCTGTCAGACTGGAGGGGGTTACTAGTGGCAGGGGATTGGTATTTGGGATCAGTCTTATTCAACATTTTTATTACTGACCTTGGCATAAAAAATGGAAACATGTTGTTAAAATTTGTGGCTGACAGAAAGTTGGGAGATATTGTCACTACACAGGACTGGAATATTGTATAAGAAGATTTGGAGGACCTTGTAAATAGAGTGATAGTAATGGGATGAAATTTAATACAGGTAGTCCTCACTTAGTGACCGGGTTCCGTTCCTGAAACCCGGTTGATAAACGAATTGGTCACTAAACGAGGAGCAGCCCTTACCGGTATTTCAGGGATAATGTACTTTACTGGTAGTGGGTTTTTCAACCATCGGTAGATAGTTTTAATGTCACCTTTGCATCATTTATAACATTTTTCATATATATTTTAAATGTTTTAAGCTCTAATGTACTGAACTTAGTTTGCAAAGTGTACTGTAAATATAGGTAATCTGAGAGAGTTGATGCGAGTTCTCGTACATCGCCATAATACCAACTCATCAGAGAGCCGGTCATAACTCTGAGGGGTCACTAAACGAGTAGGTCACTAAGTGAGGACTAGCTGTAGTACAAAGTGCAAGGTCATGCGTTTAGTGACTAACGGCAAGAATTTTTGCTACAACTGGGGACTTATCATTTGGGAGTGGCAGAGGAGAAGAAGAACCTGGATTGACTGCAGGATGACTAGGAGCTGTCAATGTGATGGGGCTGTGAAAAAAGTTAATACAGTCCTAGAATGCATCAGGCATGGTCTTCCTTGCAGAGACAAGAAGGTGTTTACATCATTACAGAAGTCACTGATATGATCTCTTCTAAAATATTGTGTGCAGTTTTTTCTTAAACATGGGAGAGAAGATGAGTTCAAACTAGAATAGGTGCAGAGAAGGACTACTTGAATGATCTAAGGGTGGGAAAACCTACTTTATAAGAAGAGATTCAAAGAGCTTTGTTTGTTTAGCCTAACCAAAAGAAGGTTATGGGGAGATATGATTGCTTTCAGTAACTACATCAGGGATATAAATATCAGGGAGGGAGAGGGGTTATTTAAGTTAACTGCCAGTGTTGACACAAAACCAAGTAGATTTAAACAGTCCATTAACAAGTTTAGGATTGAAATTAGGGGAAGGTTTCTAACTATCAGGGGAGTGAAGTTCTGGAACAGCCTTCAAGTGGGAGTAGTGGGTGCAAACCACATGACTGAGCTTGATAAGTTTATGGAAGAGAAGGTATGATGGGACTACCTACAGTGGCAGTTGGCCCATTGGCAGCTGCAAGTAGCGAAAATCTAAATGTAAAAGTCCAAATCAGTAACGTAGTCTGAGGTTAGGAATCTGTTACAGGAGTGGGTGGGTGAGGTTCTGTGGCCTGTAATGTGCAGATCAAAGTAGATCAGGGGTGGCCAAACTTATGGAACTCAAGAGCCGCACAAATTGATTATTAAACCTTCAAGAGCCACACTGAGGCATATAGCCATATACTTTTACCTACTAAACTGATTTTCTGATGTTATTCCACAAGCCACACTTTTTCACTCAAGAGCCACATGCAGCTCCCGAGCTGTAGTTTGGCCACACCTGGTCCCTTCTAACATTAAGTTAATGCTTCTGTAAGATATGGTTGAATTTCTTCATTTAATATTGGTGAGATGGTACTTAAGTCAGGGCTCGACAAAATTTGGCACCTAAGTAGGTGCCCAGCTTCAATGTAAGATGCCTAGTTGAGACACCCCCACCACAAAAAGCCACGGCAGCGGTACAGAACCCATCACTGCCAAAATATCTCTGATCCACCGAGTGCTTGTAAAGGTGCCGACAGTTTTATTTTTGGTTGCCAGAGGACAATTTTCTCCACTGCATTTCCAGTGTGAAGCTAGGTGCCTGGCTACAAAACTCAGGCTGCATGGCCACTTGGCACCTGGGGTTTGTCAGGCCCTGGCTTAGGTACTGTACAGTTTCTCATTTAGAGTAGCTAAAATTTGTCGCTTTATTTGCTTGCTCATTTCTCTGCTGCCCCCCTTTAAAAATACAGTTATCTCACTTTTATATAAAGCAGGCCTTGACAAATCTGTTCCTGGTCACCATGGTGACCAGGTTTAGTAGCCTGTCACATAACTACACAGCAGAAATGTAATGGAGGCGTGCTCTATGGTGACCAAAAGTAAAATTTCTGGCATCTAGCTGTGAGGCAGTTTTGTCCACCTGTTATGTAAAGCTTGGATTTTAGCCAGAGTCCTAAACCTGTGGGCCAAAGATGGATACGGAAAGGCAGATGCTCTCCAGGTGCATTGCATGTGTTAGAAGCCAGTCTTCCTGCTACTGAGAAACTGTGATGAGATTCTGTTCCAGATGCCATCCTTTTACTTTGTTTTAAGTTCCAGAGGAGCAGCTATGCTAATCTATATATAGAAAAACAGGGAAAGTCCTATGGCATCTTTTAACACTTCTTTGGGCATAAGCTTTTGTGGGCTGCAGCCCGCTTTGTCAGATGCATGAAGTGGAAACTGCGGTTAGGAGGTATATTTAGATATATAAGTGTGAGAAACTTTACGATGGGGAGCACAAGTGCTAACAAAGTCACTTCAGATAGGATAGATGAGGTCCATTCACAGCAATTGGTTAGAAGGTGAGAATGTGTCAACAGGGACAATTACTCTTTGTAATGAGATAACCATTCCAAGTCTCTATTCAGACCTATTTCCTAGTCTCACCTATTCTCTCATGACAGATTTTCCAAGTGATTAGAAGATTGTATAATGTGCCAGTAATAAATGCAAAATAATGGAAAAAACTGATACAGGATTCAATCAATAAAGAATGGAAAGATGAGAATACAGTTAATGCTACTTAGCATGGTTTTTGGAAAGTAGGTTTTGTCAGATAAACCTGATTTCATTTTTTGATGAGATTCAGTTAGATGTGTTATACTTAGGCTATTGTAAAGAATTTGGTTTAGTAGCACATAACTTGCTGTTTAAAAATTAATGCTGTATAATATCAAAGCACAGGTTCAGTGGATTAAGAGCTGACTGAGAGATCTCAAAGGGTTGTTGTCAGTGGGGGAATTAGAGAAGGATGTTTCTATTAAAAGTCTGCGGGGATTGGTGACTGATGTTGGCTATTCAACCCTTCTATCAGTTATCAATTTTTAAAATTTTAATAAATTAAATATCACTGAAGCTTTGAGGATGAATTATAGGGTATGAAATTGAGGCCAGGTGAGTTGTACAGAGTGACTTGGAATGCTTGGTAAGTTGGGCTTATTCAAACAATATTTTTAATGTATGCAAATATTAGAATATATATTTAGGAACAAAGGCTGTAGAAGTCTTTCTACAGAATGGGGGACTGTATTGTGGAAAACTAACTCTGGAAGGGATTTAAGAGTCATAGTGAGAATGCAAAAGCGACTCATTTTGGGCATGAGCTGAATATGATCTCCCAGTGTAGTGCTGTAGCGTGCACACAATTAAAACATGGATCCTTATCTCACGTTTGGAGGAAAAAAAGCATGAAATAAGATGATAAAAGCATGGGGAGAAGGGGGCCCGGAAATTCAGGGAATATATATATACTAAAGCATGTTTCTTAGTTTTTCAATGCATGTTCTTCCAGACAGAATTAAATACACACCTTAAAAGGAAAATGTCCACTTAATATTCAGTATATACATTCTTTCGTATGTTCATAAATTCATATAATATCTGTAATTTGTCATGTTAACCAAAGTTGGTCTTTTTTTTATTAAGAGTTACATATCTGCTGTGTTTGAGGGCAACTGCTGGGAAGGTGGAGCATGCTCCTTTCCCTCCACTCTCATCCCAGTATAGAAGAAACATGAGGAGAAGGGGACATCTGCTACATTATTCTCTTTGAGCCTCCAATTGCCAGTGGCAGATTAGGAGCCTCTGAGCTGCCTCCACTGGTGGGCCCTGCTTAGGGCCCCAGCCGGGGTTCCACTTACTCTCATCTGGGGCTGCAGACCCCCTGACCCTTGTCTAGGGCCCAGCTCCCGGGGGGATGGCTGGCACTGGGTGAAGGACTCGGGCCAGAGCCTGGCCCTGGACCTGCTGATTGTCCCACCTGGGGCAATGGGGCTGACTAGTGCATGTGGGGTGGCCACACTGGAGTCAGTACTGCATGGCACGGCAGCTGGACCTGCCCCTCTTCTAGGGGCGGACTGTCCGGCCCAGAGGTGGGGTAGGAGAGCAGAGCCTGGTGTCTGGGCTGCCACGCCCTGGAGGCAGATTGGCCAGCCCGTGAGGGCAAGGTAGGACTTGCAGTGCAATGCAGAACCTGGCCTCTGTCCCGGGGTGGCTCTGCTCCCCTCCAGCATCACACTGGGAAAGGCCCCCCCCACATTGTGTGTGCCCCTGGGCATGGTCCTTATAGGCCCGTGTGCTGATCCACCCATGCCAAATGCAAGTTCTTGCAGATCTGCACTTGAACATTTGTACAGCTTATAGAACGATGAGGTCTGGGTCCATGACTGGCTTCCTTGGGGCCATTCCCAGTACAAATAAATAAATTCCACTAGCCTTTGTAAGGGTGAGGAAATGGTTCTCATCTGTAAATGGCTATAGTTCTGGTGTTCAGTCTCTCAAGCACCAGCTGCAGAATGAAATTGACATGACTGAAAGTTGCACTAATCCACAAGGAAATTGCATAAAAACAGATAATTTGTGTCTTGTTAACTTCTCTGCTGCTGATAGGAAGAGGCATTGATTCTGTCTGAGGATTTGAGAAGGCGTTGTGTCACTGTTTCACATTTGGAAGGTTATCTTTGCAACCATAATGGTTAGGCACTTCACTTTTTTTTCACTAGATGCTGCTGGTCTAATCCTCTTCCCAATCACTGAGTAATAGGAGAACAGACTTTCTCAGATGTACATATGGCTGGCCATTCATCTCTAGGGGAAATAATTCCAAGCACATGTTTGCATTATTACACTTATTAATGAGCAGTGTCTGATGATGAGGTTTTCTTGGCTCCATTCATATTTGTCATCAAATACACCTATGTAGAAACACCAGAGGAAAAAAGTGATTTTTCTTCTGTTCAGATAAATGGGTGTGACTTTTTTTTCCAGTGGTGTTGAAATATGGAAGAGATTAATCTTTTTAGTGGCCTACCAACATACAGTATGTGCCTCATGAATACTAAATTGGCCTTATGCGTATAAGCTTTTTTTTAATGTGATATATAACTTAAAAGAAGTCATAGGAATTACCATACTGGATCAGACCTAATGTCCATCTACTCCAATATCCCATCTGACTGCTGTTAACACCAAATGCTTCCAAGGAAAGTGTAAGAATCCTGGAGTGGGCAGATGTTGGATAATCTACCTCACAAATGAGGTTTTGTTCTTAAACCCTGAATTATATTCCTTCCACCTTAATATCCCTTCCAAATTTTTTGTTCCTATTAACTATAACTTCTGGTATTCTTGTAGTCCACATAAATCATAGATGATTTTGATTGGAAGGGACCTCAGGAAGGCATATAGTCCAATCTCTTGCTCAAAACAGAGCCAACCCAACTATAAATATCTCATCTGTTTTTGAATGTTGCTAAATTTCATTTCAGTGACTTCCTGTGACAGTGAGTTCTTTAGTCTAATTACATATTGTATGAGTTCCATTTATTAGTTTGAATTTACCATTTGTTCTTGCCTTTGTAAAATAAATATGTTACAGAAGAGTTTGAAATTTCACAAAATTAATTCCATATTTTTGTTTTGACCACATAATACCACTTTTGGGTGACAGTTGTTCTAAGCACTATCTCAATAATACTCTTTTCTTTTGATGATAATTCATGTTTAAAATTTTAGCTAGCACATTAGTCAGAGACAAATACTATGGGGTTTATAATCAGAATTTGAGATGTACCAAAAAATCCACAGACTTAATTTATCATCATTGACTTTGTTTTCTGCTTGTTTCTAGCCTGTATCAATTTTAATAGAAATTCTTTGCATGAAGGAGAAGCCAGACTTTTTACCTGCAGTACCAGTTAAGTCTGTTTCTAAATGTTGCTCGTGAATTTTACTTTCTCCCTTGAGTGACCAAACCCATCTTTCCTTTAAACTTGGAAACCAGCCCAAAGTTAGCTCAGGTATTCTTTTAATCTTCCATATGTGGAATGAGTCTTCTAAATTAATTAAGCTTAACATATTAGCTTCTTAAAAAGCCAAAATATTGAGATATTAACCAGTTGAATTTTTAAAACTTTAATGACTAGTGTAGCAGAAGGCAGTAATGGCTCTTGCAATTGAAGGAAAATGAGTGTTTTGAAATTTTAATGAATTGTCTAATCTCCCAGCCCTTTTCGAGAAAACAGTGTTGAAAATCAGATTCTACATCAAATTCTATGTAGTTGGATACAGTGACGGCTATTTCTAATCTTCAAGGATATCATTCAAACTCTGTCTATAGTTGAGTGTATTAAGTTCTTTGATATTTTTTGCTTCGACCTTGGATGTGTAATTTCTATTTCTATATGTTCATTTTCACTAGCCATCCTGTCTTTGCCTGTAAGTTCTAAATAATCATCTTTATTGAAGGTTGATGTAAAGTATTGAGGGGCTATACCTTGATGATCCTTAAGCTCCACTCTGTCCAAACTCTGTGGCAGCCCTACTTACGGCTAGAAAATCTTTTACAGTTTGTTTTAGTTTCTTTTGCAGGGTCTAACTCTCCTTGATTTCTAGTAGTTCTCACTTTGTCCCTAAGCTTTTGAATATCTACGATGTGGCTTTTTATGCTTATCAGTAATGCCTTCCATTTTTATAGGCTCTTTAATCTGATTGTTCAGACAGCTAGGTCTGAAGCCCTTCTTCACATTTTTTTCCACTTGCTTAGGATTCAAAAGGTCTGAAACCCTTCTTCTTTTTTTCCCTTTCCTTAGGAAGCAAATTCCAGATTAGTTTTTGCACCCTTAACTTAAAGACATTCGTAGCCGCTGCCACACTTAAGTCCCTAAACTCTTCAGTCCATTTCATTTCATTAAGTGGTTCCCTTTGTTTTTCCTTCTGCCCACTTGCTTTTGAAGATCTTAGTTACTAACCTGGTTTTGAGTATCCTTCTATTTAATTTAAACTAAATCAACTCATGATCACTCAATCCAAGGAAATGTAATTGTAGGGTCAGGGGGTCTCTTTGTGGTGATGTGTGACCAGTTCCTCCGTAATGCTGTCACTGCTTACCAAAACCAAGTCTACAATAGCATCATCTCCTTGTTGCTTGACTGACTGTTTTGATGAAGAAATGTGATTCTGCATTGGGAATAAATGAGTCCTAATATGGTTAGTAGCATTTGTTCTCTAATCTATATCTGGGAAGTTAGTCTCTAAAATATACTTCTTGGAAATTGTGTCATCTGTCAAATTATATAAAAGAGAGAATCTCTGTTTATGTCCAAATCTGAGTCTCATTGTTTAAAGCAAAACCCTAACATCTCTCCAGTAGAACTTCTTTTACGGTATTTCCCTCAAACAATTCTGACCATAACCAATTCTGGTTTATCTATGCTGTCATTTCTTTCTTATTTACATCTGTGGTATCATTGAAGTACAGTTCTATTCTACTACTTCTGCTTTTTTGTTACTCTTTGTCCTGAGCAGTGCATACCTGCCAATATATTCCAGGTGTCATTCGAAGGACCTCCCTTGACTCTGTTTAGATGAGTATGAAGCCTTCCCTCAAACCTCACCTAACTGTAGGAATTGTGGTGGTAAAGGTGGTATAAGGCAGTGGTTCTCAACCTTTTGCAAGTTGCAGCACACTTGATGGTGTGTCGTTGCCCTATAGGACACACCAGCCCCCAGGTCCAAGCCCTCACCTCCCTGCAGGTCAAATCCAAGCATCTCCCCAGCTCTCTACAACACACTAACTGCTTTGTGGAGACACAGTGGTAGATAACCACTTGGATAGTGGGGTTCCCAATTATTCTTCTCCTCTTGCATGTTCCGTTTTGTGTCCTGTACAGTCAGTGTAATCAGTGCTTTCCTTTGCTTGAGAAACACAAAAGTAAAATGGATCCGCTTCTTGTTAGTTTTACTGGTGCCTACAGGGTTCCAAACAGAAGCCACAGAAGTGAAAAGATTTTCATCATGACGTCTAGAAAACCTTGTGTCAGAGTGAATTTGCCAACATTTTTCACAGATTTCCTCTTTGTATTCTTTGTTTTTGACATGGAAAAGTATGATTTTCATAATGTGTAAATATTATATAGGAAGAATACAATATGGTTTCTAGAGTGGAAGATTCTCTTAACTTTAGAAACCATACTATATAGTATAGTAAGTACACAAGTAATCTTTTCTAAGAAAAATTGAAGGGTGACCAGAGTTATGGGAGTGTTCATGAGAGATCAGTTGTAAAATACATTGTTTCAAAGAAAAAGACTCATTTTCAGTTATGGTTAGACTTGAATGGTGATTAGCCTTCTCCCCCAAGACTTGGAAGAAAAGCCATCTAATAATAATGGTAGACTTGGACATTTTTTCTGTTAAGATACTTTTTCTCCCAGTAATACTATATATAATTCAACAGACTGACTAGTTGGCAGTCAAATATTTGATGTTTGTTTATTATAATACTTTTCATCCAACAACAATTAAACTTTGACCAATGAAGTGCCATACTGGAGGCTTGCCAAGAGCCACAGAAGTGAACCTGCATCCATGGAAGCATGGTGTTTCGAGCAATGTGACAGAGAACTGTGCTCTCTAAGTTGAACAGTTCGAGCAGTGGTGCTCAACCTTTCCAGACTACTGTATCCCTTTCAAGAGTCTGATTCGTCTTGCATACCCTCAAGTTTAACCTCATTTAAAATCTATTTGCTACAAAATCAGATAAAAATACAACTGTCAGCCTACTGTTATAGAAAAATTGTCCACTTTTTCATTTTTTTCCATATAATTATAAAAAAATCAATTGGAACATAAATGAACTTTCATTGTAGTATACAGTATATAGAGCAATGTAAAAAAGTCACTGTGAAATTTTAATTTGTACTGACTTCACTAGTGCTTTTTATGTAGTTTGTTTTAAAACAGGGGTCTCGAACTCAAATCACCACAAGGGTTGCATGAGCTCTAGTACATTAGCCCAAGGGCTGCACCACTGAAACCTTTTCATACAATGATATTGCAAATATTGACAGTGATGGTGTTGTGGTGGGCCACAAGAAATAACTTTAGCATCCGCATGTGGCCCTAAAGCTGTAAGTTTAAGATTCCTGTTTTAAAACTAGGCAAATATCTAACTGAGTAGTTGTGCTCCCTGGAAGACTTCTGTATACCCCCAGGTATGTGTGTACCAAAACCACTGAATTAGAACAACGTGCAGTTGACTACTGGTGGCATAGTGTATCAGCTTGGCACAAATATAGGTAAGAGCACATAAGCTGCCAGCAACCATTTAAGAAGACTGCTGTGTATGTCAGGATGCCTTTGTGGTAAAGATTAAAGTGGCTACTGGCTGCATTATCCCATAACATGGGGCTGCTGACTCTTGTGTAGTACTCCGAGTTGAATGGAGTATAAAGTTTAGTTTTCAGGTCACTTAAGGAATAAGAGAGAACATTTTCAAAACCAAACATGTTATCTTAAACTAAGCTTTGTAAAATTGCAAAGGAGTGGTCATTGTGATATCATCTGCATCTTCTGTACTGAACTGTACGTAGAATCTGGTTCTTGTTCTAGAAGACTTTCAACGCTTTTGGTAGAATTTGCAGGACATAATACACATGGTCCAAACTTAGTTAATTCTCAAAACAAAGTGTGTTGTAATGCACAGACTTAAACTTCTTATAAAAATATTTAAGGAAAAACAGTTCAAAATGCTTTTATCCTTATCTGGAAAGAACTGAGTTCAGAATTTACAGTTTTTGTGGAACAGCTGGTGTTTCGAGCTTGCACATCATAGCAAATGCAGTTACAGGTACATTTTTTGACAGTGCACAAGTGAGGTACAATCTTTAGATTTAGCCATTGGCATGAGAGAGTCTCCTTTCAGGTTACCTTTTCATTCTTCTGATATTATGTAATCTGAAACAAAATGTGTACCATATTGAACTTAGGGTGTAATTGTATGGAAGAGAGACTGACTGTAGCGTATTGACTTTATTGACATTTTGGGGCCAGGTTAAAGGGGTTTTTAGAAAGCAGGGTTTTGTGTATTGTTTGTTCTTTGCACGTAGGCAGACCCCTGAGTACTTTTTAGGATCTCAGTCATAGCAGTGTGATATCGGGTTAATTAACATATAGTAACAGATCTTTAAGGAGTGGAGACCTAGGTTTCTGCAGGCAGACCTTTGATTTCACTGTTTGGTACGTTGTTTTGTAATGACTGGGATTAATAAATACTTAGATAAATTAAAAGAACAGGTAGAAGGTTATGTAAATTTGCAGTATGTTGGTATTAACCTGGTGTAAGAATTATACATTTACATTTTCTGTTTTAATGTCCTACAAAATCTCAACCATAAACTTGTACATTTTTGTATTTAATTTTCGATTATACACTTCTTGTAAGATCCCCCAAAATAGTGAAGTGACCACCAGTCTGCTGTACAGGCAATCAGGCCATGGAGTGGCAATATGCGATTTTCTGTAGAAAATCACAAGTCCATTATCTCTTAAGAAGCACAATAAAAAAAAGTTGGGGTGAGTGATGTGGGTGTTGTGCATGCCTCTGCAGGTATGAATGCACTTACCAAACCCTCATGGCTGAAGCACACAGTGTGTCACAGAGAGTGGTTGATTTATATTGGGTTTGGAAAGGATTACTTTTCTTTTATCACTTATACTGCTTCTTTGTGGAAATCTTTTTCTCATGGATTTTGTCTGATGCTTGAAAATTTGTTTCTAATTGTTTTAGTGTGTGTAATCATCGAAATAAAGACACTTAAATATATCATTCAGTGTACATATAGGCACTCGTCTACAAGCCATCTGTAACTATTACCATAAGTTCCTCTCCAGGCCAGTCCTTGAATACCTACAACCTAGTTTTAGTTTTTCACTTCATAGAAACTACTCTCACCAAAGACTCAAGTGATTGTTGTGTCCAAATTTCTGGGGCCTCTACTCCATCTTTGTTTTTGATCATCTGCCTTTTACATGGTTTATCATTTCCAAAATGAGGAAAACTTAGCTCTACATTTCTAACTTTATTGTTAAACTTTACTTTGATATCATAAAACATGTAATCTTTGAGAGCTACAGTATATGCCAAATTCCAGTAAAAAAAGCCCTGCACTTTGAGATTGAATCTGAGAACTCTTCACTCAGTGTGGAGCAAATCCCATCTTGTTTTCACCCTCTGCTAACTGGCAAAAGCAAAAAATATTTTCATTTTATATATTATGTGAAAGGAAATATTATAGTCGGCATAGGTACCAGTGTGTGTTATAAAATTCACCTAACACTCCAATGTGAGACCCTGTTTTCAGTGTTCTATTACTTTGCCAGTTCTAATGGAAATTTTCCATGCTGGATGTCTGGATAAGGCTGAATATTTTTAGTGGAATGATAGTTTAATTGGGTTAACCATTTTGAAGAATGGGGTTAAGGGTAAATATTTTTTTCTTTATTAAAAAGAAAAAAGTAAAGTCTTACAGCTCTTTAGTTCCAACATCTCAGTTCTTTGGAACAGGAACTGAATTTTTGTCTCTAGTGTCAGTGTTGTAATTTTGCCTTTCCTGTAGAAAGTTTGCCCAGATTTAAGCCTTTGAAAAGTTTCAGATCACATGCGCTTTATAAAAATTTGTTAGAGCTGGGCAGCTAAATTTTCTGAAGATTCGGTCTTCACTGAGTGTCCTCCGTCTTCTGACAGCTCCTCCATGGAGATTGGACTACATATGTTCCATCTCCATCTAACAACTAAGCATGCTTCAGCTCAAGGTCTGAGAAAAACTTCCTTGCAATTGCTGCTCTTAGCTGTGATGGGCCACTATGGCAGCAAGCAATGAAACTAAGAGCAAAGAAACTCTCCTGTGCTCTGTGATCCCGCTGCTGGTGCCTGGACAGCATGGAGAGAGGAAGAAACATCCAGGAATGCGGAAGGATTGAGTCAAGTGTGGGATTGGATAGAGGGGAAGAACTTCAGGGTGGGAGGGGACGGATGCCTCAGAAAAAAGGGGCCAGAGTCAGGAGCAGAGAAAAGATGAGTCACTGAGTGTGTGATTGGGAGAAGCCCAGGGGAAACATGCACAAGTGAGATGAGAGGGGAGGGAGTTGTGTGGGGGTTTATGAATGGAAGAAGATGGAGAAGACAGACTGAAGGGTCTATCTACTACTAGAGAACAGTCTCCCCTTTAAAACCTTGACTTGAAACATTCTTGCTGTCCAGTAAATAACTGTGAAGCCTACCTGGAAAGTGTATCTCATTCTCTTGTGATGGGAAGGTCACACAGAGACACCTGCTGCTACCAGGTTTGTCAGTTGCTCAAGTGATAAAAAAAAACTACACCGTGGATCGAGAGATTCCTGTGTTTCTGATGGCCCATGTAGGGGATTCAGTATGATTCTACCTGATGAAACTTTTCTTTTGCATTTTAAGTTATTAAAAAAAAAATACCTGCAGAATTTACATACAAAAGAAATAGGAAAAGATCATGCAGTTGAAAGCAGAATACAGATGTACTGAGGGGCCAAATTAAGTTTACACAGGCAACTTTTCTAGCTATTTCCTACTTCTAAGTGCTAGACTTGTAACTGTAATATTACTTAAAATAGTAAAATAATAAAATATTATTCTAAAATAGTTTAAAATATTGAGGCAGACTAGCTGCAACTAGATGTTTAAATTAAAAGAAGAGCTGACATACTGTAGATTGATTCTAGGTCACAGTTCAAGCAAGTTGTAAAACATTGTGGTTTGGCATTCTGTTTCTGGCTTTGCCCCGGATCTGCTACTACAAGTATAAAAACAGCACAGTATCTGACTGTCTTATGTCTGGTAGTACAGAGCATGGGAGAAGAGAAAATTAATGTTGAGACAGTTTACTATCAGTAGCCTGAGGCTTTTACAGCAGGTAAATGGTGTTTGAGAAGGGACGTCAAACTTGTTCAGTGGCAAGGGGTGAATCGGTATTTTTAATTGCGGTCCATCAGTTATGGTTACAAAATTAATATTGTGTACTGCCCTCAGTACACAGCAAGCCTCTGATGAGCTCTGTCAGACTGGATCATCACTGATATTGAGAAGTTTATGCAAATACAGAGGATGAAATAGTCTGTTTCTAGTTATTTAAGTTGCTATTGCATTTAGTATCACTCAGAAGTGTCATTTACTGTCTATGTATATACTTGAGTAAGGGTATTCTAATGAGGCATATAACTGCATGCCTAAATGATATACAATTTAATTATGGTATTTTTTGAGAGACTATTGTGGGGTGCTTCACTCTGGATAGCAGCAGCCCCTCCAACTGACTGTTCTAGGAATTAGGTTTTTGAGCTTGGAGCCCTCTTCTTGCGGTTCCTTTCTTGCTCCTTGGACGCTGTTGTGCCTTTCCTTCATGACTTAGCTGTCCAAGCAAGTTAGAGTAGTCCTCCCATTACAGTGTATTGTCAACATCTTCCTCACCATTCCAAGCAGTCCTTAAGTTGTCTGTCAAGGCTGGGTCACTCCCTTGCTAGATACAATGCATGGTCTTAGACAGCGTCCGAAGTCACTGCCCAGATTGTGCCGTGCATTCAGTGTTCGATGTGCACAATCAGGCTTGCCATCTACTCTTGGTTTCAGTCCAGGGCCCTGTATCCGGTAGTGAACGTGTGGGCAACCTTAAACCTTCCTGCTACTCTGTACTACTTCCTATCTTGCCTATGCCAGGCATGCGTTCTTCGTTCTTGTAGCCAAACCTCTTTCCTCTGGGTCTGCTAAATAAGCCTTTCCTTTTGATTCCAGATCCATTTCTCTTCCTTGTCAAAGGGAAATTACTTTCTAATACTGGCTCCCTGCCTTTATAAATGCTCTTGCCTTTTTCTGCATAGTTGAGCTTCCCTTGATAAGGCTTTCCCAGACTAAGTGTTCCTGTTTTGTAGCCTAGCAGTTTAATTGATTTGTCTGGCCTATGTTAGTCCCCTCAAGGGTCTGTGTGGGGAGCCCATAGGCTCAAATTTTCAAAGTTAAGTTCCCATTGAGACTGGTGAGTTCACACTTTTTAGAGTTGTTTCAAGTAGAGACATCACTGTGCAGTCTGAAGATTATCATTAGCAAAAGAAATTTTTTTTAAATGAAAGGTTGAGTTCTACAGTCAGAATTTAATGAGGCCAGGCTACTGCAGTAAGGAAAGAGACAAGAATTTATCACCTTTGCTTCAGAGGGGACATCATGTCCATTGTGAGCAACATTTTAGCCTAGGAAAAAAAACCTGAACGCTAATTGCTGTCATGTTGAATATATTGTGTCCGGTGCACCAGTGTCTGTGTGTGTAATTTCTTCCATTTTAGTGGTTAAATACAGTTTTGTTAAGCTTTTTACACCCTGTTATTCATCCATGAGCTTTTACTTAACTTGGATAGTGGCTCTTCTGGTAAGTTAAAGAGTTGAAAATCAGATTAGCATAAAAAGTATTGTCCAGACTTGAGATTTATGGCTGAAACACTATACGAAAAAAATACTGTGATACATATTGTATTTGCATAGTTTATTATTACTACAGAAAGAATCCTTTCTTCTGTTTTTATAAGGCTCCCCCCCCCCTTTCTTTTCAGCTGTACTCGCTAAATGAATACAAACCACCTATTTCTAAGGCTAAAATGACACAGATCACCAAGGCAGCAATCAAGGCGATAAAGGTAAGAAATTGGCTAGTATTTTTTTATTTCCTTTTAACTACTGCTGTTTTTGTATTCTAATAAAATAACCTGATAGCATCTCTTTCCCAGTTATGGGCAAATATAAGTAGTAATGTGATTTTTACAGTTTAACTAAGGGCCTAGTTTTGGCTTAAAAAATTTGTTACTGATGGAGATTTGTGAAAAACAAAGACCTTAGCTTGATTCTTAGAGCCTAAGAGGAGTGTGTATTTCTAGTAGTTTAAGGGTTCTTTTTCCTATTTCTGACTGTAAATTTGCTCTAGAATGAGTGAAATACAATAAAGATCAAAAGCATTCTTTATATTTTTAGAATAGAAGTGCTCTTTAAGGTCATACAACGGTCGTGATTATAGTCTTCTTTGTCATAGAATTCTGAAATACTTTGTACTGTGACACAGTATTCAGAGTTTGGTTTTATTTTTCACATTGATTTAATACAAATTATAGAACTGTTTGTATATGATTAAGATTTGACATCGCTAAACAAAATAATAGACTACATATTTAAAAATATAGGAGAAGATGCGCATTATGCAGTTGAAAGAATAGAAAACTGGAGAAAAAATGTTGAGTGAGTGTATAAAAGCATGAGAGTTAAGTCTTTGCACCTGAATTTTTAATCTGAATATTCATAGATGTTTTGATGTCAGGGAAGTTAGTGGCACCTGGACTGGTCAGTTTAGACCAGGGGTGGCCAAACTGCAGCTTGGGAGCCACATGTGACTCTTGAATGAAAAACTGCAGCTCCCGGAAGAATGTCAGCAAATGAATTTAGGAAAGCAGCCCCAGCCTAGGAATTTTAAATTGCTCTCCCTGAGCATGCTTCGGGGGGTGGGGTGGGGTGGGGTGGGGGGGGCATGTTGGCCCAGGGGAGCCAGTGTCAGAGCCTGGGGATTTGGGAGGGGTCGGGGACAGCAGGGAGAAGGAGCATCATGTTTGGGGATGGTGGGAAGAAGCAGCGGCATGTTTGGGATTTTTAAAAAAAATCACCACTAGCCTGCAGTCTTCCACGTCAAGTGACAGCTAAATTTTTACAGTATAGACCTAGTTTTCATGGTAACCTGAAGCAATTATTAGCATCTGACATTAGTAGTGTCAATATTTGCCCTCTTTTTACGATACAGTGTACAATGAATTTTAAACTTCTTCGACGAGCAGTGTTCGTGACTGCTCCACTGAAGGTCTTTCTGCGGCACTGCACCCTGGATCGGAGATTTTTTTCCCCAGCAGTGGCTCTGTCAGTGGGGAGAGAGACAGGCAATGACGTCAGGCATCTGTGCTTCCTGCCTTGCCGACGTCAGTGTTCTATTCTCCCTGCTCCTCCCGTTCCCTCGTACCACCTCCAACTCCGGACGGAGTCAGCGGTGGCTCCCTGATCCCTGCAAGGATCGCTCTCTTCAACGTAAAAACAAAAGGGAAAAAAAAAGAAAAGAGGAAGAAGGAAGAGTTGTCAGCTTAGTTCCTACCATGACAGAACAAGCTCTTATTCAGGCGAAACTGACGACCTCGGCTGGCTTTAAACGCTGTGCTTCCTGTAAGGAAGCCATGCCAGCGTCTGATGGTCACCAAGCCTGCATTAAGTGCCTACGTGAGAGTCATCTCTCACAAAAGTGTCAACACTGTAAAAATCTGACTTTCCACACATGAAAAGAAAGAGAACGCAAATTGAAACTGCTACTGCTAGAAGGAGCGCTTCTCCCTGCTTCGGAGCTGGCTGCTTCTCCTCAGCCTTCTGAGGGAGCGCACGGCTTTTTCATCTCTGGTCCCTGCCAAGCGCTCAAAGCCCACGAATAAAAATGCCAAGGATGTGCAGAGGGGTCCCCCTTCGGGATCGGTACCCGCTGCAAAAGAAAAAAACCTACAGCTGCAAAGACAAACCGCAATGCTACCTGTCAAGCCGCGGTTCTGTCAACGGCACCGGTAGCAGCTGCGGCAGCGGAGCCGCCTAAGGCGCCTCAGGTGCCGAGTGTGCCAACGACTCCCGTGCCTGTCCCCAGCACCCTGCCATTCACAGCGCTGACTATTGTGCTCCATACTGTGCTGCCGCTTTGTCTCTCCAGCGCTGATGGGCTTTCCTGCTGTGGTACCGCCCCCCCTCCCCCCCGCAAGCAGAACAAGCGCTTGTAACCGGGAGCTCAGCGCAGCAACAGCCTAAGCTGCAGCCCCATACTAAACATACAGCTTAGTCTAAGCGCCTGGACCTGACAGAGGACATTACCATTCAGTCTTCTCCTGGGTCCCCACTGTTTCAAACAGACTCTTCATTGTCTGGTCCGCCTTCAACGCCGGCTTTCTCTTGTCACTCACCGTCGGTGGCATCGGACAGTCCTGTGTCACTGCAGGCAACAGCTCCTCAACTTCAACAATCATCATTCCAGAATCCACCAATTGCTTATCCATGGCCATACCCACCATGGTGTTTTTACCCACCTGTACTGGGGACTGACTGTCCTAACTGGTCGGGTAATACTCCCTCATTACCGACCTATCTACCTGGGCGGCTTCCTACATACCCTTACCAACAGCAGCATACACAAGTGGAGACTAACGCTGTGACAGTATCGTCAATTTCTGAACACCCTGAGGAGATAGAAATTCAAATGCAGGACTCCAAATCAGATGACATAAAACAATTCCATGAACTCTTTAAAAGAGCCGCAGATACCTTTGACATTTCTTTGGATTCCAACTCCACTAGCCAGCACAAGCTATACAAAATACTACAGACAACAGAGTCCAGCAGATTGGCTCTCCTGATGGACATCGGGATTATGGAACCCGCAACACTTTTATGGCAGACTCTAGCATCTAATCCACCTTCTAATAAAAAAGCAGATAAAAAATATCTTATAGCCCCCTCGGGCAATGAGTTCCTCTTTTCGCACCCTCAACCGAACTCTTTAGTGGTAGAGGTGGCTAATCAGAGAACCAGACGCTCGTACTCGAAATCAAACCCAATAGCCAAGGATGATAAAAAGCTCGATTTACTTGGCAGGAAAGCTTACATGTCCGCAGCACTCCAGCTTTGTATAGCCAATTGTGCTGCATTACTCTCAAACTATGACCACCATATATATACTAAAATAATGGACTTCTCGGGTGAGATACCATAGGATAAACATGATCAATTTAACTCTTTAATTTTGGAAGGATACCTGATTGCACGAACGGCCCTTCAAGCTTCTTTGGATGCAGCGGACGTTGCTGCCAGAGCTCTTGGAACGACGATTGTAATGAGACGTTCTTCCTGGCTCCACTCTGCTGATCTGCCTAAACAAATGCAGCAGAAAATTGAGGATCTACCCTTTGATAAGGGTAACTTGTTCACACAGATGACTGACGAGGTAATGCACAGCCTAAAGGATTCACGAGCTACTTTACGCACTTTGGGTATTTACACCTCCTCCTCGTCAAAGCGGAGATTCTCGAAGAGTCAGCCCTATAATCCTAGACTATTCCAGGCTCATCCTAATCGAAAATCTGAGGGTTATAGATCAAAATCTCGTCAGCCTCACAGGAGCCGAGCCAACCCAACCAACCCATGCAGACCTCACAATCAGCCAGTTCCAGACAGCAATTTTGACGTTCTGGTAGAGAGAGCCGCCAGCCAAACGATATCGTGTCAACCACAGTAACCATTACCACCCCTAATCTTCAGGAACAGACTAAGGCCTTTTTTCCAACAATGGCAGGAAATGACATCAGACAAACGGATGCTAGAAATTGTTCAGAGGGGCTATACAATTCCATTCTTATTACGCCCCAAATCCCAGCACCCCTACCCGTCCCCCTTCAGGGACCCCAACCATGTACAAATTGTACAGCAGAAAATCCAACACGTTCTTTATATCGGGGCCATCGAAGAAGTACCAGAGCACTAAAGGGGAAAAGGCTGCTACTCACCATACTTCCTCACACAAAAGAAATCAGGGGGTTGGAGACCGATTCTAGACCTCAGACGGCTAAATTGGTATATTCAAATGAAAATGTTCAAAATGGTGACTTTACACACGATCCTTCCATCGCTTCAGCAAGGGGACTGGTTGGCCTCTCTTGATTTAAAGAACGCTTATTTTCATGTCTCCATACTCCCTGCTCACAGGAGGTTCCTTCGCTTCCTGTTCCTTTCCAAACACTACCAGTATGCAGTACTCCCATTAGGTCTGTGCACAGCTCCCAGAGTCTTCTCCAAGCTAATGGCTCCGGTAGCTGCATTTCTACAAAGACAACATATCACTATATTCCCTTACCTCGACGACTTTCTCATCAGGGCCCCCACATGTTCACAGGCGCAACAGGTGGTACAAGTCACACAAACCCTGTTCCTTTCTTTGGGTCTGAACATAAACTACGAACAGTCATCATTACGACCCAGGCAAGAGATTCAGTTTATAGGGGCCCGGATTTACTCACCTGTCGCCAGGGCATTTCTTTCACTCGACAGGTTTCACAACATAATCCAGCTTGTCCTGACAGTACAAAAATCGACAGTCATCTCTATTCGTTTCTGCATGCAAATACTTGGACACATGGCAACAACCACCTACCTAGTCAGATACGCCTGGCTTCGTATGCGTCCATTCCAAATGTGGTTCCTCTCCCGATGCCGTGTTCTTGGTCGATCCCTCAACCGGGTTTTGAACATTCCAGCACCTATCCAGTGCTCCGTGTCTTGGTGGACAGATCTGAACAACTGACTACAGGGTGTTCCTTTTCTCCTACCGCAGCTGCTTCTCCCCATCACTACCGATGCCTCCCTTACCAGCTGGGGAGCATTCCTTCACCAGCAAACCGTACAGGGCAGATGGTCCCATGCAGAAACTCTTCTTCACATAAACCTGCTCGGACTCGGGGCAGTCCTAAGGGCACGTCAACACTTTCTCCCCCTTATCACAAGCAAACATGTCAAAATCTGCACGGACAACATAACATGTATGTTTTATATCAATCGCCAAGGCGGGACCAGATCGACATCACTTTGCTTAGAGGCAATGACCCTGTGGGACTGGTGCATAAATCATGCTATTCACCTTACCGCAGAATACTTACCTGGCAGAGACAACACTCTAGCCAATTCTCTGAGTTGCGTCTTCCCGGCTCAGCACAAGTGGGAGATACGCAGAGATATCCTAATCAGCATCTTCTCTCGTTGGGGCTTTTCCACCATGGATCTGTTCGCTGCCAGTCAAAACAAGAAGTGCAAGCATTATTGCTCCCAAGGGAGAAACGGTCACAGCTCCAGTGGCGACGCCCTCCTACACTGGGGACAGCATCTGATGTACGCCTTTCCCCCGATTCCCTTGATTCCCAAGGTCCTCCGGAAGATCCAGGAAGACAAAGCAAGGGTGTTGGTAATAGCACCAGCATGGCCTCGGCAGACGTGGTACACTCTGCTCAAGACCATGTCCAAAACCCCATCGATTACGTTACCTCTTGTTCCGGACCTTCTGTCTCAGAACAGCGCTCAACTACATGCTTACCTGCACTGGCTTCATTTAACAGCTTGGAACCTCGATGGTACTCTTCTCTAGAACTCCAGTGTTCACATTCGGTCCAACATATTCTACTAAATAGCAGGAAACTATCGACCAGAACTACTTACCTGCATAAATGGCGTCGTTTCTCTTACTGGTGTTCCTGCCATTCCATCAAGGCTTCCACTGCTTCTGTTCCTCGAATATCTTCTGAAATTAAAACACACAATCATTTCAGTAAACTCCATTAAGGTTCATCTTGCAGCTATATCTACTTTTCATGACCCAGTGGACAGTTGCTCTATCTTCACCCATCATACTGTCAAAAGATTCTTGCAGGGTTTACAGAACCTGTACCCACAGGTGCGCCCTCTGACTACGCCGTGGGATCTCTCAAGAGTACTCACAGCTCTTACAAAACTGCCCTTTGAACCCTTGGCCACGGTCTCGCTATTACACTTATCTATGAAAGTAGCCTTCTTAGTGGCAATCACTTCTGCTCGTTGTGTGGAAGAAATCGCTGTCCTTATGGCCGATCCGCTGTACACCATATTCTATAAGGATAAGGTTTCCTTAAGACTGCACCCAAAATTTGTCCCTAAGGTGTTGTCTAATTTTCATCTTAATCAAATTATCCACCTATCAGTCTTTTGCCCAAAACTACATACTACGACACAAGACAGGATACTACATACACTCGACGTACGACGAGCGCTAGCCTTCTATCTCGATCGAACGAAATCCTTTCGGAAAACACCTAGACTTTTTGTATCAATTGCAGAGCGTTCCAAAGGCCAACCAATCTCCAAACAACGTATATTCGTTGGATCTCCACCTGTATCCAAACTGCGTATACAACATCTCAGGCGGTCCCTCCGCGAACGATGCACTCGCGTTCCACGAGAGCCATGGCCTCCTCGGTCGCCTTTCTTAGCAGAGTGCCTTTGCATGAGATATGTCAAGCTGCCCCATGGACATCATCTGAGACTTTTAGCAGGCATTACGCTCTGGATTGCTTTTCAGCTATGGACATGGCAGTAGGACAAGCAGTTCTTAGCTCAGTCCGTCACACATAGGCCGAAGTGCCCACCTCCATATTCAATAACTGCTATGGAATCATCTTCAGTGGAGCAGTCAGGAACACTGCTCGTCGAAGAAATGGAGGTTACTCACCTTGGTGCAGTAACTGGGGTTTTTCGAGATGCGTGTTCCTGACATGCTCCACTACCCACCCTCCTCCCCTCTACTTCGGAGGTTTTAGTTTCTGCAGTAACTCATATATATATGACCTCTGCGGTACGAGGGAACTGGAGGAGTGGGGAGAATAGAACGCTGACGTCGGCAAGGCGGGAAGCACAGGTGCCTGACGTCATTGCCTCTCTCTCTCCCCGCTGACAGAGCCACTGCTGGGGAAAAAATCTCTGATCTGGGGTGCGGTGCCGCAGAAAGACCTTCAGTGGAGCATGTCAGGAACACGCATCTCGAAGAACCCCAGTTACTGCTCCAAGGTGAGTAACCTCCATTTAGTAATTTTGGAATAGGTAAAAGTGTATGGCTGTATGCCTCAGTGCAGCTCTTAAAAGTTTAATAATCAACTTGTGTGGCTCTTGAGTTCCCTAACTTTGGCCACCCCTGGTTTAGACAGTCGGAGGGAAGATAGTAACATGATAGCAGGGAAGGAAATGAATAGGTGGAGGCTGAAGAAGAAGCAAGAGCTCTACATGAAGCATGGTTTGCAGTGGACTAGAAGTTCTGCAAAATTTGATCAAACAGCAGTTTGTGTGATGCACCATGTAATAGCTTCTGAACTAAATGATTAGTAATAGTGATACCTGGGGGACAATGTGTGTGAGGCAATATCTTATGTTGGGCTAACTTCTGTTAATGAGAGGGATGAGTTTTCGAGCTTACTCAGGGCTTTTCTTCAGGTCTGGGAAATATGACAGTGCTTTCCAGTGATACTCTTACTACATTTCTCTCACTTGAAGAGCTACTCTGTGTAAGCACCAAAGCTAGTGTCCAACAGAAGTTGGTTCAGTTTAAGATATTAACTCACCCACTTTGTCTGTAATATTCTGAGACCAACACAGGTACAACTCCTCTGCAAAAACTTCTGAGAAATAAATAGCTGTAGTAGAAATTAGTCAGGTTGACAGAACTGGAAGGCCAAATGATATCAGGTATGTCAAAGCATTTTTGTTGGTTCCCTGCTCTAAAAATCTCTCTTATTTTTTAGTTTTACAAGCATGTCGTGCAGAGCGTTGAGAAATTTATTCAAAAGGTATGTAACTTGAAAGTATTGTATTAGGATGCAGCTGTGTGTGTATATATGCATGCAGAGGAATTTAATATTCTGCTATTTCAGATATAAATGTGAAGTTTTTTTTATGATACACAGCTAAATATTTTGTTTTATACCTAGATTATTTTCAAGTTATGTTAAAATTCAGTGGAGTATCAGTCATGCAAAAATTCTGGATAAATAAGATAGTCTTCTTCACTAAAGATAAGCCCATTGTTCTGGGTTGGTGATATATACAAGATAAATTGTTGCCTGAATGAATACAGGGATAACATTTTTACTATTAGTTTACTATTGATTGATTCTCTACATTGGTTTATGCAGAGTTAAAGAACAGTCGTTTTAAACAGAGTTAAAAGGTTTTTTGTGTACTACTGCCACTTTTCATCTCCTACAATTTTTATTCTATAGATTTTAATATTTAGAAGAGGATAACTTGTCTGTCAGCACCTAGTTCCCTATCAGCTATCACCACTTAGTTTAGTTTACATAAAACAGGAGACAGACTTTCACTTAGTGATTCCTGCACTGAACCCAGTATTTTGGTGGAACTAGTGCTTTTAAAAAGACATACAAACTTGATTTAAAAATTTCAAGTGCTGGTGTATTTACTACATCAATTGGTAAATCTTCCAGCAGTTAATTAGACGCTGACCTTTTCTACGCTAGAGAGTTTTGTTGGTCAAAATCAGCTTTGACCGTCCAAACAGAGGTGGTGTATACACTGTAATCAGCCGCATGCTGACAGAACTGCCCTGTTCTTTCAACAAAATCAGGCCACCTTGATGAGAGTTGTAGGGCTTTTGCTGGCATATTGTGGGTGATGCAGTGTCAGTGTAGACACTGCATCCCCTTACATATGCGACAGTGTCATTCTCCACAATGAAATTGACAAGGAGGCTGAATCCTGGGCAGCTTATTCCTGTCCCAGCTGGGAGCAAGTGAAGAAGCTCAGGTTGCTGCAAGCCAAGGCAGCTGTTCCTTGTTGTGAATGGGGTGAGAGGCTTGAGCTGCTGTAATCTGGGTCAAGAAGTGGAGGTTGCTACGAACTGGGGCAGCTGGTTCCTGGCTGTGAGTGGGGTGAGAAGCCCTGGCACTCCAACGGGAGCCAGACACCCTGTGGGCTCCTGGCAGGGAGCTGAATGATGGGGCCTTAGCTAATTACAGAGGTGGCTGTAAATTGACCTGTATTAGATTGATTGATTGGTTTTTTTAGGTGTAGACATGTTCTTGTTGTTAAAGAATTTGCATCTTACTCTTAGTTTGAATTTTTCTGTCTTCAGTTTTCAGTCATTGGCTCTTGTTATACTTTTGTCTAGATCGGGGTGTCCAGTCTTTTTGTGTGCAGGTCCCCACAGCAATTTTTTTCTCACTCGGAGCTGATGAGAAGCATTGTTGCCTGATAGTTTTGCTTCCGTGTGTTTACCTGATTGATTTTTACCTGCCCCATGAGTCTGTCAAATTTGCCAGTATGTTTTGTACAATAATGCAGCTTGATACTGTGCTTCTTGAGAGTGACTATTTTCTCTAGAAATGGAGGACACAGTATGTCCCCATTGTGATCAGTAACAAAAAAGTCATTGGTCCAAAGTCTTTGAAGTCTTGACTTTCAGAATCAGTTTTTCTTTTTGGGCCTTTGAATGTGTGAGCTGCCATCTGTGTTTTGATAGGTATCAAGATGCTGTACCAGAGAGCAAAGTAGCAGAGGAAAGCCGTTGAATATGCTTAATGGTAAAGCATGATCCTAGCTAGACAGGCTTAGGGCTGGAGAGGAGAAGTGGTTGCACCCCACCCTGGCAGACTTGGAGCTGTAGAGGGGGGGCTATTTCCCCCACAAACATGCTCTGTCTGCAAGAGAGGGACTCCTCCATCCGCCTGGCCTGCTCAGGCTGAAGGGGATGGGCTACTGCATCATACTCCTCTCCCTCCTGTCCCCACTCAGGCTGGGTAGGAGGGGCTGCTGCTGCCACAAGCTGTCCAGCTCTGTAGGAGAGGATCTCCTGCTGCACCTTCTCAGGGCTAGAGGGAGGGGCTGCTGCGCCTCTTCCCCTCCCCCACCTGCCCCCCAACAAGTGGCTACAAGAGATGGATACTTACTGTACCCACCCATCTCACTGTGGGCTGCACAGAAGAGCTATTGCTGCTCCCCTGTGAACTGGATAGCAGCCTGTGGCAGACTGGAGACCATGTGTGGCCATGTGTATTATTGGAAAACCCAGGTGTAGATCATGAAAACTTCTGTAGTACATGGTATTTTCTGTCTGGATAGATATACACCATAATCAAACTATTTCTTAACCTTCTTTAATACTTCAGGCTTCTAAAGTCTCTTATTGTAAAATATGTTTTCCAGACCGGAAGTCATTCTCATGGACTGAACAAAGATACTCTTAGTGTAGAATCAGAGCCTCATGTGAGATGTTAGTACAATAAAGCTATTAGGCTTTAAATTCATACTCCAGCTTATTCTGCACCCATGTCATTATGTAGATAATCTCTCAGATGTGTAAGACCTGACATTTGGCTATATTAAAACGTATATATTTTTTATTGCTCTCGGGTCACAAAGCAGTACAGCTCTCCGTATCAGTGACCTGTACTTCTCATAGCTTACTCCCCTGCCTTCTTTGTCACCTGCAGTTTTTGTTGGCATTGAATTTATATTTCCTTCCAGATCATTAATATGTTATTGAATAACTTTGCACTGAGAGCCACTGCTGCTGCCAGGACTTCAATAGAAATAACTCCATTGATGATTTCCTATCAACATCTGCATTTTGAGCTCCATCTCTCTCTCACATTTTTTTTATATCTACTATATAGATTTTGTGTAGTGCTAAGTATTAAATCTGAGCATTGTGCACTACAAATTCATGTACATTATAAAGGTCTCAAGTATATCACATTAACAGTTACCAAATACATAGTCTTATCAACAAGTGATATTAAATTAATTTGAGGATAACTGTTTTGATTAGAGTCCTATACAAGCCATTTCATTATTTTGCCTAGACTTCATGTCAGGCTCTGATTGTCCTATATATATCCAGGATATCTCCTTTCCCTTTATTTAAATACTGGTACAGCTTTGACTTTCTTCTAGTTCTCAGTCTCTTCTGTAGTTTTTCAAATAAATAATGTAAATAAAAATGTACTCAAATGGTCCAAGAGCTCCTCAGCCAACAATTTAAAAATGGTTGGATGCAAGTTACTCAGACCTGATAATTCCAAAAAAAAAAAATAAATCATTTTAGTTTATGCCGTTTTGTATCCTCCTTACTTACTATTTGAGAAGAGAATCTTTTATCATTATATGACAATACTACTAGACACCTCTCAAACATAAGAGTGGTCTCAGCTTCAAGGGAGCTCGTATTCTAAGGAGTATAATAAATACACTGTCCAGCTTTGTTTCAAATGCAGAAATTTTTATTGAACACTTCTGTATTTATTGCATTGTTATTGAAAATCGCACATTCTTCATTTAGAAATTGGCATATACCATTTTCAGGGTCCTTTTTGTTCCTGATTTACTTAAAAATTGATTCATGTTGTCCTTAACCCTGTTGATCATAGGTATTTCTTTTGGTACCTTAGATTTCTTTACTAATTGCATTTCTTGATTTCTAATTCAGTGTTAGGTGTAAGATTATATTTAGGGGTTTGCATACCCTGGCCTCTATTCCGGGCCCCCCCCCCCCCCCCCCCCGAGAATGGAGTGGAAGTATTTCATACTGGCTGAGGGCCACAGGCATTTTTATACACACCCATCCCTGGGCTCTTTAATGGTGGCAGCAGTTAATGAGACGCATCGCCAAGGCCACTCCCAAATCAAGAGACTGTGAAGGAATTGGATCTGTTTGGGAGGGAGAGGTTTACAGCTGAGGATTGCGAACCAACTGGCCATCTTCAGCCGGTATGAGTTAAATTCCTGGGTGTCCATGGAGAAATTCACAGCAGCAGTTCCACAGGGAGTCAAAAGCTGAACTCTCAGCTATGATCAAGGAGGGAATGGTGGTTTAAAGTCATTGTTAGAATCTGCACTGGATGCAGCGGATGCTGCTACTAGAGCCATGGTGTTGGGATTTAGGGTGAAGCACAGCTCTTGGCTCCGGGCCTTGGGACTCCCACATGAGGTCCAAATGACCATCCAGGACCTCCCCTTTAAGGGACAAGACTTGTCACAGACAGATGCCAAACTCTAGACCTTAAAAGATTCCCAGGCTATGCTGAAATCATTTGGCTTACATACCCTGCTTCTCAGAGACAGTCATTCCACCCACATCCAGCTCCATGCCCATACCAACCTAGGTTGGACTTCTCCCATCAGAGGAACTGGAGTAGCCATTGTTTGGGCCACAGGTCATCTGGCTGTTCTAAGGGCCAATATTGTGGCCAGCACAAGTCGAAAAAACTTTTGAAGGTGCACCTAGGGGTGACATACTGGACTCATCTGTGGGACCCCCCCCCCCCCCCCCGGAGACAGACTATCTCAGTTTCACCACGTATGGGCTGATGTCATCTCAGACCAGTGGGTCCTTTGCATGGTGAATTGGGGGCATTCACTCCAGTTCTCCTCCATCCCCCCACCTGTCTGTGTCCCTTTTCAGGGACCCCTCTCACAAGCAGCTCTTTAACGCAGATGTTCAGACTGTTTTCACCATGGGAGCAGTGCAGGAGGTCCTGGAAAGCCGGAGAGGAAAAGGATTTTACTTCCCAATTTTTCTAATCCCCAAAGAGAAGGGAGGCTTGCGCCCCATTTTAGATCTCCAGGCACTGAACAAATTTCTCCACAAAATAAAATTCTGTATGGTCTACCTAGGCTCCATCATCCCCTCTTTGAATCTGGGTGACTGGTATGCTGCCTTTGATTTGAGGGATGCCTACTTCCATATCACCATCCTCCCATGCCACAGAAGTTACCTGCACTTTATGGTTAGAGAGTGACACTTCCAGTGTGGTCCTCCTCTTTTGGCCTTGTAGCTGTTCCTTGGGTTTTCACAAAGTGCTTGGTGGTTGTAGCTGCGTTTCTGTGCAGGCAGCTGTTTCATGTATTGCCCTATCTTGACAGCTGGTTGGTGAAAGGTGGCTCGTATCAGGAAGTTCAAACCAACATGCACATAGTACATGCCACCTTTGCCAAGCTAGGCCTAATGATCAATGGAAGCAGATCCTCACTGACTCCCACTCAATGCATAGAACTCATTGGATCAGTTTTAGACTCTTAACTGGTGTGTGCCTCCCTCCTGCAGACCTGGTTCATATCTGGGGGGGGTGGGGAGGCTTAGTCCAAGATCTGAGCAGACACCACCTAACTTCCATTCGGAGCTGTCTGAGGTTGCTAGGCCCCATGGCTTTGTGCACACATGTGGTGGAATGTGCATGCCTACATCTCAGACCCCTGCAAGTGTGGCTGGCCAGGGAAGGACCTCTTGGACAGCCTGGTGTCCATCCCTTCCCGGATACAACAATCCCTGCAATGGTGCGGAATCTGCAGCAATGTCCTGTGCGGGGCAGCCGTTTCAGGAACCTGTTCCATCAATAACTCTGGTAACAGTTGCCTCGGACTTGGGGTGGGGAGCCCACTTGGGGGACATCAGGACACAAGGATGCTGGTCCAGGGAGGAGATCCCTTTACACATTAACCTAAAAGAACTCAGAGTAGTCCGTTTAGCTTGCGTAACAGTCAAAGACGGGTTAGCAAACAGAACTATACTGGTACAAACAGACAACACCATGGCTACATATTATATAAACAAACAGGGTTGTGCTCACTCTTCTCCCCTCTGTCAGGAAGCCCTCGCTGTGTGGAATTTTTGCATCCAGTTTTCCATTCGCCTGGTAGCGACATTCTTCCCGGGATGCCAGAATGCAGACAATCTCAGCAGATGTGTTCTGACACACGAATGGTCTCTTCAAGCTGATGTCATGAGGCACATATTCTGGATGTGGGGCCATCCCCAAATAGACCTGTTCACATCTGATTCTAACAAGAAATGTGACATGTTCCATTCCTTTTGGAACTCCAGCCTGGGATCGGTGTGAGATGCCTTTCTGATTCCATGGTCCTCTCACCTTCACTATGCATTCCCGCTGAAACTCCTGATTCACAGAATTACTATTCAAGGTGAAGCGGGACAAGGTGAGAATTATTCTAATTGTCCCAGAATGGCCACACCAGCATTGGTTCCTGACACTTCTTCTGGACCTATCAGTTGAAACCCCACTTCAGTTCCCCCTATTCCCAGACCTGTTTACGCAAGATCAGGGGGCACTGAGACACCCCGGTTTCCGAACCCTCGACCTCAAAGTGTGGCTACTCAGTGGCTGACTCATGAGGCAGAACAATGTTCTGCCTGGGTACAGGAAGTCCTGCTTAATAGGCGAAAGCCCTCAACCAGACTCCCGTATCAGGCAAAGTGGAAAAGATTTTCATTCTGGGCAGTAGGGAAAATGGTCCGGGCACATCTAGCACCAGTACTTCTGATCCTAGATTATCTCCTAGAGCATAAGCAGTAAGGTCTATCAACATCTAAAGTGAGGGGCCATCTGGCAGCCATTTCGGCTTTTCATGAAGGCGGATCCCCTAGGGGTACTCTGTTGAATCTGATAATCAAGTGTTTTCTGAAAGGTCTAGACAGGCAGTTGCCAAGTAGCCAGCCCCCAGTTGCCCAGTGGGACCTTAACTTGGTCCTTGCTAGGCTTAGTGGGCCCCTGCTTTTGAACCTTTAGCAACTTGCTCTCTGCTTCTACTGTCCTGGAAGATAGCTTTTTTGGTGGCAGTTACTTCTGCCAAAAGAGTATTGGAGCTATGTGTGCTCATGTCAGAGCCCCTGTGCACATTCTTCTTTAAAGAAAAAGTTCAACTCTGCCCACACCCATCCTTTCTAGCCAAGGTAGTGTCTCAGTTTCACACCTCCCGGTCTTCTGTCCGAAACCCCACTCATTTGACACAGAATGATGTTTACACACACTAGATGTATGAAGGGCCCTGGCCTTCTATATAGACCACACAAAGCCCTTTTGTAAGTCCTCACGACTGTTCATGGCGGTTGTAGACAGGATGAAAGGACAACCTGTGTCTTCCTAGCGTCTGTCAGCCTGGATTGTGGCCTGCATCAGACGATGTTACCTATTGACCCAGGTCCAGCCCCCAAGACTAACAGCCCCATTCATTATGGACCCAAGCTTCTTCAGCTGCCTTCCTGGTGAAGGTCTCTATTCTGGACATATGCAAGGCAGCTACGTGGTAATCTGTGTATACCTTCGCCACTCAATACGTGCTTATCCAGCAAGCGAGGGAAGACACGGCAATTGGTAGGGCTGTGCTGCAGTTGGTCAAGCTATAGAATTCCGGCCTGTCTCCAGGGTAAGATGTGGGAATTGCCTAAATTGGAATTGATATGAGCAATCACTCGAAGAAGAAGAGGTTACTTACCTGTAACTGGTATTCTTTGAGGTGTGTTGCTCATGTACCCAACACCTGCCCACCTCTCCTCAGCCGGAATTCTGGCAAGAAGAATCTGGAGGGGGAAGGTCGACAGGCATATATATATAGGGGGTCATGAACCCCACCTAGTGGCCACAGCCGACCCTGTGGGTGGTCTAGGGGAAAACTTACCGGCAATCTCTGCATGCAGCCCACATTCACGTAAGTTGGAATGTACATGAACAAGACATCTTGAAGAACATCAGTTACAGGTAAGTAACTTCTTAAAGTGGTCCATTCCCTTGGTGATGCTGTCTTTGGGTATTAAACATTATCTTTTGTGCGGAGAAGTGGTCCCCATATGCTCTGTCTGCTCTGTCTTTGTGAAGCCCATCTCAAAAAACATTGTTCAGTGTTTAGAATGTTGAAGAAAAGAAGGTAAGTAGCTCATGACGTTTTGCCTCAGGCAGCTTCTGGTCTGGTACCAAGACCCTCATTAGGTCGAAGATCCCTCTTTGTCTCTGAGAGAACTACCATTTCACATTCCTGGATCATGTATCTGTCCAAAGAGAGGAGGAGCCCATTAACTTCACCAAGAAAGAGGTGCTCCTAATCTTAAAGTGACTTCTCAATCTCCCACAGGGAGAGCATGGATTGGCATGGAGATGGTGAAGAATATGGGATAGCATGGATGCCTCTGACCTTTGCCTGGTATTGAGTAGGAGAGTCAGAAACACTGTTATCAACTCCAGTTCCAGCCTCTGAGCATTCTTTGATTCTGGTGCTGATGAGGGAGATGCTGGTATTGACTGTGTCTTTGTCTTTGTCTTACCAGGCTGTGGTAGATCTTTTTTCAACCTCTCTATTGTTCTGGGGCTTTTCCTTGGCTGCATCTTCAGTAGCTCCTCCAATAGAGTGAGTCACCGAACCCCTTTCAGTAGTTGAGGTGGAACCACTACCAGAATCAGTACAGGACCCTCAGAACTGGAATCCTTGTCTGCACCTGTGCAGTCTGCCATAGATGCTTCCCTGGCATTTCTCAACCTCTGTACAGTTGGTCACGCCAGTACTGATATTCAGGTTGGGACCAACTCTGCTCTCGGCACTGGCTCCTTAGTACTGATGATGCCACCTTCATCTATGGTATCAATTTCTGCCTTGTTCCTGGTAATGGATGATTTGGCTCATTTCCTTGTTTCTTGTGGACTCACTCCACCGTTGTCATTGGAATCCCACAGCTCCTCTGCGTTTGAGTTGGAGTTGCCATTCTCCTACTCCTGCTCACCCGGGGAGTGCCAAGAGCCACTAGTGGACTGTTATAGTCCTCAGGATTGAGATGATGTCCCACGGTTAGGATGGAGGTCCCCAACCTGGTGCCTAGTGGCCATCAATGCCGTATTCATATCAAGTTCCAAAGGGGGCAGGCGTGTTAGTCTAGTTCAGCAAAATAAGCAAGGAGTCCTGTGGCACTTAGACTATATAAATTTATTTATCGCATGATCTTTCGTGGGAGAAAATCCCACTTTGGGATATGGCCATCTTTAAAGCATCTGACGAAGTGGGATTTTCTCCCATGAAAGCTCATGCAGTAAATAAATTTGTTTTTAAGTGCCACAGGACTCTTTGCTTAGTATTCATATCAGTGGCCTTCTTGGAATTAGTAGAATGCGCCTTCATCAAGCTCTTAAATGTTGTTCAAAAGTGAGATTGCTTGCCAGGTCTGCAGTTGGGATGGCCCATGCAGCCGAAGTCCTTCTCTAGGTAAAGCCTCTATAGTCTTCCAGTTAGATATGCCATCCGTGGAGCAGGATCCATCTTTGGTTCAATTAAAGGCCTTGTGCTCATTTCAGACGTTGCTGTGCTGCCTAATTTATTGTTCCCTTAGATACCGGAGGACTTTATGGCGTACCAAGATCTTCCACATTGTGTAACCACTTCCCTCAGCATTCAGGTAGAGTTCCTCCCACAATTTGGTGGTCATCTATTGCCATCTATAATTGGGAGAGTGGCCCTCCCAGTCAAACATACTCTCCTTGAACTGGCTGAGGTTCTCTGTAGCCTGCCCCCTTCAGTATTGCCAGCAGATAGAGCAGCACAGCTTCATTCCTGTGAAGGGACTTAAGGGGTATTATTCTCATCTGGCCCCTAAATCTATAGTTGTTACTGCGCTGAATGACAGGGTGGCAGGACAGATTCAAGTCCACGCTGAAGAGTAGAGATTCTGAGCAATTGGACTTTATGGGTAGAAAGATTTACGTGTCCATGTCCTTTCTGAGGCAGATTGCTGACCAATAATAGGCCCTGCTGTTGAAATATGATTTTCTTAACTGGACATCTGTGTCTGAGTTTGCAGACCCACTGCCCAAGGCATATGTCAAAGAAGGCTGCTTGGTAATATATTTAGCTAAAATTTAATCCAATGGCTAGATTTAGTGGAAGTTATGTCTTCACAAGAGCTAATGGGGCATACTCAATTATATTGTCACAGCTATTTTGATAGTACATGTTGGCATTTTTTTAAACTCATATAGCAGATAATGGAATGACATGTCTAGTGTGCAGATGTTAAAAACTTGTCAGTTTTAAAAAAACAACGCAAAGTTCACATCTAACAGGCTTTTAATCAATAACTTTAAAAAGTGAAATTTTATTTTTTTAAATAGTTTATTTGAGCAGTTATTTCAAATGCTAATAAAAATCTGCTTTGTATTCTGCTCTAAGCTAACAGGGTGATAATTGTGTGATAACGAATCGCTCCCTATCAGAGAGAGAACAATATATTTGTATTTGGAAATTGTGTCTTCATTTAGTTGTTTGATAAGTAAAGGCAAATGTAATGATAAATAGAGTTAACTGGTTTGTGATAGGTGCCTACAGTGGATGACTCAGGAAATGAGTTCAGACCTACCGGTGTCTTGTTAAACACCTTCATTAATGATCTAAAAGAAGGCAGAAGCAGAACTCTAACTAAATTTGCAAATGATATTAAAGAAGTAATTTTCCGACTCTACTCAGCATTAAAAAGGCCTCAAGTGGATTACTATATTCAGTTTTGCACACCACACTTCAGGAATGATATGGAGAATTTGGAGAAATCCCAGACAGGAGTAACAAAAGTTAGCAGCTTAGCAAATATGGCTTACAAGAAAAGAATGAAAAAACAGTTTGTTTAGTCTGAAGAAGAGAAGACTGAAGGGGAACATGTTAGTTGTTAGGGGCATAAAAGATCATTATAAAAAGGAAGGTGACAAATTATTCTCTTTATTCCACTAAGGGTAGGACAGGACAACAAGTGATGGACTTAAATTATAGCAAGAGAGATTGAAGTGAGACACCAGGAAGAATTTCCTAACTCTAAGGATAATGAAGCATTGGAATACATTGCCTAGAGAAGGTGTACAACATTGCTCCCTGGAGTCTTTTAAGAACAGTTAGACAGACGCCTGCCAGGAATAAGCCTAGAAGATAATAACAGGTTCTGCCTGAGTACAGGGGACTAGAGTATATGACCTCTCAGGTTCTTTCAAGCCCTGCATTTCCGTGTCTGTGTGTTCCAGATTTTCTTTCCCTCAATTATACTATTTCACTTTTTACCAAGAACAGTAATATAATTTTCTGCCTATTTTTTAATGTTGCTGTCTGTATAAATTATTTCTCTTTTCTCAGTGATGGGTAACTGCTCATCATCAGATATTTGCCTGCAATATTTCTGCTAGTACGTCCCTGTATGTCTGTATGTATGGGGTTTTTGGGGGGGAGGGGGGAGGGTATTGCATTATGCCTTCCTAGGTGGTCACTTCCCATTTTGTAGTTGTACAATTGATTATTCCTTCCTCAGTATTTTGGTACTTTGCATTTATATTTGCATTTGTGTATATCAAATTTCATCCTGGTTATTTCAGATCATTTCTGCAGTTTAAGATCACTTTAAATTCTGATCCTGCCCTCTAAATGACTTGGAACCCCTCCCAGCTTGGTCTTGTGTGTACATTTTATAAGGTCATATTTATATGCCATTATTGAAATCATTTATGAGGGTACTGAATAGAACCAGACCCAGGACGGATCCTTGCAGGACACCACTTGATATGCCTATCCAGCTTGTCTGTGAACCTGTTCTCTGAATAGTTTTTCCAGTCAGCTGTGCACCTGCCTTTTTGTAGGTTTATCTAGGCTATATTGCACTAGATTTAATACGAGAAGGTCATGTACATAGTATCAAAAGTCTTATTAAAGTTCAGATATCATATCTATTGCTTCACCCCATCCAACAGGCTTGTGACCTTGTCAGAGAAAGATATTAGGGTAGATTGGCCTGATTTGCTCTTGATAAATCCATGTTGACTGTTACTTATCAACTTATTATCTTCTTGGTGCTTACAGATTGATTATTTGCTCCATTGACTTTCCAGACACCACAGTTAAGTTTCACTGGTCAATAATTCCCAAGGCCGCGCCCCCCCCCCCCCCCCAAAAAAAAAAAAAAAAGGTACTAAATTTATACTTTTAAGTTCCTGGAGTGTCTTCCATCCACAACGATTTGTCAGAAATAATCCCTAATGGCAGAGAGATCTCTTCAGCCAGTTCCTTAAGTATTATGCAATGTATTTCATCAGGTACTATGGACTTGACATCTGACTTGTCTAAATAATTGTTAGGCACCCTCCCTCCCTTTTTAGGTTCTACCATGTGTATACTGATGTTTACTCTGTTATTTGTCCAGTCATTGCTAACCTTTTTGGTAAAAACTGAAACAAAAAGGGGGATGGGGGATTTAACACTCTGGTCACTGCTGCATTTTCTGTTGTCTTTCTCTCTTTGGTCTTAATCTTGTTTGTAATGTATTGGTAAAATATTTTCTTGTGGTTACTCATTTTGGGCCTGGGCCTTTCTAATTTTGTCCCTGCCTGTTTGTGGTGTTTTTTATATTCATCCATCATAATTTAACCTAGTTTTCCTGTTTTATATGATACTTTTTTGGCTTTTAAGTTGTTGAAGATGTAGTTAAGCAAAGTGGTATCTTATCATTCCCCTTGTCTTTCCTATTCACTAAATAATCTGTTTCTCAAAAACTGCTGTCTCTTCTGAACTCTTTTCCCCCCCCCCAGACTTTCTTCGCACTGGTCTTTGCTCTGGGATTCTAAGTTTACTAAAGTTTACCTTTTTCAAGGCCATTGTCTTTATTCTGCTGTTTTGCCTCCTATCATTCCTTAGTATCATGAGCTGCATGCTGGAAAAATATTGATCATGGTCCTCTTGATAACATGATATATCTGAAGACTGTTGTCAGGTCTCCACTCAGGCATCTTTTCACAAGACTAAACATGCCCTATTTTTTTCAACCATAGGTCAGGTTTTTTAAACCTTTTATCATTTTTGTTGCATTTCTCTGGACACTCCAGTTTATCCGTGTTGTCTTTGAGTGATGGTTCCTGTGTGTATTGTAGCCCATCAGGCTACCTTTCCTCTATTGTATTCAGTGCTTATAGTCTGAATTAATGCAAGGAACTTGGTGGCCTGTATACTTAAAAATATTAACTTCAGCAAGTTAGTATAAGGGTCCTGTGAACTTTGAACAGATAAATGGCCTTTAGGAAACCCTCATCACCCCCAAGTAGTGGGTGCTGAAAATAGCGTGGTTAAGAAGAATTTCTAACCTCACGGACATGATCCAACCACAAGTGTGTCATGGCAACAAATTGACATACCTAGCAGGGACATGAGCTCCATTCACAGATACCTAACCACAAGAGGTCTGTAGTAACAAATTGATGTATATAATAATAAGTTAAAATCATTAATATACTGACCTTTAGGAAAATAAGACTCCAACATTAATAAGGTAAGAAAATGCAAATAAGGAAAAGGGGAATATTCTCTACTGTGTATGCTTCTGTAGTAGTTTCAGGCAGGACCCCACACCCACCCACTCCCTGGCTGATCAGGTCTCTGTGCTCACAAACCATGCACAGAGGGCAGTCTAGTGCTCCCACCAGTTCTCTTCATTTATAATTTGTATCCCACCACAGTCTACTAATAGAGTCTGGCCTGCCAGGTGTGGGTCAAGGCATGCATACCCTCCTGTTGCAGCTTCACCCCCTTGCTGGCTGTTTGCCCCACTACACTTCCTTTCTGGAAGCTTTTATAGTCCCTGGGCTAACCAATTCCACAGCTGTTCCCCAATAACCCATCCTATGAAGGGTTTACTCAGTCTCTTGCTATTCCCTCTGAGTAAGACACCAGTACTACTTGGGAACTAGGATATGGGTGGACTTGTGCTTGACTCCCAGCCTAAGGGAAGGAGCCACTGAACCTGGAAATCAGCTAATTATGGGACTCAGTGAATTAAAAAAACCAAACAGCCTGGAAGGTAAAAGAGCTAAATGGAGGGATTATGAAGGGGATATGGAGCAAAGAACCCCGTACAACATCCACTGCTCCTCAAAACTGCCCAGGGAGCCAGCAGATGCAGCTGAGTGGAGCTCTGCTTGAAGATACAAGCAGATGGCGGAACAGGAGTAGGCCTCACATTTCTAGAGCACCTCCTCAGCCATCATCTTCTCCCTGGCATAGTAGATAGCCACCTTGCCCAAGGCAAGGAGGGGGTTGATGAGGAAGTCCCATGACTTTGTGGGGCTTGAATGGCATGTGAGTAGAGGAGGTGTGAGGAGAAGGTCAGCCAGAACTTCAGGAGGAGATTGTGGAGGAGCTGGAATAGGGGCTGCAACCTGGCACACTTCAGATAATTATATGCATCATTGTCCTCCTTCATGCTGCTGAAGGGACAGGCTTCAGGACAGGGGGTGAACTGCACCAAATACACACCTGTGCTCATGGTTGCGTGAAGGAACGTCAGCCAATATCCTTGGTGGGCCATGGAACCAAGGTAGAATGCAAACTGACCCATTTAGAACACCAGTGGCAGGGGCTGAGTCAGCTTAGTCACTCCTAGCACCACGTAACGTACCTCTAACCTTATGAACTGGCAGGTTCACTCTCCCACAACCCCTTCTTCCTCTTCCAGTAGGGTCTGAATAGGGAAGTTTGTCCTCTCTGTGGGGTGATTCCCAGTGCTAACTTTTTGGGGTTCAGTCATCGTTTACCTGCAGAAGATACAATAGATGGGCAGTGGATGACTTTACAGCTCTACTGCCATCCTCACACTAGTCTCACCCTTGGGGTTGTTCCTTTTATACCCCTTTTCTGTCAACAGGGGTCCAAGGGTCTTCCCAGCCTCTGTAGCAGTTAATATATGTTTCTGTTGTTTGTGTGATTCCATTTTGTTTTTCACATCCCTGAGAGCTCATGATGAAGCCATATTGACTTTACTACTATTACAGTGTTTTTGCAGTTATACTTTTAATATTGTCTCCTTGAGAAACAGTCAGCTCTCATGAACTCTTTTATTCCTTAAATTAGTATAAGTGAGAAAAACAGATAAAAGGTGATGCTGAACAACTTCGAGCTGAGACTGGACAGTATATTAGATGTGTTTTACAGTGTGGTTTAAATATATTTATGGGGGCTACAAGGCTTATGATTTGAGGAAAAATTAGAAGATCTGTATACATAAAGATGGTTTAAAAATGACTGAAGAGGAAAATAAAGATTTTTAAATTTAATATTCAACGCCCTAAATCCCAAGGAGAGGGAGGAATTATTACCTGATATTATATGCTGGCGTTTATCTAGTAGAAATGGGATAAAAGTAATGGAAAAATTAAGGTGAGTATCCAGACAAACTTCTTGAGACTAAATGCTGTTGGGCTATGTACCACTATTTCTAGGGAAGAGGTGGGATCAGTGATAACTTTGGATTTTTAAAACCCGACTATCCAAATAGTTTGTAAAAATACTGTGTAGATATGGACTAGAAGACTCCCCCTCCCCCCCCCCCGATTTCTGTGACTAATGCTAGGAAAGTTCCAGTATCATGTTTAAGATCTAATTGCAGCTAGTCTGTAATATATTTGAGAGTATTTTATGAACTCTTTAGGTTTCATTTGTTTTGAGGCCTGGTCTGCACACACAGTTGCACACACGTTTAAAGTTGTCTGTTTTAAACTGATTTAGCTAAACAAGTACAAATTCCTGTGAGACATTCTTAAGACAAGTTAAAACCTTGTTCATAACACTTTAGTTTGTCAGTAAAAGCACAGACACAAGATGCGCTGATGTAAGTGTGACTGCACGAAGGTTAGCACCAGGTTGAGTAAATGTGTCTTTTAAACTGATTTTAGTTACAGTGTTGCAACCTGGGGTTAAAGTATAATTTTGGTGGGCCCCCTTTGCGCACTCCAGCTCCTGCCCAGCCCCACCTCCCCCCACCCCAGCTCCTGCTCCTCCACACTTGCCCCCCCCACCTGGCCATTCCAGGGAGGGGCCTTGGCCCAAGCTGAGTCTTTGGCCTAGAGCCTGGTCTCATTGAGCATGGTCAGAGCTTCCGAGCATGCTCAATGAGACCAGGTTGGAGGGGGTGGAGTTTTTAGAACGTCCTGCCTTCCCCAGTGCGGCAGAACACTGTTCTAAGGCCCACTATTTTTAGGGGCTCAGCATTCTCCTCTTCAGTAAAGTTTCCTTTGTGCTTAATCCAACAGTGGTCTTATAGATTTTATATACAAATGGCATAAGTTTCAAACTTTCCCAAAGTTTTAAAGTGGATATAGTGGGTGTCTTCTCAATAAATAAGTGTGTAAGTGTTACGGACAGAAATAATTAATAGTTTTCTGTTTCAGAGAAGGGTTTGTAATATTTCTTCCTCAATTTTAAAATGAACTGACATTTTGAGTAAGTGATAGTTCAGAAATAGAATATTTAGAAACTTACTGACATCCAGTACTTACTCTCTTTGTTGAAATTCTATCTGCCTGATGATTAGTGCAATACTTTTTTTATCTGACCAAAGAACGGGTAGTATTGTGTTTAAAAACTATACTTTCTTGCTTGTTTTACTTTAAAGTTGTCAGACTGTTTGATTGTAAGTTCAGCAGTTTTTTTTGGCAGGAGGGAAAATTAGTTTTCCTCATTTTGGTAGCATGATGCATATAAATACTATAAATGAAAATATGAGCTAGGCTGTAATAATTTAGGTGGCTTCAGATTTATAATGTATGTAGGTAGTGCAGAATTACTTGATATAAAATAAATGAGCCCAGTAACACTTCTGAAGACTAACAAATTCATTATTGTATGAGCTTTCATGGGAGAAAAATCCTACTTTGTTAGTTGCTTGAAGATGGGTCTTCAAGTGTATGGCAAAGTGTGATTTTTCTCCCGTGAAAGCTCATGCAGTAAATAAATGTTAGCCTTTAAAAGTGTCACCAGGCTCCTTGTTTATTTTTGCTGAACTAAACTAACATGATTACTTACTCCTTTGGAATGAGATATAAAATGTAATTTTTGAAAAGTGTGTGTGTTACTTTAACTAATTAAAAATTATTATGAGCTATCACTTAGGATTTGTTGTACTGGTAAGTCAATTTATAAAATGTATGTAATGGAAAAATCCAGTCGTTTGTGATTTTGTTGATATTTTCTGTCCTCGAACTCTTTAAACTGTACAGTTTTGTTCTTTTATACATTATTTAGAATATTTTAAAACTTTTCTTTGTGTAGTGCAAACCGGAATACAAGGTCCCTGGTCTCTATGTCATTGACTCTATTGTGCGACAGTCCCGGCATCAGTTTGGGCAAGAAAAGGATGTGTTTGCACCTAGATTCAGCAATAATATCATCAGCACTTTCCAGAATTTATACCGTTGTCCTGGGGATGACAAGGTATGTTTTGTGCTGCAGTTTCCTCTAAAACAAGCACAATTATTCGAATTTCATCTTTTCAAGGAAAACTGAAAATGCTTGACAACATTTGTGTTTTATGATAGCAGATTGAATTGTAACTGTTATAATGTCTTAAGCAAATTAAAAAAACAACAAAACTGACACGTCTGTTTTGAGGGAGAAATGTACTAATTACACCAGTGGAATCACTATGTAGAGACAACTGAAATGTGTTGTCTGCATAAGACAAGGGGAGCAAGATTTATGTAGAAGTATACTGCAAAGGAGAGTTTCCTCTTTTATAAGGAAGTGGCTGGCAAGTTTCTATGTAGTGTATAGGTGAGGTTTGTTTGGACGTTTTGATCCATAGTCAGAAGAGAGTGAAGCAGCAATTCAGAACATCTGCTAAATTTATTGTATCCAGTAAGAAAAAATTGCATAGGTACAATGACTATAGTCTGGAGAGACGTAGTATTGTTAATTATATGAAACACCTTGGAAAGAAAGTACAAACTTTATTTATTGTGAAATCCTGTGCCAATCTTTTATGTTTGGCAGAGCTGAGGAGGAGATGGTAAAGTTCGTTGAAAGTTTTCTTTCCAATCCTTTGGCCCTGAGGACACCCTGGCACTGAAGAAGTTTAACATTTGCTCTATGGAATATTTCTTTTGGAGCCATTCCCATGATCGAGAATCACTGTCAAATGTCCCTCCACAGGTGGAAGGTTAAGGAAGACTTATAGGAGGCACAGCTAGCTGTAGCCTAGCCGAGGAATCTTCCACACTCAGGAAATCCTCAGTTCCCCAATTTAAGATAACATGGACCTAAACCAAGATTGAGGAGGTTGGCTATTCCATTGATGCATGTTATCTTAGGGACTGGCCTGTTTCATAGGGTTTCAGGTAGGGTTTTAGAGGAATCTGTGCTGGATCAGATTAAGAAGGGGGTTTCGTCTAGTGTTGAGGAGGCAAGATATATGTTTGTTGCTCTGCTTGCACCAGCCATCCCCCATCAAGAGAACAGGATACATTTCTGCTTCACTAGCCCTCCCATGGTATCCTGAGGAAGTTATTTAGTCCTGGAAAACCAGCAGTTCTCAAACTGGGGATTGTGACCCGCTAAGTTTTATGCTGGGGGATGGGAGGAACTCCCAAAGTATCAGCTGTGGCACATGCCACAGCCCTTCAGAGCTAGGTGCCTGGAGAGCAGCCGCTGCTGGCTGGGTGCTCTTGAGAGAGCACCATCCCCAGAGCACTGCAGAAGTAAAGGTGGCATGACATTTGAGGGAGTTGTCACTTTTTGGCAGGGTCATCACAGCCCGTAATGTTTAAAAAAAATAGGTTTGAGAACCCTTTGTATAACAGGACCTAACAGATAAGATTAGGTAAAGGAAAATGTAGGTGAAGTATCAGAAAGGTTATTGTCAAGAAATTCAATCGTAAGCTGAGAAAGTCTCTTAAAGTAGTAAAATTTAAGTCATGTTGTATATATAAAACTAGACTGCACAAAAAGCCATTTGGTTTAACTGACTTGCCCAGCATCATGCAGGAATTCTGGCAGAGGTGGGGATAAAATTCAGTTTTCCAGTGTGGCTTCTGTTTTAACCATCAACTTCCTACAGTTGATAAAGTGACCAAGGAGGAAATGAGTCTTGTGAGGCAAAGGTGGCTTTACATCGCCTTAGTTTTTTCCCCTCTTCTAGGTTGGTGGGGCAGGTTCAGAGATTTCGTTGAAGGAGCCCTGAATTACTATCTATATGCTATACAATATGCTAATGCCATAAACCTCAAGTAAATTAAATTCTCATGCATATTGGAAGCAGTGCTAGAGTTTTTCATTAGAAAGCAGTGAGAACATGGTTTTATAATATGGAAGGTTACTCCTCCACTTCCACCCCCCAACCTCCCAAGTCGCAGCATTTATTAAAAGTTGCTAAAAGCAGTTTTGTGCAAACTGGGGTCGGAGGGGGCACACCCACTTGGGCAGAGGTAAAACAGAAGATTTCAGCATGATAGATTAAAGGTTTTGGAGGGCTAAGAGCAACTCAAAAGGTTAAGGAAGGAAGCACTTTTTGCGATCTTAAGGGGACTTAAAATGTGCCAGTTAAATTTACACCACAGTTTTCTTCATAAAACTGCCCAGATTGTAGCTTCATAATTTCTTGTATAGTCTAAAGCAGTGGTTCCCAACCTTTTCTCTGCCGTGGCACACCTTGATACCCTCAAATTTTTCAAGGCACACCATTAACCCCCCCCAAAACTAATGAATATTCAAATTAACTTAAATTACTTGTGAATATTCATGAACCATGGCATAATGTTTTGGGAATGTTGCTGTGTGGGTTAGTAGGTGTAGCAGAGCAGGGGTGGCAAAACACAGGAGGTCAGGAGTCCTGTGCAATGGCAGGAGTGAGTGTGGGGAGCAGAGCAGGGTGGGGTGGCAAAAGAGGACAAGGGCAGCCCCATGGGGAACAGCACAAGGGTGACAAGAGGAGAGAGAAAGAGGAAACAAGAGTGTCTTTGTAGGGGGGCAGGGGGAACTTGTGGAGCGGAAGGTGAGGCAGGGGAGCATGGCTCAGCACACGCTTCCCCCTTCTCCACAGTGGCTCCTTGCCACCCAGGGCAAATCCTCACCCCACTGCTGCTCCCTCCCACCCCAGTGGGTCCCGTCCTCCCCTGCGCCAGCCCCTCTGCTGCCTGGGATGGACCCTCCCATCACTGCAGGGTTCAGAACTAGGCCTTCAGCCCCAAGCTACGTGCCACCCCCCCCTCCAGATACAGCCACCCCACAACCCCAGCTGCACACCCTCTGCTACACATCCACTCCACCTCACCTGTGCTACACACACACACCCCTGCCCCACACAACCCCCAGCAGCCCTCCCCCCCAAGTCCTTACCTGGGCTGTTTGCAGGCTGGCTGATACAAGCTGCTCCACCCTGCAGGGGGGAGATTCACACACTCCCAGCCTCCCACCACTTTCTGCTGCCTGGGCTTAAGGTGGAGCAGGATTTAAGGTGGAACCACTGGAACTCTGCGTTCCAGCTGCTCCTGCTGTCTTTAGGGGGACCCCTGGAACTCCACGTTCCAGTGCCTTCCTCTGTTTCTAGAGGTGGGCTCGAATGTTGCCTACCTAAAAATAGGGGGCCCCAGAACTGTGTTTGAGTGCCTCCCCCTTACTTTAACCTCTGTCTTTTCCGAGCCCTGCACAGCCCAGGTGGCTGGGCTGAGCAGGGAGGGAACTTTTAACTTCAGCTCTTGGGGATGCTTGTGTGGGAACCACTGGTCTAAAGGATCCCCAATATCTAAGTCCACATGTTTATTATTTTATTGTGTTACTGTATAACTATTGTAATTTGGCAGGAAAGCTCTTTCGAATTAATACTTTTAAATATACTACTGCGTCAAAAATACTGCATTTTAAAAATAACTCTAGCAGGACATAAACACAGTTTCAGGCTCCTGCTGTCTGAGCAGCAGGAGATAACTGCCATTATTTGAAATTGTACACATTCAGTGGACATAATGCTGGCGCTCAGAGGTAGATAAATTTGAGCCATGTTTAATATGTACTTGTATTAAAATGCTATCTATGGAAGCAGGAAAGATTTCTTGTTTTTAAGTGTGGGTAACTCTTTCATTATTCTCTTAAGATGATTTTCTAGGGTTATCCCCCAAAATTAAGAGTACAGAATTTGGAAAAGCAAAACTAATGCTTTTTTAGTAGGTGTCTAAATAAACAAGACTTTTTACTTTCTTAACTTGACAGTATCAAACGCAGTAATCATAACTGAGTTTTCTAGATTTAAACCTTTTGTTGTACTTTTGTTTCCGCTTAGAGTAAAATTGTTAGAGTGCTAAATTTGTGGCAGAAGAATAATGTATTCAAGAGTGAAATTATTCAACCTCTCCTGGATATGGCAGCAGGAATTCCTCCTCCAGTTGTAACTCCAGTCCTGCCCAGTACCACAGCTTCGATGAGCAACAATACACCAGGTAAAGGAAAATGAAATAAGAATCTCACAGAGAATTGGAAGGCTCATTTGAACCTTTGGAACAAAATTTTCTTTTGGCTATCAACATTATGAAACCTAATATTCTTGAAATTGGACCAAAATTTTCACTAGCCTTCAGGCAAGTATTCACGTTGAACTGAGTTGTTTGAAGAAAAAAAGTTCATCTGCTAATAACTAACCAGTATATAGATCAAGAAAGAACCATAAACAGAGCACAGCCATGTCAAATTAACTTCCCCAACTAACCATGCTTTCTTTAATTGTATTATGCAGTTTGTCCAAAGGTGCACTGATTAGAATCATGACTTAATGATCAAGTGGGAAACCTTGAATTAAATAATCAGTTTTAATCTTGTTTTGCATTTGTATTTCTTAATTATTTTCTTAAAGAAGAGTTGGTTTTCATTAGTTGGCAACCATTAAAACGTTGATTTGTAACATAATACAGAGTTGACACTAAAATTGGAACGTCTGCTAACCAGGAGGAGACCGTATACCTATACACATTTGTTTAAGAATTTCTATAGCTTTAACTTACATTTTCTCATATTCTTAGTTTTTATGTATTAGAAAATGGTGAACAATGCATTGTTTATTTACTGGATGAACCATTTTTGTGATTTTTGTGAAACTCTGAATGGAAATTGGAATTAAGAGTGGACAGAAACATTGCTGTAATAATATTTTTATTTCTTAAACCCACCTTCTGTGATCTGGATACGTAACCTTTCTTCCTTATCAAAACATGTTCTGCATTTAAAAACTAGCAGACTCATAAGTCAGAGGAAGTATTTGTTTGTTAGTGAGTTGAACTGATTGTTTCTGGTCACCATGTCCTTCAAGACTTTAGAACTAGCAGAACGCATCCTCTCACACTTAGTTTTTATTCATAGACTGGAAGAGGAAGGCAAGCATTCCTTTTTTTTTTTTTTTTTTTTTTTCCCCAACTTCCATTCAGTTTCTTAATGTTAAATGAACTAGACATTGAACAGAACTAATTGAGTAAACTGAAATGAAGAAAATATTTTCTCTTCACCAGTAAAAGAGGCTGCTGCTGTTAACAAACCCTAATTCCTGATAGTCAGCCATTCATTTCCATCAATTCAGTGATTAGATTTCCTTTAAACTTTGGCAAAAAACGTGTTTTCTTATTAATTTTGTAATTTGATTTAAATTTTTGTAGTAGATTATTGTAAATTTAGATTTTTGCATTTGTAGTCATTTCAAATTTAACAGGTTTACTGAAAAATGTATTTAAAATTAAGAAATCTAATGTGAATAAAACCGCAATCCCTGTAATTTTCAAAAAATTCAGCTTTTTTTATCCACCCGTTTTATCTAGCAAGATATAGTTTTATGGTTGTAAATAAAAATAATGGGTCAGTGAAAAATCACAGAAGGGAAATAAACCCTAATTAAATATTGTGTGAGAATCTCTTGCTGAGAATTACTGTTTTGCATTTATTTGAAGCAAAAATAGTATTTGTATTTGCTGTACGTGGAATCATACTTAACTGTTACTCTAGGGCAGGTTTTCAACCTTTTTTCCTTGGGACCCAGTTTAAGAAAATCATTTATGCCTGTGACCCATCAATTACATATTTGAAAAATGCATTCCAGTCTTGGCAGCGGCAGCAGAGGATGCTGTGACCCAGTGCCTGAGGATCTGAGACCCAGTACTGGGTCCCAACCCTCAGTTTGAAAACCACTGCTCTAAGGAAGTGCCTAGCACTGGAATTTGATTGTTTCTGTTTGTGTAGACACTGTCAGGGTAATATGCATGTAATAATTTAAGCATATGCACTATTTACATAGGAGAAGCTAATATGTAGGAAAACATGTTTATACCATGAAATTCTCTTGTTTTTCATAAATTGTATGCATCTATCTGTCTATATAGTTAATTATGTGAACTAGGTAAGCCCTTGAACTTCATATGCCTTTTATTTTTTTTATATTCCTACTTTTTTTTACTGAATTAAATTGCTGATATTATAGCTTATTACTGTATTAACACTTTTTACCATATTAACACTTTTAAAACCCTGGTATGGATTTTAAAAAGTATTACTGCAGTAGTTTGCATTTGGCAATGCTCAGTTTGTGCCTTCATTTCTGAGTTACAGGAAGGAGTGGGCGTTGCTCTGATAATATCTGGAGCAAGTCATTAGAAATATGGTGTGGAGCTAATTGGCAGAATTCCAACCTTGGAGCTCTTGACTCAGAAATATTCTTCTCCAAAGGAATTTGGAAGGGAGAAAGACAAAACAGAGGAGACTCTCACCTCTGGAATTTGACAGCTGGGGGTGCAAATTATAATTAAGTAGAGTAGACAAATGCAGCTAGGGTATGAGCTGGGAGAGTACAGTAGGGTTGTAGGTTACTGGACACCTTTTGTTACAGTTATCTGTGGAGCCAAGTGTATTTCTTACCTTAAGTTATACCTTGCACTCAGCCAGGAGCTTTTTCCTTCTTTAAGGCCAACATCTCTTCCTCACCTAGCAGGTACTCTATTTGTATGAATATTGTAATTATTTTAAAATTTATTATCTTTGCTGAAGTCTACATTGAAGACTGCAGAATCGTTCAGGTAGTTGAATATTTGCACATGTGTGAAACCTACCTCTTAGTGATCTGTATACATCATGCATCTTATGATATTGGTTTGTTCAATACGGATATCTGATTTCTCCTTTTTTTGCTTAACTCTGTTTGATTGCCACCTTTTCCCTTCAACCTACCCTAAGCCCCTTTGTCTGTTTTTGTTTAATTGGGCCTTGTCTGAAATGTAGATTATGAGCTCTCTTCCTAAGGCTGTGATAATTTTGTTTTTTACTTGACTGATCAGTGCCTAACCAAATAGGACCTTTGAACTCTGATAATACAAATAAATAATAAGAGCTCAGGAAGAAAACATAGTATTTCTGTAAAAAAGAACATTTTTAACTATAGCTTTATGATTTGTACTCTCTTCAAAAGGACTTAGCCCAATGCAGATTAGAAAATCCAAATTGACTCCTCTTTGTCTTTCCTAATTACCTTGTTATGCTGCTAGGTTTAAAATAGTATTAGGGTTGTTTATTGGTCCAATAGTATTTTGAGATGTGATAGTGGTAATTGAATTTTTTTCACCTATAGTTTTGAATGTGGATGTCTATGTAGTTATCAAAAGCTACTACCATCTGTTGACCAGAAATGTAGTTAACCGGTTCAGATTTCCCATAGTTCCTCTAATACAAGAGTCTCTCTATGGGAGCAGAGACTCTCTCTCAATTCCAGATTGCAGTGAACACTACCACACTTTGCATTCATTGACATCGTATTGGCAGGCTGAGGAGATAGGCCAACAACAGAATGTGTCATGAGATTCAGTTATAGGCAGTTCTACCTAAGGTACATTGGTGGGGAAGTTTGCATCACTCCTGCCATGCCATGCTATGCTGTTTTGTGGGTAAAGAAAGTGATGGTTTCTGTGGATGTCAGTGTGGTACCTATCAAGGGCACTATGTTCAGTAGACTTTTAAGTGCAAACCTAATCCTAACCCTATGGCACTTTAAGACTAACAAATTTATTTATTGCATGGATTTTCATGGGAGAAAATTCTACTTTGTCAGATGCTTTGAAGATAGGGGAACTTACAGCATGTGAAGAAATAAATGCAGGGAAGTGTAAGTCATGGGAACAGGTCACACTGTAACAGCAAATCAAAACAGTTGTAAGATTCAAACACTGGGGGGACAGCATACGGAGGAGGATGAAGTCAAATCGCCTGTTGTAATGAGAGAGAAATCCAATGTCCCTATTAAGTCCTGAGGCAATGCAAGAAGTGTAATCTTTATGGCTTCTTATAGTTGCTTCTATGCTATTGATCCATTATGTGAAATAAATTGTGATTTGCAGTTTAGTTTTTACTGCTATACTTTGTGGGTTTTTTTGTTTTGTTTTGTTTTGTTTTTTAAAGGTATGTTAACGCTTAGCTCTACCTTGCTTTCCCTCTTTCAGGAACTCCTGTAACCCCTGTTACTCCAGCCAATGTGGTACAAAGTTTACCTGATCCTTGGGTGTCTCAGATTGCTAATACAGATACACTTGCTGCTGTTGCACAGATTTTACAGAGTCCCCAAGGCCAACAGGTAAATATTTTTTCTGATAAGACTTTTATATTAAGTGCAGTTTATGATGTTTGTACATGATAGATATACATGAGAATATTTAGTAATGTTGTTAATTTGCTTTTATAAATATGTCCTCAGTGTGACCACTCCATAGAGAGCATTGTCCAGGGATAAGTGTGAATCAACATTTAACAATTATTTTTATCCTTTGGACAGTCTCTTGGTTCACTGAATGTATTGAAGAAGATTGGTTGCAGCCTGTACAATCCATAACATTTACAATGTCGCAGAGGTCTAGGATATCTTCAGTGAATCAGGAAGTAATGAAAATGTTTAATTGGTGTGTGGGGGGAGAACACTAAATGATAGCTGAAACTTGTTTCTGTGCTGAATACATCCTATAAGTTTAAGTTAAAATACATTTCTGTGTGTATTGGGAGGTACTCAACGTAGATTTCAGTGGTAAACTCAGTTTTCATTTTTCTTTTGCAGTTCATTTTTAAATATTTACTTTTATTCTCATGATATTCAGAAGGTCATCAGTGTCCTTAATATAACTGCTGGCCTACGTGTTCAAAAGTGGCTTAATGGGGGTCTTAACATGTGAATACCTGATACATCTTAGAGCCTCAGTGCTGGGAAGATGCTAGCCCATCGTCCTCTGAAAATCTGGGCATGTCAACGTTCCATAAGTTGGACACTGAAAACAAGTAGCCCCTTTTGAAAATGTAGGCTCTCATCTTCAGATTATTGTGGTAATGACTGCTACTTTGGCATTCACTACCATCCCAGTGTCAGATGGGCAGCAGTGATCGTCCTAGGTATAGGAGATGTCCAATGGCTGCTTTGCTGAGGCACCAAAAAATTCAGGCTAAATTAGTGACTAGGGACTGCCACAATATGAAGGGCTAAACCTTATCCTGTCATCTCAAGGGCTAATAGTGAAACAGTTCTGCTGTGCTCAGATACACATTTCTAGCTATAACTGACTAGAAGTCTGAGGCAAGATTTTATTGTCTCTTCATGACTTAGAGAAATTGACAGCAGGAACTTGAGTGAGGGGATAGTAGAGTGAGGTGTAGAGCTCCTCAAGAGGGGTGGGGTAAAAAAGAAATGGGGAAAATAGGATTTGGTATGGGTGGTGTCCTAGAGCAGTGGTTCTTAACCACTGTGTGGGGACACATTACTGTGTCGCCACACAGTTGTAAGTGTGTCGCGGAGAGCTGGGGAGTTGGCTGGATTGAGTAGGGGTAGGGTTGCCAAATGCAGCTAAGTGTGTCACGACCTGCAAAAGATTCAGAGCCACTGTCCTAGAGAAGGAGACCTGCAAAGCAAGAATAGGGAGATGTGGGGGAAGAACTGTATGAGAAGTCAAAGATTGCTAGCTAGAGCGTATTTAAAATGCACGTGCACGCATACACGCACGCAAGAAGCAAAAGAGGAAAGGTAAACATGGTGGAGACCAGAAGGGAGTTGGAGAGACTTTAAAACATGGAAGGAGGTATAGAAGTAGCTTGTGGATCAAAATATGATAGGAGGGAAAGATGGGACCCACTAGGAATATGGCACTGTATATTGGAGACAACGTAAATGGGGCGGGGGGGAGAGGCCTTTGGTAGTTAGAAAAAAGGGGGTAGTGAGGGACTCAGTATGCAATATTCCTCACCACCACCATCTGTAGTCAAAAGTTTTGGTTCCCATTTTGACATTGTAGAACTGTATTTTGTGCATGAGAGAGGAGAGTCTGTGACTTGGTTTGTGGTGGCACATGCAGGTGAAAGTGTAAAAGGAGAAAAATAGGACCCAGAAGTATAGAGGCAGGCATAATGGTGACCAGTTATACAGGATTTTCCCATTCTAGGGCCTCCTCCTCAGCTGCTTCAGTTTGATTCCTTTCTCATTCAGAGCAACACACAAGAAGGTAACTTCTAATGACCAATAGACTCTTAACCACACCCACCCACACACTTACTGAAAAGAAAACATCCCAGCTGTGTTCTTTGCAGTAGACTCTTTCCCATAGGTACCTTAAGAAGTCTTCTGTTTTCAGTGGGCAAAGCCTCTGACCTGTTAGTGGAGTAAAGCGGTAGTTGAAGCACTGTTTGGTATGTGACAGACAAAATTGACAGCTCAGTTTCAGTATAAGGGGGCAAACTCCCTCCCAGCAACTAAGGCTTTCTCTAAAGCAGGGGTCTCAAACATGTGGCCCGGGGGCCACATGCAGCCCCTAAAGCTATTTCCTGTGGCCTGCAGTGACACAATCATTACCGATATTTGCAATATTGTCGTATAGAAAGGTTTCAGTGGTGTGGCCCTTGGGCTAACATGCGAATCCTCATGCGGCCCTGTATTAGTCCTCATGATGATTTGAGTTTGAGACCCCTGCTCTAAAGCATTAGCAGAGCCAGTCATCAATTCAGGAGGTTTGGGGTAAACTTTGGAAGATAAAACCAGCATATCCTGGTTGTACAGGCTTCCTAACGATGTTTAGTTACAGAATGGTTATGATCTTCAGGGAAAAAGAATCCTATTGTTGCTCTCATTAACTTGAATCTTTAGCAAGCTTGAGATTAAATCTTAAGAAGAACTAAGGAACTTGCGTATTAAATTTCCTAGTAGTAAGGTCTTTTACAAGAGCCTTTTGTATGAAGTGTAAAATAGTTGGGATTCCAGTTCAGCCAGTTGAGAGGAAACCCTTCTCTGCATTATGTAGAAAAATTTTCCACGTCACAGTTAAGGTGAGAGAAACAGAAAGGGGGTATTCTGTCCTACTTAGGATGTCATGGAGTGGAACCATCTAAGCAGAGATGCATAACTCCTTCAAAATGCCGAACAAGATCCAGAGACTTAGTGTCCTGAATTCTTATGTCATGAAGGTATTGAAACACCTGTTCCTGCGAGTCTTAAGGTACCTTGACAGAAATCTTCTTTCCCCTTTGCACTAGCAAAGTCAGTAGGTGCAAACTGAGGGGACCTACTCTGCTGACAAGATTTGTAGTTCTTCATCCTGAAGGCACTTTCCAGGTAGTACACATCTGACTAAGGAAGATTCTTCACTTTTTCCTGTAGTCTTGGTATATAGGATTCCATAGTGGCACACTAATCACAGATTTTTTTTTTCAAGATGCAGATTCCTTTCACCTAGATAGGAGAACTTCCCTTTAGCATTTGTCCTAGTCTTAAACCAGGAGCAGAAATTTTTGGTGCATCTTGGACCTCTGGAGGGTGTTTGTAGCATAACTAGCCCAGAAGCATTCAGAGAAATAGAACCCATTCATCATTCTCTTTTAGGGTTGTAGGAAAGTGCTCAGGATGTGTTAAGACCAAATGATTCAGGTCCAGTTTCTAGGAGATCTATCAAACTAAAAATTCACTGCCCATTGAGACTAGTCCTCGTCTCAGCAGAGTCATGGACATCTGGTCTGCAGAGACAAGGTATCAATAGACAAAATTTACCAATTTCACCTCGCATTCCCTGTGCTACTTGTTTTTCAAACTGCATTATCTTCTTACTGTGCAGATGCTGTTTTTAGCTGTGGAGTGTTTGGACCACTGCTTTTAGGAGAGTAGGTGGAAGCATTTGGGCTTCTTGTTCCTCTCTTTATTCATCTCTTGCCTTCCCTCTTCTCATTTAGCCACAAGTCTCCTGTTCTCTCTTCCTAGAGTGGTTTCTCATTACATTGCTGTACAGAACCCAAGATCTGGTCTGTTGCAAAATGAGCTACAGAAAGACAAATCATGTTCCCATATACTGTCTAATTCACTTTTTGTGACTTATTTGAGACAGACTAGATTACTGTTACTCTAGGTTTGGCAAGACCAAGCTTCAACATGAAACTTGCTTTGTAGGCAGTATGGGTAGACAGATGTAAACCTTCCGTGTAGATATGCTTCACCAGCATAAAATAGAGCTTTCACCAGTGTGATTTATTCTTCATCAATACAGCTACACTGGTACAGCTTTTTCCTAATCTAGATGGGTTCTTAAGAGGGTAGAGCAGGCTAACAGATTATTTTACAGATCAGAAGGAATCAAACTGGAGAAGCAGAAGAGGGATCCTTAGAAAGCAGATAAATCCTGGATTCTGATTGGTCGTCATCCAACCTGTCAGAGCGAATTAGGAGGTGGAACCTCATGTCTTCAGTATCTTGTCTGAGCTCCAGAAAGCAAATTAGCCAGTAAGTGGGAATATAATTTGCCGTAACTACCAACAGACTAAACTGAAATTATATCCATGAGTTAGATGCACTGCACTGATGAAGTCTTTATTCATGAGAAGGGCAAAAAGCTAGCTGAATATTATTTTTTGTTAATACAGTTTATCCCTCTCTTTATTCCAGCTTCAGCAGTTAATACAGACACTGCAGATACATCAACAGAAGCCACAGCCTTCACTACTTCAGGCGCTGGATGCTGGTCTTGTTGTTCAGTTACAGGCCCTTACAGCACAACTAACAGCTGCAGCTGCTGCTGCCAACACACTTAATCCACTGGAACAGAATGTCTCTTTTAACAAGGTAGAACTTGGAGGACCAAGTTTGAAGAAACGTTCACTGTTACTGTGTATATTTAAAGTCTTCACGTTGGTTATGTCTTTGTCTTCAGTGTCTTGTTAAGAAATGCATGATTAAGCTGCAGAAAAGTTTTTTGCACTTGGTCTTTTCCAAATACAGAAATTTATTTTAGAGGGAGTTGTTATGCAAATTATGCATTTTCTATAATTTAAGGTAAAAGACATTTTTCAGAACATCAGGGTTCATTTCCATTAGTAAAGCATAGTCATTGTTATGTTTCTTTCTATAATTATATCCACAAGGAGGACCTCAGTTGATGAGTTTGGGGATTTTCTGCATAAGGAGGAAGGTTGGGCTTGTACCTTTTTGCCTTCTCCCCTCCCTCTGAAACCTTCCAGGGGTCCGGGGGGCCAGAGAGTAAGTACTGTAGAAATTCAGGTCATCTTATACCTTCATTTTGCAGTAAGACTGTATAGATGATTGGTAGAATAAGTAGGTTTGTGGTATCAGTAATACAAAGGAAATAATTATAATCGAACCACAAAGTAATAGTGACCACAAATATAATCAAGTTTACATCTCTAGAGGGAAGGATCATACCAAAATTAGGCCTGTGACACCTAAACGTTAGAGAGGGATTTTGTTTTTAAAGGAACAAAGGCAATAAAATGACCCAAAATGAGATTAAAATCCTTGCATGTACTGTGGAGGTTACATAAGCATGCTTAATATAGCACAGAAAGCATATATATTTCTAAATAAAAAGGAAAAAAGACGACTAGAAGAGAACAGTGTTTGAGTGGCAAGGTAAAAAGGAGCATATAGCAAAGTATGGAAATAGTAATAAGAAGTCTGGGAGGAAATTTAAAGATGGAATAACCAAATACATAAAAACAAATTTTTTTGGTATATAAAAAGCAGGAAACCTGTGAGAGGGTAGTCTCTTTTGTGTTATGAGGGAGGATAAGGATGTTTTAGTATAGGTAAATGGTCTTTTCATTGGTCTTTACTATAGAGGATGTTCAGAGATCCCTAGCCATTTCTTTTCAGATACTTAGCAGAAGGAATCCCAGCCAAGGGTGAAAGGATGATAATACCCTATAAATCTAGATGGTTATTGTGGAATAGGCTATGTATTTGAATGTAGGTAGCTGTGACCTAAGCCAGAGTTAGAATAGAATAGAATCATAGGGTTGGAAGGGACCAAAGGGGCTTGACAGAATCTGGGTGCCACGTCACCATGGTAAGTAAATGTTTCAGACTGGCTTCTAGGAGCCCGCTGTGGGGTTAAAAAAAAAAAATGCCAGCAGTTTTATTTGTAGTCACTAGAGGGCACTCCTCTGCTACATTTGTGCTGTGGAGCCTGGCAGCCTAAGGACAAGGTAGCAGAGGAGCTCTCTCTGGTGACAACAAACCAAACAAACAAACAAAAATCACTGGCTGCTTTAAGATTTCAGCAGCATTGTAGGGTTGTAGGGGTGAAGTAGTGTTTGAGAAGTGAAGAGTGTCCAACCAAGATGCCTTGCTTTGAAGCTGGGCATCTAGCACAGCAACATTTGTCAACCCCTGGCTTACGCAAACCAGAGTTTTTCCTTAGCAAAGAGGCGTTGGACTTTGTCAGCAAGTGCTCATTTTCCAGTATGTTTTATAGCATCTGTAAGAACAAAATGGTAGTATGTGTGCGATTTAGGGCTTCAGAGTTAAGATTCCATTGCAGAAATGGTATACCTTACTTCTGTAATTCTGGTTTTCTGGTATTGGTATCTTTTGCCTTAACAATTCATATCCTATGTTTCAGAGGTTTGAATCTAGCTGAGATGCATTCTGACAGGCATAACATGCCAGAGGGCAACCTTAAACCTGTAATGGTTCTGGGGCAGTTAATTTCTTTGTGTGTATGATGTTTTTCTGTTTGGTTTTGGTCTTTTAATAATTTCTTAGCACTGCCACATTCCACAGCCTCATTTTTCCACTGTATTTAGTTCTTTGGTAGCGATTACACTAGACACAAAAGGCACTAAGTGCATATTAGTCCCTTCACGGCTCCTGTGTCATTTCCCTGGGTTACATCTTTCTGCCTGTTCAGCACATCTTGTTCGCATTTCCAAACCCTCCACTTTACAGGGGTGTGGATATCAGTGGTGGCCCCACACACTGAGGAGCTGAGCAGAAGGTGAAGGAATAGTGTAGGAATTGGCATAAAGTCAGTGGGGCATGTTTTAAAAGATGGGCGGAAATGGGAGTTTGGATGAATGGGGTTAGAGGAGCAGAGCAGAAGATCTGTATTCCCATGGCACGGCTCTGACCATCTTTCTTCTGTCGAAAGCAGCAGCATCCAGGGGCAGAATGAGCCTGCTGTCCCTTTCCCTGCTGCTAGATTCCACACAGGGAGGAAGGGGTGTTTGGGTTCTGCCCATGAATGGGAAGCCATGGAAGAAAGATTAGCCTCCTTTGGTCTGGTGCAGCAGCCAGCAGCCCTGTAGAGTTGTTGGTGGTGGGTGGGGGGATATCAAGTGAAAGGGGGCAGGAGAAAGAGTGCAGATTTCTCCTTTTGCCTCCCCTTCCAAGTTTGTTGCTTTATGGTTCTGGTCTTTCAGAAGTTTTGAGTTCCCAGAGATAAAAGATTCCTTATGTCTAGGGCAGCAGTTCCTAACCTTTTCGAGTTTATGGGTCTCCTTTCAATTCCCAGATATTGCGCAGTACACCATATGCTACCAGTATTTTACACTCCACTTTTTGTGGAAATCTACCATAACAAAGAAATAATATACACTTAGTAATAATTTGGAATGTATATCTTATATGACATTATTTTTTTGTTGAAATTGCACATTTCATTGGTGAGGATGTTATTTTTCTTTTATGAGGACCACCTGTGGTAGTCTCAGAGACCACAGGTTGGTAACCAGTTGTCTAGGGATCACAGAGAAAATACATTTTAGAAAACCTTTCTTCCTCAAAACTCTAGTAATGGAACTTAGTTTTCAGAAGCTTTGTTTAGAAGTTATCTCTTACAGAGACAGTCTCTTACCCTTGACCAAAGGAGCAAAGTGGTTGATTAGATTGTCCTAACTGCTTTCTAGAGACTTTTCGTCTTTGCTCTAATTAATCTTAATTTTCTTGGCAGTGCTTTTAAAGTAAAATCAGTCTAACACTAAATTCTTTCAGGTCTGTGTTGGTAAATTACCTAATAGAGGATGGTACTGCTTCATGATGGGAATTCTAGGTGTCAGGGCTGTTTCCCCACTCTGGCACTCTGAGTGCAGAATGTGGGGGCCTGCAACAGGCCTTAAAACCCACTGGCCTTAAAACTCTCCAAGCCCTCCAATTCCTGGCCTTGGAGTGGTATAGCTGCCACCACCCAAATGCAAAAAAACCTCTTTAAAACCCAGGAAGGCGCATTTGGGAATTCCTTCCTGTGAGGTACTTGCAATCGCTTTTATTCCTCTCTGCGAAGAGTGACTGAACCACAGCTGGAATATCAGCTGAAAGTGGAACAGAATTTCCTCTAGTAGCTGGCTGTGCAGTCTGAGGCACATGCACACAAACCTCTTGCCTTTCAGGACACAGAACCAGAGCCTACTTAAAAGGTGAAATCTTTAATTAAAAAGAACAGATAAAAAACACAGAGAGTTGCTTCTCTGGGAATTAACATAGGTAGTTAGAGGGTAGTGGGAGGGGGTACATGTGTTTAGCACAAAGAAATCCAAAAACAAACCAAAACCAAAGAAAATACCCTTACCTCATCTAAGTAAACATTCCCTGTTCTATTCACACCTGGTCAGTAACAAACTTATCTTTGGTAAGGATGTTGCTGGATTCTTCCTCAGGCCCCTCTGGCCTCCTCCTGATCCTCCCAGGAGCTCTGCTGCATCCAAACAGGCACAATCAAGACTGCTGCTCCCATTCAAAAACCTGTGCTTTGTTCCTATTGGCTGTCCTGGGACTCACTGACCAGAGTGTTAACCGCTTCCTCCCCAAGGGCTACTACACTAGGTGTTAAAATAATACAGTTAATTAGTAAATCCTGAATGGCCTAGATTAGTTTGGGAAGTATTAGAGCCGTATTTCAGCTCCAGTTGTGCACAAAAAAGTCATAAGAGTGGGTGAATGTATAAAACAGAGTTGGTGAACTGTACCTCTGGAAATGTGTATTCAAATGATCCAAATTTAGACCACTCACTTTTCCTAGCAAATATAAAATCTGTTCATCCTATTAGAGAAGAGCCCATCAATAGAGCCCTGTATGGATACAAATATGTGGATCCATATCCAGTCTGCATCTACAAGAAATGGTCTGCGGAGATCCGTGTTGTATCTGCGGATGCGGATATCTGCATATTTGCAGGGGTCTACCCATAAAACCAAAATAAACTATAGACTTTTTATGATGGAGCATGTCTGAAGACCATTTCAGATGCCTGCTCAGAGAAAATCCATGTACAGTGACCCTCCATGTCTGTCAGTGCCCTCTCATCATTGAGGCTATGGTTACCAAAAGCTTCAAGGAGGAAGCAGATATCAAAAACCCAGTCTTCAACACATTGGGTGACTAAGATACTGATAATTATGCCACTGGCACTGAGCTCTTCCAGGTATACAGAAGGGGATAAAAGAGGCAAAACATGAGTGTGGTGTCCTTCAAAGAATATGCAGTCACTGGGCACTTCGGGTATTGTGAAGTGCATTAGGATTTCATGTGCGCTCTGTACTCCAGCAGTAAAGGTGCCAGTACTAAAGATCACTACTTCCCAGAAACTGGCTTCACTGCACCCTTGACTCCCAAAATACCAGCATCAGTGTCTTGCATGGCCTCTGCAATGTCATAATTATCAGAAGCAGGTTCTGAGATGCTGCTACCACAGCAATTATGGTGTCAGAAAGATCTTCTGGTACCAACGTTAGTATCTCACAAAGCCTCTTTTAATATCATTAGCACTGGTACTGAGGTCTCTTGTATGTGCAGTACCACAAGAAGTCCAGTACTCAAGGGAGTTTGCAGTATGAAATGAATTTGTTTACTCCCTGCAACCTCTGGACCCCTCTCAGTACCAAGGTCTGGTGAGTCACCAGCTGCTCATGTTTCTGAAAGACATGCTGCTTCTCCTCAACTATTCACGAGGAAGGGATCGAGTCCCAATCTCTAGAAGATGCTTTCATCATTACATGGACAAGAGGACATTTTTATGCATATCCTCCAACTCCGTTCTTAAAGAACCCTATCAAAATCAGACGGGACTTAATCAGGGTCATTCTGATTGCACCCAGTTGGGCAAGACAAGTTTGGTTTCCTTTCTTTGCCAAACTCCCTTTTTACTTGCTACGGTGGCGCCCACTCATATGTTGACCGTTTCAAGATGCAGGTTGGATGCTTCACCCATATCTGAACATCCTGCGCCTGCAAAGTTGGTTCTTCAGTGGTTTGTGGGACTATAGACCACATGTTCATCAGAAGTACACAAAATGCTATTAAGTAGTGGAAAGGAATCTATTAGATTCCCCCCCCTGAAATGGGAAAGTACGAAGAACTTTGGTGTAATTGATATCATCTTTCTCTGACCCATTTTCTTTCTCTCTCTCCCTCCCTTCAATCTTGGACTGCCTGCTGAGGTAAAAAAAAAATTAGGCCTTTCTCTGAATTCCCTTAATGGTCATTTATCAGCAGTAATGTCTGCTTCTTTAAGCAATGGTTCCTATTGTATTTCTCTGGGGGATATGCATGGGTGTCGTATGTTAGGAGCCAGAGAATTTGGCAATAATGTCTGATGGTCCATACGTGTACTATGGGTCATCTTGTGCCTTCATCCAAGGAGGATAAAGGTCAGGGCAGACTGACTTCATCTCCAGTTCTTGTTTACTGCCACACAGTCTTGGTCAGAACCTTCAGTATCTATCACTGGCTTCATCCTACAAAATAAGAAAGTATCTGGTTTGTAAATGGCTTTAATAGTTTTCACAGTTCAGCATATTATAGATCTAGTTGGTCTCTGTGTGTGTGTTCTCTCCCCATTTTCCATATCCCATTCCTCTACTGGTCTATCGCTATGACCCTGGGCTTCAAACTCTGGGTTTCCTGCCAATCTTAGTCAGCAGTGACTGCCAGTGTTACATATAGGAAGTCCACATCTCAGTGAGGTGTACTATCTACCACTCTTTCCCCAGCTATACCTGAGAAGGCTGGGACCTTGATGTTTTCATATATTTCATGGCAGGGCTTGGCAGAACCCAGGTGTCAGTTTGCTATGGTGACTAAAAGATGCAGGCTGTCTCACCTAAGAGCCGACTTTGTGTTGTGGTGTTTTGCTTTTTAATTTAGGAGCTGGCTGTTTTTATTTTTTTTATTGCTGGAGGATGCACCTCTGCTGCATTTTCCCTGCGGAGCTAGGCAGCTGAGGGCAGGGATCTACAACCTGTGGCTCCAGAGTCTCATGTGGCTCTTTGGCTGCCACTTTGCAGCACTAGGCTCCAGGCCACCACCTGCCACCAGGGGACCCAGTGGGTGGCCCAAGCCAGGCTTTGGGCTCACCTTGCCACCAGGGGATCCTAGGAGGGATTCACTCCTGGTTCTGCACACCCGCCCACCTGTAAGGGGACCCTGCAGCAGGTGTCCTGGCCTAGCTGCCCCAACCGAGAGGCTACACCCATTGTGGCTCTCAAAACACTTGGTTATTGAAGGAATTTTTTAAAATGGCTCTTCATATGTTTCAGGTTGCTGACCCTTGACCTAGAGAAAATGCAGCGGAAGAATGCCCTCTGGTGACCAAAATAAAATCAAATCACCGGTTCCTTTAGGGGTTCTGCAGCATTTCACGGGGTGGGTGGGGAGTGTGACCGTGAAGGGTGTCTGAGCTGGGCGCCTAGGTGAGCAGCATTATTGTTGACTCCTGCCTCATGGGGAGTTCCCAGAGCCACCAGTCAGATCTTTACTGGGGAACCCCTTCCCCTCATATATTTCAGCCTGATTCAGCAGAAGTGCACATCCTGCTGCAAAGTCCAACTCTAGTGTGGAATAATGTATCCTCAGAGGTCCCATGGGAGGGTCTTGCTGAGAAGCAGTGTCATAATCATAAGATTGTCTTCCTCTAAATTCAATTCACAGCCATCAGGTTCAGCTGTAAGCAGGCCCATTTGCTCAGTCCATGAGGACTTAAGTCCCTGAGGCACAAAAAAACCCCACCATAAACATTCATCTCCATTGGTGCTGGACAGTGTTCTGTCATCCACAGCACCTCTCAAACTCCAGGATCTGTCAGAACTGATGAAGTCAAACCCCAGTCAGCTTTGGGCACCGTCCTCTTCATAGGCAGCTGGAACACGTAGGGTCTCTTTTTCCGAGTCTTTTGTGACCCCACTGGAAATTTTTGCCTTCCCATGTCCAGAATCCCCTCCTTCGTTGGTCCTCTCCATCTCAAGAGAGAGAATAGCATCTTCCAAGGGAACTGACTGCTGGAAATAATATTCAGAATATATTTCATCTTCAATGTGTCTGCCATTGGAACTGGAATCAGCATTCTATTCATCAGAAGATTCCAAAGCACACTTGATGAACCTTTCCATATCTGGCATGTCCTCTACTGCCTAGGAGATCTCCTCTGGTTTGAGACCAAACTCTGTCTCATCTACCTCAAAGCTACTTGTACCCCATACCGTGCAGACCCCTGTGACTACTTTTTGACCCTTCCTGCTGGCTCTGTTAAGGGCCATGGGACCCTGAATACCAAGTTTAGTAAAAGGAGAAACTGCCATTATAACCCTTTAAGCAAAAGTGATGGCCACCAAGAAAACAGTCTTCACCTAGAGATGTAGCAGTAAATATAGTGTCAGCAAATCCTCAATAGGTAAGGATGATCTCTTGCACAGGAGTTTATTTTATATGGGTCATCTGGTAACTGAGGAGTCCTGATTCCTGAACTGCAGATTCAGTAGCAAATGTTGCAGATGGTATTGGAAGACAGGGATGGGCCATGATTGCTGTTTCATAGTTATTTGTCCTCCCTTTCCTTGCATTTTTCCACAGCAAAAAGGAGACAGTTTTTCTAAGAATGGTGGTTCTTTGTCTCACAAGTCTTCATCATTTAATTGTGTCTTTTGCTGCTGTCTCCCAGCAAGCAATATAGATGCTATGTCTCTTGATGGTTATCATGAGTGTGCCTTTGAAGCATTTCTTTTGGTCTTTGTTTCCTTTCTGCTGTTGTGGGTTGGGCTTAGAGCTATTGCTTTGATAGGCGTACATTAGCAAGCATGTAGTTAGTGATTCAAAGGGTTGTTCTATGAAGTGGTTGAGAACTTGAACCCAAAGCAACACAGAGACTCTAATGCGAGGAAGAATTGCAGATTAGTTCAAAAATCTCTCTGGGGTCAGATAAGCATATTCCAGGGAATACTCTGCTGGTCTATGAGAAGGTTACTTTCCTGTAATTGGAGATTCTTTGGGAATGTGTGGTCCTTCTCTGTATTCCACTGTGGATTATGGATGCATAGCATGCTACCAGAGCTAAAGATTTTGAAAGCAGTGTCTGGTCTGCACACGTGCAGTGATATTATGTTCTGTCTTGTGGGAGAAAAGATCAGGAGGGACCGACTGATTTTCCGGTTCCTTCTTTATTGAGACTGAGTAAGATGCAAAGTAGAGGGGGGGAAAAAGAGCAGCCAATGGAATACAGACAGGGATCACACATTTGAAAGAACTTCCAGTGACAGATAATCAGTTTGCCTTCTTTGAATATTGATTCCAATTGTATTCCACTGTGGGTGATTAGTAAGCAATACCTAAGTAGGAGGAAAGTGTCTAGATATAGACAGTAGGGCTAAGCAGAGTACTGCCGTGCCAGAGGAGGCATAGACAGAGGGACATAGTGTCTTCCATTGTGGGCAGAATCCCACATGGCTGCTTTACAGGTGTCCAGGAGGGGTATCATGAGGAATGCTGTAGTTGCTGCTTATGTGCTGGTTGATCGAGCTCTGGCACCATGGAGAGTGGGGGAGAATACAGCCACAGATCTGTTTGGAGATTCCCTGGTTGGAGATGGCACTGTGAGTACAGAGAAAAATAAAGTCAGGTCAAGAAATCAAGAGTTCAAGTCCCACTGAGTAGGCTTTTGAATAAGTGGGAAGGTTTTTATTAGGCTTTTCCATAATCTGTTAGTCAGTGGCTCTGTGAAGACGAAGTAGCCCGAGAAAGTGCATGGAATGCGCTCATTGCCACCAAGAAGATTCATGAAGAACTGACAAACAAGCCCAGTGTCTTCAACAATAGGATGTAATTCAAGATGAGAGAAATATTGGCGCTTTCTGAGAGAGTGTCTCCCTAATGGACTCAAGAAAAGTGCTTTCATTAAGCCAGAAAGCATTTACTAAAAAAAAGTCCTTTGGACTGTTATAGAGGGTGTCTTGTATGGCGTAGGGCTGACTTGTCTAACCTGCAGCCCATGGGCCAGAATCCAGCCCTCCAAGGGCTCTGGTCTGGCCCACGGAGCCACTGCATGGACTTGTGTGGGCTGTTGCAGGGCTATACATTTTTTAAAAATTTGCTCATTGGCCCCCGAGTGGGAAAAGAATTGCAGTGAGGCCTCTCAGCCAAAAAAGGTTTGACACCCCTGGTAGAGCATGAATGCTCTGAGGACAATGCTCATCCAAATACCAAGTGCTGAGCTGAAGCAGAAGCAGATTGGGATGCCTGATTTTGGTATTTCAGTGCATCAGTAGCTTGGGAAATACCAGGAGGATGACTGGTGGTCAGGATGACATGTAGGAGGTTGGAAAAGCAACATTATCTGAGCAGGAAGGTGCTCAGGATGACCCATGCTTTGTCCTGCTGGATTTTGCGTAGAATTTATGGCAGGAGCAGTAGTGGAGACCAGGCATAGTTGACCTTGGATTGAGGAAGGAAGAATAGGATTATCTCCCTTGGAGTGACAACGTAAAGCTCCTCTGGAGCAACGTGTTGCGCATTTCCTGTCAACTTGTGAGGCAGTACAGATCCCTGGGTGCAGTTCCCCTTAAAGGAATGGTGTTGCACAATACCAAGTCATGGAACTCCCATTCACAGTCAGTTGTAAGATATCTGCTGAGGGAATCTGCAAGCACATTTTGTTTCTCTGGAAAGTAGGCTGCCACTTGGGTGATCTGAATGCTGATATACGAGTTCCAGAGAGTGACTGCTTCTGTGCACAGGGAGACGCCTCTCAGTCTTTACTACTTGTTGATACAGAAAACAGCTGTATCTTTGCCTAACATTATAAGGACATGACGATGGTGGATGAATGAAAGCACTTGGATGCCTTTTGGACTGCTCACAGCTCCAAGATATTTGATGTGTATCTGGGACTCTTGAGACATCTAAGTACCTTTTGCTGTGCAGTTGTCCATGTGGCTCCCTAACCTAATAGGTATGCATCTGTAATAATGCTCCTGTCTAGAAAGGAAGGGAGAAAGGGGACATCTACATGCACCTGACATGGATTTGGCCACCATACCAGGGCAGACACCACGCTGACTGGGACTGTTAACATGGAGTTGATGGAATGGTGGTTTGGAGAGTTAGCCAATTGCAGACATATTCAAAGTCAGTAAAGGTGTTGTCTTGTAAATGAGGTGATGCCAGAGCTTGAAATTGTATGACTTGACAAGTACTTGAGAATTGTTAGTGATGTAAGTTATGATATTCTTCATGGTCTGGAACTTGTCCATGGGCAGATATGCTCCTGTTGTGATTCAAGGTTGCCATTCTGAAGTCCACAGCTGTCTGGGGGTGGGAACTGATTTCTCAGTGTTTATGCTGACCCCGAGTAAGAGAAGGGGTGTATCATCACACGTTGATGTGTAAGTTTCCTGGAGGAATTACGGGATGATGAGATGGGGAAGACAGTGAGGCAGGATGTCTGGTGTGGGCTGCCACTGCTGATGATATCCTGGTAAAGACTCTCTGGGCAGTTGCTATTCTAAAGGTGAGTACTCTTGTACTGAAAATGGTCAGATCCCACCATGAATCTGAGGAAATGAATATTTATATGACAGAAAGCATCTTGAATGTCAAGAGCAGTAAACCACGTGCCCTTTTCAAAACAGAATTACAGCTGCCAAAATGTTGATGCAAAACCTGAGTTTACGAATAAAGCAATTGAAATGGCGGAGGTCAAGGATTGGTCTCCAACTGTAATGTATCCTGACATGGTGGTTGAGAACTGCTGCTCTGTTGTGTAGCCAGAGTGGATGACATTCAGCACCCACATGTCTGATATGAATTTCAGGTGTTTGAAAAAAGTGCTAGTTGACCCCCAAATAGTGTGTAGGAGTGGAAGTGTTGGGTTTAGTGTTTTGCTGCTCTCTGTTTCCTGTCAGAAATAACATTGAACTGCAGGTGCAAGACTGAGATGTAGAGTCATTGTAGAGGGAGTAGAGAAATGGAACTTCTGAACTCTGTCTCCTAACATAAGGCTTGGGTTCATATGTGGTTCATAGGACCTCTGGTGGCGAACTGCTCAGCCATATGTCTTGATCCTTAAGGACAGGCATGTATAGCCCCAGTGAGCAAAGTACTGGAATCCTTTAGGGTATGGAAGGATTCATCTGTCTTTAGCTGAAGAAGTATGACTGATTGAGGGGGAGTGTCTTAACTGTATTCTGAAGCTCCCTAAGGAGCCCTGAAGCATGGAGCCATTCCTCCCTGGACATGACATTAGCATTTAGCTGGTAGCTCTAGAGGAGGTACCAGTGACATCGACTGCAAACTGGAGAGCAGTCTTGGCTATCAGTTAGTAAAGTAAAGAGTACTCCCATTTAGTCGCTCAGCGTATTCCTCAAGGAGTAGAGAGGGCCTCTTGAAAGTGGCAGCTTGCTTTATGTTCTCAGGGTATTTTATGATTTATCCCTACCAAGATAATGGCCTTCTCAGAGTCTGTTCCTTCACTGAAGCCCTCATAGGATGGGCTGCACATCTCAGTGGTTCAGGACAAATGGTTGTCGTCAGGGACGTGCCTTCACATCAGCCTGAGAGTGGTAAAATGCTTGTGCTCATTTCCTTCCACCAATCAAGGTCATGATGGCCAATGTAGGCTGCACGTACTACATAAACTGTCAGGGAGGAGCCAAATTACAGTCACTGTGCCTGGAAGCCCTAAAATGATGGGATTGATTGTTTCCCACAAAGTCTTATTTCAGCAGCGTGCATGCCAGGTTTGTACAACACAACTACAGACATCTTTAGCCATGAGTTCCCACTTGACCATGAATGGGAAATAAATTCAGTGGTCCTACAAGACAGTTCCTTCTTCACTTCTCACCCTCTTTCTCAGATCAGTAATTAAATAAATTTTGAATAGCATAAATTTTTAGCTTCACTCCAGTGCTCCTTCTAGGTTGACTCACATGGCTACTGTGAGTGGATCCAAATGCTCAGGATATATGGCTTCACTGGTAGAGACAATCTTACTCATTTGTAACATGTTTGGAATTTGTAAAAGATATATCACAAATTTTCGTGCTGCTAGTTGCCCTTCTTCCTTTTCCAAGATATGAGATCTTCCACTCAGACCAGTACCAATATCTGTGGCACATCATTCCCTCTGTTGAACAGTTACCTTGATTGCGTGTCTGATTTAGAGGAGAATGCAGGTCTAGAAATTAAAAGGCAGTCCTCTCTTGACCAGCAAGAGAGATTTCATCTTTCTCAACTTCTGAGAACACGTCTCACTTGTTTTGCCAATGGATGATTTCATACCGTTAGGAAAGTTGCTAGGGCACATGGAGGCAGTTCTGTAAATGGATGTCAGAACTGTCCAAGAAAACACTCAATAGTAGGTCCAGTACCCAAGTATCCAAGAATGTAGTGACAATCCTTATTTCACTAATGGTGGGCTACTGAAGTTCACACTATCTACTTGCCCAGAGTCAGACTAGACTTAATTTAGATGTCAATTAAGCTTTGACGTTTTATTTGGTAGAAATGAGGGCCTGACCCTCACTACATTAAGGCTGTTTTACTCTGGTCTTACAGCAAAAGCAGCCTTAATGCAAATGATTATCAGCCCCTCAGGCATTTTGTTAAGTGAACAAAACATTTTTTTAAGCTTGGGAGATCAGTGTAAAGTGAGTGCCATTTCTGTTTAGTGCCTGTCTTCAGTGGATTAGTTTGCACTTTGAAACAAATGTGTTGTACCTTAATTAAGGTGTCAGTTGCTCAGAGTCTTAGAGTATAATGGTTGATGTTGGCATTGGCCATAGTAATTGGATGACTACTAAAGGAACAAGCGCACATGCAGGTTATAGATAATGTTTTACCGCAGGGGAGAAGTTACTTATTTACTAATGGACACTACATATTCTTCCTCTTGGATTAACAGGCAGAGCTCAAGAATGATTCATCTAAGGGTTTTCTACTTAAAAGAATGGTCAGCATTGTTATGGTTAATGTTTACGGAAATAGAAACTTCCTGGTTTTGGATTACAAAATATTTTGAAAGGCTTGGTAGGAAACATTTTATAAAATATGCTGTGTCTAATGCTTGATTTTTCTCCTAGAAGCTGATGGATAGGTTTGATTTTGGGGAAGAGCCTGAACTCAGTGAAGAGCCTAAAAAAGAAACTCCCACTTCCCAACTGTAAGATCAAGTTGCATTCCTTTTTAGATAGATTAATTTTTATCATTTTTCTTATAAAATATTGCAGGAATTGAATATTCAGTTTGAAAAGTAAAACAGCTTTGTGGTCCTTCATATAAACAGCTATACAGCGAACAATTTTACATGAATTTGAATGACAGAACATGTCTGTGTTTTAAATATGTACTACAACATCTGAAATATGCTGAAACCCTTCAACTGGGTACCTACTATTATAAAAGACAGAGAATGAGCTGTCTGAGAATAGCTCTGTATATAGAGTATCAATCATGTATTTCATGTAAAGGAGGATAATTGCCATTGAGGAGTGTGTTACTAGTTGTTCATTAGTTTGCAAGTGTGTGTGTGTATAGCTTGCTACTTTTTTAAAATATGAAATTGTGGTTGGTAGGTTATATAGTCCAAAGAGATAAACTTCAGTGTTAAGGGTTTTGCAATTGTTTTATTTATTTTAGGCCTCTGGTATCAGAGTCTGTGAACAATTCACTTTTTCATCAGCTAGCTGAACAACTGCAGCAACAAAATTTAGAACACCTTCGACAGCAGCTGCTTGAGCAGCAGCAGCCTCAGAAGGTAAATACTCCATCTTGTGGCTCTCATTGTAATTGAATCTCATGTTCTTCCTTACTGGTAAAAGTGCATGTGGTTTCCTGTCCTGAAGCATGGTATCTTCTTCCTAATATTCTTTCCTATAATGATGAAACTGTCGCTGGCTAATTACTTGGAATAGGTGGCAAAGTGATGATGGAGCAACAAGAGGTACAAATCCCTAAAACAAAACAAAAGAGATATAATGCAAATGTGAGCTATATATTTTGTACTTCATTAAATTAGAAGAAAACCCCTTTAGCTGAATTACTGACCCATTTCACATTCAGTTATCCTACTCATCTCTTAAATAGGATTTTTTTTTCAAAATGGTTTCCTGTCATTCCTGGTGACTGGAAAGATGACATCCTGCTCTGATTTGTAAGAAAAAAGGGACAGTTAAGAACATTTCATTTACTGTTTATATGGCATTTAGTCATGCATAAATCAAGAAAATTTCCAGTGCAGAGTAAGAACTAAAATTTGAGAGGATGAGCTACTCTGGTTGGGAATAGGATTGGGTGGGTCATATGCACTTGCAGCAGGTGAAATGGAGCAAAGACTCTTTTCACTCCCCACTAGTATCATAGACTTTCAGATCAGAAGGTATCATGATCATCTAGTCTGACCTGCAACACAGGCCACAGAACCTCACCCACCCACTGTAGAAGACGCCCATCCTATGACTGATTTATTGAAGTCCTGAAGTCATTCTGGGTCCTATCAACTGAGAGATTTTCGTTTCTTCTCAGCTTATGTGTAACATAGCAGGCACCATCTTTGGACCACTGATTGAGAATTCATGCTCTTTGACAACCCGCACTCATTTCCTGACACTGTATATTGACTGTCTCTCCACAGTGGAGTAAATTGGCTCACTCTTTTCCACGTATATTCAGTTTCATGTTGGCTAGCCTTCCACACTCCCTGACAGATCTGCTGCATAGTTGAATCCCTTCAAATAAATGAGAGTTTTGTAGCAGTTAATGTACATCATCTAGAAATAACTATTAAACTTCTAGAATAAATATATTGAATTGGTTAGGTACCTTTAGTAAATTCAAATGTTAGGTTAGGTACCTTCCAGTGAAGTGTGTTACTCTTGAATGAGTGATATTAGGTAGGTTTTTTGGAATGAGTTATGTTTGGGGAATGTGAATTTAGCATTTGTAATTAATTCATGAGTAGTGTTATATCTCACCACAGGGGTTTACAAACTGACTACCCCATTCTCAGTGTGCTCCTGCATGTGCTTGCAGCAGGTGCCTCTCAGCTGATTAGTTGAGGGAATCAGATCTAGTTGGAAGTAGTCCTGGTTGCAGCTGAGCAACTCGGGCTTCTGCTGGAAAACACAGTAATTACAGCACAGTATAAAGAGGATTTTTGGTCTTGTGTACAGGCCATGGTGAGAGAGACAATGAGAGGGAAAAAAAACAAGAATAAAATGCAAAGTTTCTGGGTGCAGTAGGAAGGCAAAAGAAGCTGACAGGAGGAGCAAGAAATAAAGTAGAAATTGGAATCAGGGAGCATAGGCTGTAATCAAAGGATGGCTGATATTAAGGAAAACAAGGTAAAGAAAACACAAAATGGTGGGTTCAGGAAAAATGCTGGTGATGGTCAAATACATGAAGCAGGAAGTTAATGGGGTAATGACAGGCTTCAGAAAAAGGGAACTGATGGGCAGGATCCCTTGGGAAGCTAATCTGAAGGGGAAAGGAGTCCAAGAGAGTTGGTTATATTTTAAAGAAACCCTGCTAAGGGCACAGGAAGTTGCCATTCGAATTAGGAGAAAGAACAAACGTGAGGCAGCCAGAATGGCTTAGCAGAGAACTCTGCTCTGAGCTTAAACATAAAAAGGAAGCTTACAGGAAGTGGAAGCTTGCTCAGATGACCAAGGAGGCATATAAAGATATTGCTAGGGACTGCAGGGATAAAATCAGAAAGGCCAAAGGACAAATGGAGTTGCGGCTAGCAAGAGATGTAAAGGATAACAGGAAGGGGTTCTACAAGTATGTTAATAACAAGAAGAGGATCAGGGATGGTGTAGGCCCCTTGCTGAATAGGGCAGACATCCTTGTGACAGAGGATGAGGAAAAAGCTGAGGTGCTCAATGCGTTTTTTGCTTCAGTTTTCACAGGCGGGGTCAGCTCCCAGCCCACTACCATGGGTGTGGCAGATGGGAGAGAAGAAGACAGGCCCTTGGTGATGGAAGGTCAGGTTAGGGACTGCTTAAAGAAGCTGGATGTGCACAAATCCATGGGGCCGGACGAACTGCATCCAAGAGTGCTAAGGGAATTGGCCGATGAGATAGCATCACCGCTGGCCGTTACCTTTCAAAACTCATGGAGAACGGGGGAGGTGCCAGAGGATTGGAAAAAGCAAATGTAGTGCCTATTTTCAAGAAAGGGAAAAAGGAGGATCCGGGGAATTATAGACCAGTCAGCCTCACCTCAATCCCTTGAAAAATTATGGAGCAGGTTCTCAAAGAATCCATCCTCAAACACTTAGAGGAAAATAAAGTGATCAGGAACAGTCAGCATGGATTTACCAAGGGTAAATCATGCCTGACCAATCTCATCTCCTTCTATGAGCAGATGACTGGTTTTCTGGATGCAGGAAGAACCGTTGATGTCATATACCTTGATTTTAGCAAGGCTTTTGATACAGTTTCCCACAGCATTCTCATTGGCAAATTAAGGAAGTATGGGTTGGATAGGTGGACTATAAGGTGGATAGATAACTGGCTAGATCAACGGTTTCAGCGTGTAGGAATCAATGGTTCAATGTCTAGCTGGCAGCCAGTCACGAGTGGGGTACCCCAAGGGTCGGTCCTGGGGCCGGTTCTGTTCATCATTTTCATCAATGATCTGGATGATGGAATAGACTGCATTCTCAGTACGTTTGCAGATGACACCAAGCTGGGGGGACCAGTAGACACGTTGGAGGGCAAGGACAGGATTCAGGGAGTCCTAGATAAATTGGAACAGTGGGCCAATAGAAATCTTATGAGCTTCAATAAGGACAAGTGTAAAATCCTGCTTGTGGGACGAAAAAACCCCATGCACCGCTACAGGCTGGGAAACATTCAGCTAAGTAGCAGCAGTGTAGAAAAGGACCTGGGGGTCATGGTGGATGGGAAGCTAGATATGAGTCAGCAGTGTGCTCTTGCTGCCAAAAAGGCCAATGGCATACTGGGCTGCATCAAAAGAAGTATTACCAGCAGATCAAAGGATGTGATCATTCCCCTCTATTCTGCACTGGTGAGGCCACATCTAGAATACTGTGTTCAGTTTTGGGCTCCCCACTACAAAAAGGACAGGGACATGCTAGAGAGAGTTCAGCGGAGGGCAACCAAAATGATTAAAGGGCTGGAGCACAAGCCCTATGAGGAAAGACTGAAAGCATTAGGCTTCTTTAGTCTGCAGAAGAGAAGATTGAGGGGGGGATTTGATAGCAACCTTCAACTACTTGAAGGGATGCTCTAAGGAAGATGGAGCTCAACTGTTCTCAGTGGTAACAGAGGACAGAACGAGGAGCAATGGTCTCAAGTTGTGGTTAGGGAGGTCGAGGCTGGATATTAGAAAAAACTTTTTTACTAGGAGAGTGGTGAAGCCTTGGAATGAGCTGCCTAGGGAGGTGGGTGGAGTCTCCATCTTTGGAGGTGTTTAAGGCCTGGCTGGACAAAACCATGACTGGGATGGTTTAGTGGGAGTGGTCCTGCCTCTGGCAGGGGGTTGGACTAGATGACCTATGAGGTCCCTTCCAACCCTATGATTCTATGTAGAAGAGTCTGGTGTTTGACATTCTGCCACTTGATGTCCCTAGATAGTGTAAGGAACAAAGAATGATTAAGCAGAGTGGAAGTATAGTGAGAAACTGCTGAGGTTTTACAAATATCTATATAGTTAAAAGAATGCTTGAACACCAGAATTCAGTGCCTTTTCTTCCATTTTATTCTTTGGCTACTTCAGACACATACATGTTGATACAGGATATATTTGGTTAGCAGTCTAGAAATTGCATCTTCTTAGAACTGATGTGATGTTTTAAAAGTCAATACGCAAGAATCTTAAATTAAAACTTTGAAAACATGGTTTCTAAGTTTTTTTTTATTTGAAGCTTTCCTTATATCTGCTTTAGTCTAGTTTTTATTCATTTTATGAATAGCCAGCACCTTTATCATGATACCCTTTATCAGTTTTCAGGATGCATTAATAGTAATGTTGATGATGGTAATAATCTGATGACAATAATAACTTCTTCCCAGTCTGTCAAGAGAAGTAATATTTTATTACATGTCTTGTACAAAAAGGTATTATAAAGGCAGTTTTTCAGGGAAATGTATTTTTCTTAATTGAATATAAAACTTTGTAAAGGTCATTACTTTAAAAAAAAAAAAAAAAAAAAAAAAAAGTCCTGCACCACTTTTAAAGGCTAACAAATTTATTTATCGTGTGAGCTTTTGTTGGAGAAATCCCACATCTTCAGATGCTTGGAAACTGAAAACTCTCAGTAATTTTTCGTAATTCTCATAATCTCACTTTTGTTATAGTTGGTTTGGAGAGCTACTTCCTTTAACTTTCTAAAATGTTTCAATTCAGTTAAAGGTTATTTTGGGGAGAATTCTTTTTGTGAACAACCACCAGCTTCCCACCTGAAAAGACTTTCTAAACCCTCCAGCTGTATGTAGAACTTGGCCCTTGTAAGCATTCACTTTAAGAAGCCTGTGCTTTAAAGCTTAAATGCAGTAATTGTCCACTGTTTATTTTTCTTTAATAATTAACAATTTTATATTCTACAATTAGTGGTGTTTGTCACATTTTCCAAATTTAGTTACATTTAGAGTTCTTTCTTGTAACTAACATCCTGGCATACTCCACAGTTCCAAGATTTGTCTTTTCTTAATCAGTTTTATCTTAAATCTCATAGTGGTTCAGAAGGTTGGAACTAAATGCAGATTTTTAAATTTATTTTAAATCACTGTTGCATTTATGTTACAGCAAAATGAGTAGTCATGGAAATGTGTGGCTCTTCCTGGCACTGATTACAATAAGCTCTACTCCATTACTTGTGTACCAACAGAATATTTATATATTTAAAAAATAAATTAATATTTTAATATATCCGACTTATTGGCTTGATAAATAGTATTTTGGGTGGGAACTGAAAATGCATTGACTGTTAAACTCTGATTGTGTATTCAGGTATGCAGAGTGAAATGGAGGGAAATCAGGTTCAACTTACAGTTATCTTATCAGGCTATTACTGCACATTAAGTGGATCTGCATTTACAAAAAAACAGAGTGCAGATAATTCCCTGACACTTGCAAACAGAATATTTTCCAAAAATATCATGTTCATTTGTCCTGTGTTGTATCTCACTTAGACATAATGTACAATTCGTCTTCAGACTTTTAAAAAATGTAATATTCATGTCATGTACAGGCTAGCCCTGAGGAAAATCAAGAGGGAAATTTTGGATCTGAGCATTCTGCTTCACCATCACAAGGGAGTAGCCAACAGCAGTTTTTAGAAGTGGAAGCAAACCTAGATGATTCAATGGATATTCAACAACAGGTGAAATTTGCCATTTCTGATTAAAGTTTAGGGATTTGAAGGAAAATATTATACCTCAGTTATGGTCTTCCAGAGGGAAAACAAAAATATTGCACCTCTTTGTATAGCAATGTATGGTTTGTCTATTTTTGCTTACATTTTTCTTTTCTTCCATACTTAGGACATGGATATAGATGAAGGACAAGATGTAGCTGAAGAAGAAACCTTTGAACAAGAAGAAAAGAAATTAGCTGTTCGCTCAAGATCAAGAACACATTCAAGATCTCGTTCAAGGTTTCATAGTAAACTTATTAGTCAAGTAGAAGGAAGTTTTTTATTCTAAAACACAGAGATAGTGCTGTTATATTTATTGTATCTATATCATCTTGAATTTTTGTTTGACTTTCCAACATAATTATTTGTTACATAGGAATAGAACAAATAGCCTAGATTTAAGCAAACGATTAATTTGCAGAAGTTAGGACTTGTTTTTGATGTGTCAACTTACTTTGTTTAGATTTGGATTGCTTAAATTTTTAAGTACCCTCCAAATAATAAAAATAACTACTGGTAGCTAAACAAATTGTTGACTTTGAGAGGGAATTTTTTTCTGTAATGCTTGTTGTTCAGCAGTTAAACTTGGTGGGTTTTCTTTCTTATGGTTGAAGTAATGCTCTTTTTCTTCTCCAGTTATAAGTTCTATTTTTCTATACAGTGTAAAAAAAAAAAAGTGACCCATTTTCCTAAAGTTTTAAATAAACACCAAGGAAAGTCCATACTACTATACAGAGTTTTCATTTTTAGTAAAATAAAAATGGAGTGCGTTCCACCAAGTCACTATATTAAAATAAATGTTTTGCTAGGTCACCAAGAAAACGGAGGTCCAGATCACGGTCTGGTTCCCGAAAACGTAAACATAGAAAACGTTCACGTTCAAGATCAAGAGAAAGGAAGAGAAAGTCATCTCGTTCATACTCCAGTGAAAGAAGAGCTAGGGAAAGAGAGAAAGAACGCCAAAAAAAGGGATTGCCTCCTATCCGGTCTAAAACACTAAGTGGTAGGTAGCATGTTTATTTTGTATTTTAATATCTTAGTATTCAGGACTGAGGGAACAAAGCAGCCCTTTAGATTTCTCTGGTAAGGAAATACAATTTAGATTAAGTACTATTATGAGTGATTTTAGTTTAGTAATTGAAATCTGAGATGTTAGATTAATTACAAAATAATTTATTAACAATCTATTCTAGATCAGTCATTTCATTGTGTAGAAAATGGCATTCTGTTCCCTCAAAGATTTTACTTTTGTAAAAATTATGAACAGTAGTATTTGCCCACTTGGCCAAGTTGCAGCATTTTTTCTTTCTGTTCTGAAGTTTTCATCCTAAAATACTCTGACTCACTTGAAAATTGGTATGTCAGTGCAAAGGTCAGGGTGGCGTCTATGATGGAGATTTCAGGTAGTTTGATCGTTAGATTCCTGAGATCTGTTCCCCCTTCTACCCTAGTCTCAAAATACCTTTTCCTAAAACATCAGCATTCTTGGGCTTTTTGCATGTATATAGTGATTAAATCAGGGTGTTTGGGGCTGGATCTACAGGAAATTTACATCACTGAGGTGACCCTGGGAAATCTGTGTGTCCAGAACCAAGAGAGCTAAAGCCAGGGATGGCTAATACCCTGGAGATGGAGGATGAAAAGGAGAGGAACAGAGAATCTCTACCGCAAAATACCCTTTAGCCTATAAGAATGTGCACTAGGCTGGGTGCCAGAAGCCATGAATTCAAGTGTCTTTTTGTATCGACAGTCTGGATCACTTTGCAACCTTTGTTGTCTGGGTTTCTTCATATTCTGCAGCTTCATAATTTGCAGTAGTTTTTTTGATAATAGCAAGTTTATGCTCCAGAAACTGTTTTCTTCTTTATAAATGATCTCTGGACCCTAATGTATATGGAGATAATCTTGAAAACCATGATGAAGGTTATGTCTACACTAGAGATCTTACAGTGATGTAGGTGTACCACTGCACCTGCACTGCTGTAAGATCTCCTGTGTAGCTGCTCTATGCCACAGATTGGTAGTTCAGACTTAATTTGTTTGAAAAGCACTTTCGAATTCTTGGATGCAGAATACAATGTAGTACGAAGTATTGTCATTTTTAATTCATGTGATGTGTCTCTTAACAGTCTGCAGTACTACTCTTTGGGTTGGTCAAGTAGACAAGAAGGCGACACAGCAAGATTTAACTAATTTGTTTGAAGAATTTGGACAAATAGAATCTATTAATGTAAGTGGGCACAGCGTCCTCAATTTTAAAATTCTCTCTATTGCATATCTTTTCCCCCAGAGGTTGTGAGGAAGAATCCTGTTTGGATAGAGAATGCAGAACCACTCAACTAAAACTAGCATTTGAACTGAATGTGTGAACCAGGGAATAGCGTGTGGTGAATGTGCAGCTGGGGTGCCACATTACTTCCCTCCTATTTCTGCTTCCCAGATGTTCTGGGGAGGCTGCCTAAGTGCTAGTGGAATAAGTGCTAATTTATCAAGGGAACCTTTCCTAGATAAATTGTAACAAGTCTTAATGCAGTCCAAAACCCATATGGAAAGTTTCTGATATGACAGACAGAAGGTGAAGTGTAGCACTGTGTGTGTCATACATGCATGCCGCTGTGAGTCCTGTAAGTCTGAGGCAAGACCTTAATAGTGAAGTGGAGTGAGTCTAGAGCTGCTGTGAATTCCATTTTCTTGATGAAACACAACTTGGAACTGCTACAAATATTTGTTCATTTCAGTTCTGCTTCTATATCTCTTAAAGTACAGAACTGTAACCTGTTACAATAGTTTTAATGAATATGTAGTGTTTTACAAAAAATTAAAATTCATTGATGCATTAAGACATTGCTGAAAGTTAGTTGTCATAATAAAAAGATATATTACTTTTCCACAGATGATTCCTCCAAGAGGTTGTGCGTATGTTTGCATGGTTCATAGGCAAGATGCATATCGTGCTCTTCAGAAACTTAGTTCTGGCTCCTACAAAATTGGTTCTAAAATTATTAAGGTAAGCCATATTGTGTCCAGTAACATTGTCAAGTGTGAAATACAGTGCAAATCTTTTTACGATGGTAAATTATATAATTGGAAAAATACTGAATTTTCTGTAGTATGAGTCTGATCAAGAGGTGCAATGTGGAGCATGAAAAAGAGGTAAAATAATTCCAGTTTCTAAGAGGCAGGGTGGGAAATTTTCTTATGAAATATGTATTTAGGCAGGAAATGAAGAAGTCCTTTAAAATAAAAAGATAAACTGCTATTTAAGGAATAATTGGTAAATTGGAGCATATGAAGGACTATGAGTCAGGAGCAATGTTCCCTCTAAGCTGCGCGGGCACATGGCCATGCAGCCCGCCACAGCCCCCCTGTGCAGGGAAGGCTGCCGGCCCAGAGGCCCTGCTCAGAGCTCCTGTGGAGCAGGGAGTTTTCAAAACTCCCGCCCAGAGAAGCTCTAACAGAGCATGCCCAGAATGTCTGAGCATGCTCCGTAGTGCTTCTCTGGCCCCAGGAGTTCTGGCAGGGCCATGCCGCTCCAATGTCAGGGTAGGATTGCGGGGATCGGGCCTGCGGGCGGGGCGGGGCGAGGTGCCAGGATCTGGCTCACGGGGGAGGGGCGCCAGGATCAGGCCCGCGTGGGGGGTGGGGGGCCCTGTGCAGCGAACAACATGAGTTGCTTGGCTACCGGAGGCTCTTAGAGGGAACACTGGACACCTGGATTCTGTTCCTTACTGTGCAGAGTGCTTAAACACAAGCTTAACTGCAAGCTCATAAGTAGTCCCATTGATTTCAGCGAGGACTATGTACTGAAAGTTAAGCATGTGCTTAAATGTTTTAATTGCTGCAGGCCTCTGTTTACTACAAGGCAATTGGGAAAGTCTTTTCAGTGCTGTGCCTCCATTTTCTCATTTATGTAAAGTGTGTTAAATGTTATTTCTAATTTAAAGTTTTTTTAGCTACGTAGTTATAATGGTTTTCCAAGTGGCTGCTGCTGTTAGATACTGAGTAGATGCCCTATGATGAACTTGATGAAGCATCAGTGAATTTATAGTGGAGATCATTCCTGCACTGGTAGGGAGGTGAGGTAGATAACTAAACTATTTTAATTCAGCCACATCACCTAATTGGAATTTATTTTCAGATTGCCTGGGCTTTAAATAAAGGGGTGAAAACAGAGTACAAGCAATTTTGGGATGTGGATCTTGGAGTTTCTTATATACCTTGGGAAAAAGTAAAAGTGGATGATTTGGATGGCTTTGCTGAGGGAGGCATGATAGACCAGGAAACTGTAAATACAGGTATGGGAGCTTGTGTACCTTTTATTAATTAATTATATTTATTTTTCTGTTATTCCTTAAATTTGTTTTCACAAGTTGCTTGCTTGTGCTTTGCATGTTCTTTTCAAATTGGTTAGTATGAGTTACCTGTGTACAGTTCTGATGACACTCTGGTCTGAAATCCAATCATTTGGATTACTTTGTGTAATAAGTTTGAGTCAAAATCTGATGATAATGCTACAAGTGGTACTACTATGCCAACATTCAGACCAGCAGAGTTAAGCAAGACAATAAATATTAATATATTTAAAAGTGGCTTCTTGTTTTGTTTTGTTGTATTCGGTCACTAAGGACCTGTGCAAATATCAGTGCTTGGAAAATCTGAAACCTGATTTTGGGTCTTTTTGAAAAATTAACTAAAATGATTGACTTAACTGATGCAGATATTCCTTTATTGTTTAAAACTTTCTGTTAAGTGTGTTAGTGTTATTTGAGCTTCCCCCATGGTTTGCAATCTGTTTTGTGTTGCAGGATATGTCTACAAGGTCTCACAGTTTGGACTGGGGCTGTGTGAATTGAACGCTTCTCCCCTGTACTCACTGCAGGAATAAACTAAAAGGCATCTAGTTCATGTAATGTGGACTAGATACCTTTTAGTTCACACTTGCAGCATCCACAGGGATGTGGCAGTTTTACACCCCTATAGTTCAGATGGGGGGCTACGTACACACAGCCTTAGATATTGACAAGGGATGATATTTGAGTACATAAATGCCAGTTTTCTAAACTCTGGCAAAATTTTAAAATTTGAATCAATCTTGAAAACTAAATTAACACCTTGTGTTTGGAATGCCAACTTCATTTTTCCATTGGGCTGGTGGAGGTGGATTTTTTGTTGTTGGTATGCACCCTGTATGAACAAACTAGTCATAATACAGACAAGTTATAAATTTAAATGACAATACGTAAGAAGCTATGTTCTTCATATGTCATGAATCATTTATAAAGTGGCAGTTACCTTTAATTTTTTAAATTGACATTTAAAAAAAATCAGTTTCTAATAAACATTTAAATCATATACCTAGAATTTTTTTTCCTTCTCCAGTTGCTTAAAAATTGAAAAAAAGAAATTGTTCTGCTAATGTTTGAAGGTCTTTCTGGCAAGTGAGGAACTCTGTGTCTACAGCTGTATAATTTTATTTTGTGTTTTATCCCTCAGCTTCTTTCAGTTGTAATGAGTTTGGCTGTTGCTTTGAACTTTCTGACCAAAATGTGATTTTTTTTTTGAGTTAGTGAGGGGTTTTTGTTGTTGTTGTTGTTTTTTGTTTTTTGTTTTTGTTTTTGTTTTTTAATGTGGCTGTGGAAACAAAACAGTTATGCTCATTTTCTACAAAATAAATGCACTGGGGTTTGTTTGTTTGTTTGTTTGTTTTTTTAAATTTAGAATGGGAAACTGTGAGGAGCTCAGAAGTTGTTAAAGAGACCATCCAAACTACTCAGAGTACAACTGTTGATAAGAACACAGCTGTTACAACACAGACAGAAGCTTACACTCAACCTGTAACTATGCTACAGGTTAGTACTAAGCATGTATACCCCTCCAGTTTTCATGTTCTCTGATTTCTAGAGACAGAATTTAATTTGTAGTTAATATAAATAAATTCAAATGCTAAGTTAGAATAATAGCATAGATAAATATAGAAAAACATTGAACAGATAAGATTTATATTTTATTTTTAAAATAAGCAAACTAATACTCTTAATTCAGCAGAGCTCTTAAGCTTGGACTTGACTTTCAGGATCATGCCTAAGTGTTTTGCAAAGAATGAGCTACTTTCATAGGAGTGCCGGCACAATGACTCCATTTTCCATGAAAACCCTTCTACTTGGCTTTAGTTCCTTTTTATATTTATTTCTTATGTCTTTCATATTAATCTGGGAGTAAATGAAAGTGATTTTTCTCTGCACTTTTGAGCAGCTTTATTATTAATTTATTTCAGGGCCTTGCTGAACATTTTTGCTAAATGGAATTGGGTGTGAACCATCTAAGCTTTAATGCCTTTGAATTAGGCTACCACTGAAAAAGATTTTCTCTGGTTTAAAAAAAGATTAATAGGGTTTGTTGTTTTGTATGAAACTTGGAGGCACTGTTTTGTAACTTTTTTATGCTTTCAAGTGTCTGCAGTACCAGAGGTGCTGATCAAGTAGTTTTTAAAATGCTCGCCGTCAAAATTGTTTAGTGATTAAGTCATGTTTACTCAGTTTTGCATCTAATGACACCACAGAAAGGTACGTTTGAAATCTTTTGCTAATTTATTTTCTCTTGCATTGATGCAAGATTGCTAACTTATATAGCTGCTCCAGAGAATTGAGACTGTCATTAATATTTTTTTAATGTTAAAGTAGCCATAAATTTATTGGGGCCTCAGGCTGAAGATTAATTTTTAGCACAGCTCTGTGACTATTGTCCTTCTTACAAAACTCATATTTTGTCTTCCATTTTCTGTCACAAGAATTATGCTTAGTTTTTCTTCAAGTGGTGTCCTTGTGGGTGCTCCGCTCAGAGTGATAGCAGATCTTTGCATCCTCAATTGAGAATTAGTCAGCAGTGTCACTCTGGGTTGTGCACACCCGTCCCCACCTTTCAGCACCATTGGTGTCCTTTTCAATATGCGTGACCCCATCTCCTCACTTCCTTCTAAAACGTCCACAGTCCAAGACAAACCCCTCTGAAGCTCTTCACAGCATGCTTAAAAAAAAAAAAAAAAAAGTTGATGGTTGATCATTTATTTTCCCTACTTAAAATTAGTCAGTTTAGTTATAGTTTTACGTTTTTACCTCAGTCCTTCCCTTTAAAAAAAATTATTTTCCTCAGTTTCCCCCATAATTAAAAGTTTATAGGATCACTATGCCAGGCTCTCCAGAACAAGATGCATACCCATCTGTTCACAATTCATCTTCCCTAGATGAAGCCATATTCCCACCACCTACTATTGCAGATATTAAAAAATTTTGGAACCTCTTTGAGAGTGGCTGACAGCAACCATCAACATCTTAGGCTGCCTCTTCCAAGCAGCAGTTTTCAAACACTGTTTTGTATGACCACGCCCACCCACCATAGTCAGACACCGCAACTGTCCAACCAATCCCCATGATCCCCAAAACTAGACAGAAAATATGCAAAGATAAAGCAAATCTGATTATAGCACCTAAATAGCCTAAACAAACACAGTTCACTTCACACAGTTGTTGACATGGTCACTGTTTTCTCTTCTCCTGCTCAATAATCTAGTCTTACAGGACAAGGGGCATGTTCTTCATCTACATCTGGACAAATTGTATCTAACAGCATGGTTCCTAACTGGTTGGGACAAATGGAACCAGTAAGACACATTTTATTGAACAGTAGAAAAACTGCCACTAGAAAAACTTACTTGCTTAAGTGGCATTGATTCTCTTTATGGTGACAACAAAGAAAAATGGATGCAGCAGCAGCACCTGTCCCTATCTTATTGCACTATCTTTTAGAATTTAAACAATCAGGATTATCACTGAGTATGCTAAAAATATAGCTAGCTGCTGTTACAAAACAGTGGATGTCAAGACGGTTTTCACACACCCAGTCATGAACCATTTCATGTCTGTCGTACAAAAAGTGCAAAAGGGGTAACCATGTTAGTCTAGTTCAGCAAAACTAAAAAGGAGTCTGATGGTACTTTTACAAGACTAACAGATTTATTTATCACATCAGCTTTTGTGGGAGAAAATCCCACTTTGTCAGACATTTGAAGATGGCTTTTTCTCCCCCAAAAGCTCATGTAATAAATAAATTTATTAACCCTAGCCTGTAGTTCCGGAACTTGACGGCAGATACGGATGGCATGTAAAATATCTTACATATCAGCCGGCAACTCACTAATCTGCCAATACATACTAGGGTAAGCTGACCGCAGATGTCCTGTGGTTGGCTTTACAGCAACTCCAGTTTCAGGGCTGAAGTTGCTCTGACAACTTCCAGAGCAATTTAGCAGGTTCATGCTCGCCACTGAATTGCACCTGGAAGATCACACTGATGGCCTTTTTCATTTCCATCAGAACTGGAAACATTCACTACGGCTAAGGGAGTGTTGGAGATCATTTCTGAATCCACTTTATTTCCCTCCTCAACTGACATCCACTCCCCTTCCCTGTCCCTCTTCAGGAACATCTCTAATGAACACCTTTTGTTTCCTGAATCTGGGTGCTATAGAAGCATTTCCCAAGCAACACAGAGAGATGGGATTTTATTCCAGGTACCTCCTGACTGAAAAACCACCAAGCAGTGGGAGACTTATTCTCAATTTAAGTTTATTCAACAGATTTGTAAAGATTCACACGTTCAAAATAGTAACCCTTGCAGTAATCTTTCTGTCATTGGACCAAAGGGATTGATTCCTGGCATTTGACCTGCAAGATGCTTTCTTCCGTATAGCATTCCACTCCTCCCAAAAAAGATTCGTATGATTTACTTTGGGCCAAGAGCTTCAGATCTCTTCACAATGGGTTCTGTGGTAAAGAAGGAAATGAGTGGTTGTTGCCCCTGCAGTTAGGTAGCCTTGGGGCAGAGCATGAGACTGCAGGGGACTCATGAGTGTGCCAAGCAGATACTGCTACCTAAAAGCTCTGATCTGAGGCATACTTGGCTCAAGCGTGCCTAAGCTGGAGCACACATATGGACACACACCTTGAAGAACCACAGTTACTGTGTAGGGTAAGTAACCCTTCTTTTTATTAGCCCACTAAATCATTATTGTTTTAAGCATTATCAAGTTACCCTTATTCTCCTGAAATATTTAAATATTGAATTTTTAAATGAAAGGTAATGAGATTATAAAACAAAAACTAAAATAGATTCTTAATTGCTGATAGACAATGTTATGAAAAAATAATTAAACTCCTTTTAAATTCTACTGTCTCCACACAACTTATCATCTATACTTTTCTCCCTTTCCCCGCTGTCCTTCTTTCCTCCAAATTGTCAGAGCTCTAGTTCCTGAATTACATCCAATATATAAATGTGTTTTTATATTGTTTGTTCAAAACAGAATAAGAAAGGATACAGTGGTATTCAGATGTTAGATACTCTTTTTGATGTGTAGCAAGGGAATGAAGGTACATTTAAAAACTTCTGCATCCGCAGTAAGGAGTCAAGCAGCAGTGACATCTTTGTAATGCTGGCAGATGTTGGTACTAGGAAGTCTATGGACAACTAATATGGTTAAAACTAAGCATGTGTGTTTGCAGGCTAGTGGCCTAAATATTAATTGTAGTGGCCAAGTCTTCTCTTAATCCAGAGGTCTCAAACACGTGGCCCGTTGGCTGCATGTGGCCCCAAAGGTATTTCCTGCAGCCCACAACAACAGTATTGTTACCGATATTTGCAATATCATTGTATGAAAATGTTTTAGTGGTATGGCCCTCGGGCTAATGTATTTGTCCTCATGGTGATTTGAGTTTGAGACCCCTGCGTTAATCTGTGTTTGCAAAGTTCTGTTAGTGTCATTTGAATGGAATTTATCCATACAGAATCTTTTGCAGATACTAATAGGTGAAACAAGCAAGCTTAACTTTGAGTTATTGAGCTAAATTTGCAAGGATAGCAGTTTGAAAAACAATTTTATTTGTAAATGGGACAGATTTGATACAAAACCCAAAACACAGTAAACTTCATTGCTATTATACTAGTTTTAGTCACCTTTCAGAGGAAAACTGCACATCCCAGCTTTAAGTTTTCCAGGGCAACTTCTACAGCACAGTTTCTGGTACAAAATTCTGAAGGCTATTAGAGAAGTTAGGTATAATATAAAATTTAAATTTAAGACTTTTAATTAAAACACAAATAATGCCTAATTGTGAATACACTATTTTCCATAATAAATGTGCAAACCCTTCAATTTATTTACCGGCAGCTGCTGCAGAATTTCCAGTCTGCTACCCCAAAATGCCATGTAATTACCATGCTTGGCACAGCATAAGTAGAATCTTAATTATAATTACTGCTTTCAGTTAACAAGAATTGCAATCAAATCATTTTATTCTTCTTTCAAAGTCATTGAATAATGTAAATGTTAGTTTCATTTTTTCCCCCCCCACCAAAAAAAGATTCCTGTAGCTCCAGCTGTGCCTGCTGTTAGTTTAGTTCCACCAGCATTTCCTGTCACAATGTCTGTTCCACCTCCTGGCTACAGTGCAATTCCTCCACCTCCCTTCTTGCGGGCAAGTTTCAACCCTTCACAACCACCTCCAGGTAAGTTACCATTTTAATTGATTATATAATAAGTATATACATGCTAACCCGCTGTCTTAGATATATATTACAGGGTAGGTTTGTGTCTGACTTAGAAATTCAGGACACAAAACATAGTTAAATCTTCACATTTTCAGTCTAGCTTTAAAAATAAAACTTTTCTGTTTGATTTTACCTTTTTTCTTCATTGGAAAATGTTGACTCTTAGTTGAAACTAACTTCTCCTTTGAGTATAGCTGGTATATGGCTACTTCAAAGAGATACACATACATCCTCTGTGTTAAAGTTGGAAATTTCTGGAAAGCAGGGATCAGTGTTGATTCTTTTCTCTCCACCACTGGTATTTGTTGGTTTTCAGTGGGACATGCTTCTCCTGATGAGTGCAGATTCATGAAGTTTTACTCCTGCATTTTTATAAGAATTGGGCGTTCTCGTAAATAATTCCTTGTTCTTCATATAGGTTTTATGCCTCCTCCGGTTCCACCAGTTCCACCACCTGTTGTTCCACCTCCTGTTGTTCCACCAGTAGTCCCAACATGTGAGTTGACTTGTCCTTTTTTTTTTTTTAAGAAAATAATTTTGTGTTACTGAAAATCTAGCTATTTTTACAGATTAATTCTTTCTTCAGGTGGATTGATTTTATGTGATTTAAATAGTCCATTTCATTAAATTATCAATTTTAATCTTGTTTTGCATTTATACTTTTTAGTTACTTTCTTAAAGAAAAGTTGATTCTCATTAGTTGGTAACCATTGCAACATGGTGGTTTGCAAAAATCACCTTTATATTAAATTTGTGTCTTTTTGTTTATTTGGAGAATACATTACATTGTTTCATTTATTTAGTTTCTTAATCTTTTACACTTTTTTATGATGATGGAAGATGGTGACTGGTTACTTGTGATTTGTGTTAAGGTCTGTTTGGAAATGCAAATACAATTAAAATGTACAAAATATCGTTCTAAAGTGGTTTCTTTATTAAATAAAACTGCGTAAAATATGCTGGATGCATAAGAAAAACGTTTATCACAGAATATGTCAATGTGTTTTGCATTTAAACCTACAGGTAATACTTAGTTTAATAAAACAATTGCTTAGTGAATTAAACTGAATATTTCTGGTTACCATTGTAGTTCAAAATTATAGCACAAGTAGATCTCATCCTCTCACACTTAATTTTTATTTGTAGATTGGAAGAAGAAAACAAGCTTTTGTGAATTTTCAAGTCCCAGTTGGTTTTTTAAGTTTGAATGACCTAGTCATTGAACTGAACTAGTGGAATAAACTGAAATGAAGAAGATATTCTTCCTGCATCTGCAGAGGATGCTACTGCTGTCAAAAGCTGGTGTAGCACTTCAGCAAACTGTGGTTCCAGGTGCTTAGCCAGTAGTGACTTCCCATCAGTTCAGTACTTCAACTTTATTTAACCTTCAGCAACAAAAATGTACTCAGCACTACTGTTTTAAATTACTTTGAATAATTTTACTGAAGTATATTAAGTTTAGGCCTCAGTGTAGATTTTCACAACTTCAAATGAATTAAATAGGTATATTTTTAAATCCCCTGTATTTAAGTTAAAAAAATAATTTTTAAATTTAAAAATAAAAGTAATTGATTTTTTTTATCCACCCTGTTCTTAAGTAATAGTATGCAAATTTTGGTAGATATAGTGTTCTACTGTGCTTTTTTCACCAATGTATTGAGAAGAAATTCATAGGCCATAATTGAATTGGCCTAGTAATATTCACAAACAGTATATTTAATATTTTCCCAACAGTCATTAAAACCCTTATTTGCAAATGAACGATTTAGTATTCACACATAGGTTGTTTAATCAAACAATTGTAAAGGTAATCAAATAATATTAAGCAACTTATTTGTCTTTTTTTCTTTCAATCATTGAATTTGTTATTTATGAATTATTATTTTCATTATAATTTTCAAGTTGGCTACATTCAGTTGTACAAATATTAAAGTCTGTTGAAACCAATGTTATTTGCTTCTGTGTTTATTCATAATTTACTACTTAAGAGTGAAACATTGGGAAAACTATAAGATTAAAAATTTTTTTTGTTATGTTTTTTTTAAAAATCTTACTTCTAGGTGAACAATAGTGCTGTTTTGATGACCGTATTTGATGATGTGCTCTAACAATAAAGCATCTGCCAAACTAAATTTGCAACATAGTTTAAGAAATACTGAGATGGCTCTTTGTTTTGTTTTCCTACAGCTCTAGTGCAGCCTCCACTATCAATTACTCAAGAGACGATGAAAGATGTTCCTTTTGGTAGCCTTGTTTTACCAGTTGGCACTATGTCTAATAGTCTAGCCACTCCAACCTTATCAGCAGGAAGTGTTTTTAACCCTCTTCCGAGCAACAAACCAGAGTCAGAAGAAAAAGGATCACGCCTTGCAGATGTTCAGATTTCTTCCAGTGAAAGCAACAGATCTGGTAAAAAATCTCTGTGCCTACATATCTTGCCACATATAAGTTGACTTGATAAATTCAAGTTTAGCTATGTGTATTGTGTTGAGTCATCGCAGTGCAGGAAGATTTGGTTTGAACAAAGGGTTAATCTGTGGCAGGGAGCCATTTTAGTATCACTTGATCATTGTTTTCCAGTAGGTCATGTCTTCAGTGGACAGGAAAGTTCTCTTACTCATCTACATGTTATAGGCTGGGGAAATAAAGCTGGGCCCAGAGGTTGTAGTTGAGTATTTTAAAAATAAATCCTTTAAATTTTACTGAAAGCGGAAGGGGTCGGGAGCTAGTAAAGTTAAGTTTATAGTTTCACGCATTCACTCAAACATGTTCACATTTTTGTTGTGTAGGATTGGTGAACGAGTAATTTTCCCTGCCCCTTAAAAGCTTCTGTTCAGACTTTGCTATTTAAAGACATTGACTTGGTGTCTTAATGCCCAGTGACTCATAAATCTGTTTGTAACTCAAAATTATTATAAATATTTAAATAATTAACTATCACGGCTACCTCTTTGGAACTATTCCCAGTGATGTGTATGTTAACTCAAATAGTTAATTAATGATATGATTTGTATTGTAAACTGTTTAGTGTTACGTTGACTTTTTCAGTTTAGTAAACATTTTTGTTGCATTTCAGTTCAAAACGAGGTTTCCAGCAGCTCTGGACGTGTGGGAGGAGTGCAGCCACCCAGTGTCTCCAGCAGCTCTGGACTTGCAGGAGGAGTGCAGCCACCCAGTGTCTCAAGCAGCTCTGCAGTTGCGGGAGTGCCGCCACCTGGTGTCTCAAGCAGCTCTGGACCTGTGGGAGGAGTGCAGCCAGCTGGTGTCTCGAGCAATTCCGGACTTGTAGGAGGAGTGCAACCAGCTGGTGTTTCAAGCAGCTCTGGACCTGCAGGAGTGCAGCCATCTGGTGTCTCAAGCAGCTCCAGCCTTGCAGGAGGCGTGCAGCCACCCGGTGTCCCAAGCAGCTCTGGACTTTTGGTGGGAGTGCAGCCACCCGGTGTCTCAAGCAGCTCTGTACTTTTGGTGGGCGTGCCACCACCAAATGTCTCAAGTAGCTCTGGGCTTCTGGCAGGAATGCCACTACCAAATGTTTCAAGCAGCTCTGGACTTTTGGCAGGAGTACCACCACCCAGTGTCTCAAGCAGCTCTGGGCTTCTCGTACTGCCACCACCCAATGTCTCAAGTAGTTCTGGACTTCTGGGAGTGCCACCACCAAATATTTCAAGTAGTTCTGGACTTCTGGGGATGCAGCATCATCCAGCAGGGGTTCAAAACATGCCCCATTTAAATATAAGTAGTCAAAGGATGCCTGGAATGCCTCTCTTAGACATGCGTCCAGGATTAATACCCCAGTCACCGGGACCAAGGTTTCCATTAATACAGCCTGGAATGCCAGCTCAGCGTAATATTCCTCCCCCAACAATCCTTGACCCATCCATTCATCCACCACCTAGAGGTCCGTTTCCTCCTCCAGGAGATCTTTTTAACCAAACAGAGAGACCTTTTGGAACCCCTGTAAGACAAAATGTTGATAGCATTTCTACTCCAGAAAAAAGGTTACCACTTGGAGGTGAAAACATTCAACAGGAAGGAGACCGAGATTATCGCTTTCCACCAGTGGAAAACAGAGAGACTCTTAATAGGCCATCCCCAGTGGATGTCAGGGAGTCTGTTGGACGGCCACCAGTAGATCCAAGGGAGGGTGGAGGAAGACCTCCAATAGATGGAAGAGAACATTTTGCAAGACCACAAATAGATATGAGAGAGAATTTTGGAAGATCAGGTGTGGATAATAGTAGTCGAAGAGAGCATTTTGGTTTCAATTCAGACAAGCACTGGGGACAGAGAGGAGATTATGATGAAAGAGAACATCATGTTTTCCCTATTTACGGTGGTCCTAAAAGCTTTCATGAAGATAGAGAGAGGTTTCGGCATGTTAATTACAGGTTTGATACTAGAAGTGGTCCCAGCTGGAATAGGGGATTTGAACAAGATGCTCATAGAGATTTTGATGACCGCAGAAGACCCTGGGAAAGACAGAGGGACAGGGATGACAGAGATTTTAACTTTTCCAGAGAAATTAATGGAAACAGATTTGGAAGAGACAGAATGCAGAACAACTGGATCCCCCCTCCAAGGGTTTTTGAATATTTTGAAGGGGCCACATCTCAGCACAAAGCTGATAATATACCCCAGGTGAATGGTGAAAATACAGAGACAGAAAGTCAGCCACCAAATGTGCAAGTGCAGAATGATCCAGAACTTTATGAAAAACTGGCATCTTCAAGTGAGATAAACAAAGAGAAGAGTGACACAGAAGCTGATATAGAAAGTGAACCAGTGGTAGAAAGCACAGAAACTGAGGGGACATAATCATCACTCAGTAGGTAAAAGATACCTTTTGTAAAGTTGTCATCTCTCTGTAATAGATAAATGGCTGACTGGACCCTAGTAGTTCACTTTGTCTGCCAGAATTAAGTTAATCTGATGTTCATGTTCATCTTTCACTTAAGTAACTGTACAACTGACTTGTATAGAACACTGTTCTTAATTTGAACTTGGTAGGTAAACATTTTTTTATTTCTCTGATAAAACATAAACTTGACCCCAGTTGCTTTTAATGTCACAAGGATAAAAAACAGCTTGTCAAACAGAGACTTCCTATGGAAGAAAATGGAATTTTTTAGATATTACCCTTAGGTTGGTTGTGGAAATTGTTATACTTGAAAACAGGTGCTGGTGTATCTTGTCCATGTTTTTAGGCTGCTGCAGAATTTTACAGCATAGACAAAGCTGTGATAGCTGTGATCCTGAAATTTGGCACCCCCCAATTGCCCCACTCCCCCCCCCCCAAAAAAAAAAGAAAAAGAAAAGGGAAAAAAAAAAGAAAGGAAAAAAAATAGCCCTGGTCATTTAAGGAGCATACTACAGAGATTAAAAGTGATTTTGTAAAATCTACACTATAGTCTCTGTTTTCTCTAAAGTAAGTGTCTGTGATTTGTTCCTCGTACTGCAGTGGGTTAAAAAAAATGATAAAAGTACATTTTAATGTTGGGTGCGTTTTGTTTTTAGATGCCAATAAAACATATTTGTTTGATAACAGTGTTCTAGGTATTGTATTTTTTTTAAAAAAAAACAAAAAACAACCCTACAAGCTATGACAACCTGAATCAGCTGTGGTACATGCTTTAGCTGGTTGTTGCAAAAGGTTTATATTATTCTTGTAAGGCCATTGCAACAATTATATGCTCTAGAAAGAAGCATATGCTTTTATGTTGAAAACCATGCAATCACATTAGTTCATGTATATAACATGTATGTAAATATTCATGTAAAATGTATATAGATATCACTGTTTCTGTGTGCCTTTGTGTGTCCACACAGAATAATGAAAGCAGGTTAATAAAGCTGAAATGAAATTAGGTTATAAAAATAAGTCTTTCACCTTCTTGAAGTAGCAAGATAATTGGAGAAGTCGATTTGAGTGGGGGAAAAAAACCAAATTTACATTTATTTACTCACTCAAAGATAGGTACCGTTCTTATTACTTTTAGAAGGTGGAATGGATGTGATATACTGTAAAGATGTATGGTAGGATTTTAGCTTAGTTTTTAAAAATGTAGATATGCATAAAGCCAAAATTGAAGCAAATATTTACATTGTCTTATTTTGTAATATATTTGGTGTTCTGAATAGGTAGTGAGTGATAGCATTAAAGTTCTTTGTGGTTATTTGCTTGCAGTGAATCTCTGAAGTCCAGAATTGTTGCACGAAAAGTATAAAACTGTTGTGGGTTTAAAAAAAAAAAAGAAAAAAAGAAAAAAAACTACGTGTGACTAGAAAGTAAGCAGGCTTTGTGCTTTGGAGGCTTAATACTAAAATAGAACTTCTGAGTTAAATTGTTGAGATGAATTGGCCTCCTGGGTAAATCAGTAGCACTATTGTCTGTTTTGCTTCTTACCTTTTTTTTTTAACCGGCGGTGGAAGAGATGGTGATGTAGTAATGTAAGGTTTTCAGCATGTCCCATGAGCACTATGTTTATTTCTCTCACCCTTTCAAAAAATCCGTTGTTAAAATTCCCTCAGTCTAAAAACATCTTCTGATTCAGTTTTGGGAGAATTTTATTTTAGTATGTTTTGAGAGTCAATATTTTCTTCTGAAGAATGGAAGTTATTTAATTCAGAGCGTTCAGAGGTGATCCTTACTGTTAAAGAATATTTATTTGGTAGTTTGTATGGTGTTTAAAAAAAATTTTCTCCAAGTGTGTGAAGTGTGAGATGTCACTTGGGAGTTGACTGCAGTGCCTAAAGGTGCATCTGAACTTATAGAGAAGTTTTATGAGATCCTTTTTTTGTGGTGATCTGGTTCTTTCTCAATTATGAGGATTTTTATTTTAAGGGCCCCCAAAATCATGTTTGTAAATGAAAATACCATTTTTAAAAGCTTGGACATGAATGATTTTGCACTCACATTGCATATAGTAATAGTGTTTAGTACTAAGAAGCAGTGAAATTCAGATACATTAAATAAGCAATAGCATGTAACAGGACCTGCTGACATAGTAGATACCAGAATGTCTCTGGGGAGTTGGTTTTACAATGTTTAGGGCAAAAGTAACTTCAAATGCAAATTGTGTGGGTCAAGGAACTTGATCAGTGTTGTGGCTCTCAACCTCCCAATTATATGTAATCAGGCATGTGTGATTTAGGATGACTGAACACACCTGATAGCTGTGTATTTTTTTAAAGTTACTGATTTCCTTTTTAGTTTGATAGCACTTTGACATTTTTAAGCCAAGAGTTGTACAGTAAATGAAAAAGGCTCTTCTCATTGATTATCAAAAAGTTCATAACAAAATAGATATTTCTAATAGCTTTGTTTTCATTATTGTGTTTTACGCAGTGAAACAAAAAACGAGAGATAAGTTAATCTTCCTTGTCTTTTCTTAAATTGAGATTTGTAGTACATCTATTGTTTTGAATAGGATTGTGTAGGAAAATCATCAGATGGTGAGAGAGGTTAAATAATTCAGTTGGCAGTGCTGTAAACCAGATCACATTGCCATTTCCTTGTGCATGTTTGTTGAGTCAGGCAACGATTTTGATTCTCTGCAGTGTATATTTATTAGACGAAGAGTTTAACCATGTTAATATCTTAACCTATTCTGTAATGTCTTTAATAAATTGGCTACTGTACTTAGTGTAGATGTACATTGTACCATTGCAGTTCCAACAGCTATTCAATTGTGTAGAATAAAAGTTAATTGTAAAGAAAAGTAATGTTTAGCTGCATCATGTTTCTAGATAGAACTCTTTTCAGACCTTCTAATTTTAGTAGTGTCTAAGTATAGAAAAATAGCACCAAGAGAAAAGCAATCAGAAATTGAGAAAGGGCCTAAATCAAGTATTTAATACAATTAAAGACAGAGAGTTGTAGCTGCTTAATCACGTCACTGAACAATTTTACATCTTTGAAAAAGGTATCCTCTTACCACAAGAGAATATTCCACCTTTTATGACCTATTCTTGACAGTGAAGATATTTGCCACGTTCTAGCAATTAAAGAAGCTTAACCATGAGCCTTTGTTTTTATTCACGTAAATAATATAGTTTTTATGGCTTTAAAAAGACATCAGACAGCTTTAACAAACAACAAATAATTCAAATTTAGATATACACGTTCAGTTGAAAACCCAGTATCAGTTAACAGATAGAGAATGTTACCTTTTGAACATTGCGTTCCTTCATTCTGCATTGAGATCTGTGTGAGTAGCTTGCTATGTCCACGCCAGTCACAGTGTAAGGCTGATGGCCTTTCTTTGTTATAGTGATGTCATGTTTATATTGATCCTACCTTTCACAAGCCTTAATATGTAGTTCTTTTAAGCTTTTAAATATACTGTGGTACATTATTAGATAAATTTATAAAGACCAGATTCTGATACCCTTAGTAAATTACTTTGCAAAATCCCTTTTAATTTAAATGGTTCTACTTGTGAAGTAAAGTACTGTGCAATGCGAGTATGGATTCCATAATTTAGTCTACAGTGTCCATAGTTGGCATCACAGTAAAGTGTCTTTGGAAGATTCTGAGAGAGCTTGTAGAAGACATTCATAACAATGCCCTCTCATAGACTCCCTAGTAAGATTCCATTGCCTTTAATGATCAAATTTGAAAGTATATGAAAGTGCCAAATATCTGTAAAGATTTTCATTCATTTTCTGGATTCTAACTCCACTATGCCTCATATATTTCATTGACCTCGACTTCAGAGCTGCAAAAACTAGATGCCAAATTTCTTATATTGACATTTCTATTAACATATTTAGAAGTAACAAATAGTGATAACCTTTTTTCCTGTTACATTCATTTCCATCAAGTTTTAATTATTGTATTTAATTTCATAAACCTGAACAGTTTCTAAAATGAGGTAGCGTGCAACATTTTTTGTTTGTTTGTTTGTTTTTTTAATGTAGGTACAACAAAGCATGGATCTTGGCTTTCCTGTTGAAAATTGTCATAGTTGATACTTTTAGTTGTACAGCAGTTACTTTCTTCTGAGACATACAAGGAGTTCTCTGAATTTACGCAAATAGATTATGCTTTGGTACATTTCTATTTCTTGCATGCTGATTATTTTCAGACCTGTGTTAAGCAAACTATTATTGAAGAGTGACAGATACTTTGCCTTTATGATCCGTTTCTCAATAAGTATCTTGATGATTTAATTTTTTTTTTTTTTGCTTTGCTTAAAATATGAAAATCTTTAACCGAACAGGAGTGTCGAAAGCATTTTTGTGGTGTTATGCATTTTGTTCTTTCTCCAGAAATATAATAGAGGCCTGTTACTGGGAGATGTTCATTTTTTATAGGTTTAACTCAGGTGTCAAACTCATTCACGGTGGGGGCCACATTGGATGGCAGGACACCTGATGCAGGCCATGTGTCTGCATGGGCTCCCTGACCCTTTCGCCTGCCACGTTCAGAGCAGCATGGGCTCCCCTTTCCTTTCCCCAGCCCTGGAAGTTCTCTGACACCTTCCCTTTTCCATGCCCTGTGGGCTCCCCTTTGTCACAGTGGCTCCCTGACCCCTTCCCCAGTTGTGCAGTTCCCTGATCACTTTCCACTTCCCCAGCCCTTGGTGGCAGGCAGTCAGTCTCAGTCACAGGCAGGCTGGGCTCCTGCCCATCCCCCTTTCCCCCAGCTTACCCATTGTCAGTCATTCAGCATGCTGGCTTTTGGCTTCTCCCAGCTGGCCTTTGATTGGCTTGTTCCACATGGGCCTTGCCCACCTTTTCCTTTTCTCATTTTTGATTCATGTGCTGTCAGATTAGCATGCTGACTGACAGTGAACAGGTGGGGTTGGAGCAGTGCAGTAGCTCTCCAGGGTCCTGGCCCAGCCTGCTGTGCCTGAGACTGGTTTGTTGGCAGATCACAGCAGAGCTGAGCTGGGATTGGCTGGAGTGCTTCCTTTTGTTCCCCTGTGCTTTGATTCTGATCACGTGAGTGGGTCTGAATGTGTATGTGATTTGTGTGCCTGACCCTGCTCTGCCCTGCCTGCAGCCTGCATTTCTTGGTTCAGTTAGTAGCACCGAGGCACAGCCCAGGCAGCAGCTCCATGGGCTGGATAAACTCTCTTGGCAGGCTGCAAATTTGACGCTCCTGATTTAACTATATTTATTCTGTGCAGATTATGCAATGCTTTTTGACACTTGATAACAAACGTCTGTTATTCATTTTGAAGTTTAGATGTGAAGTCTTATAAGCAGAGCTTCTGAAAAGTTGAAGAAAACTGACAGTATCTTTTTAAACAAAACAACTAATTTCCAAAAAAAAAGAGAATCTGCTCTGAGTTAGGCTTTTAGGTGATGATGGGTTTAGCTTGTTCAAGTTTTTTAAAAGTAGTTATTTTGTGGCCAGTGGACTATAACATTTTATTTGCCTTGAAAATTGTACCATTTTGTACTCCACATACACACACAAGTTGGCATGGTAAGCAAGAGTTAGAAAGCTGAAAATCCTACTCCTATCTTTTAGATGCAGTAGTGCCAAAGATTAGAAGGTGTTTATTAAAAATTAAACAGATGTTCATTTGTTATGCAACTTCTGGTTTCTTCAGTTTGCTCTTAAAATAGTTAAACATATTTGATTTTTATAAGGCCACTTACCATCAGCTGTAATTGGTTTGCTAACGTTCATGATTTACAAAATAAATTTAAAAGAACAGATTAATTTAGCTTTCCAACTTTCCCCTCATTACTCTATCAGATAAAAACATTCATTTAGTGATATAGGAAGCCTCTGAGTAGACTATTGTAAAATCTATAAATAGTCTGAGTGAAAAATTTCTTTTGTGCTCATTACTATTCTGTCAGCATTGCGTTTTATTTCTAGGCATATTTCTTTCTGTATCTCTGTCCACAGCTTAACACATATAATAAGGATTAACATTGCCGTATATCTGATGTTTTACCAAGTTTTCCAGTGATCTTTGAAAGATTTGCCACATGCTACTAGTCAGAGGAATTGAATGACTGCCTAATCCACAGACAGTCTGCAGTGGGGTTGCATCAGTTTAGTTATATGGATGTAGGTACACCAGTACAAAAATTCCTAACATAGACAAGTCCTTAAATGGTGAAAGAAAGTTAATGAAAACAGTGGTAATTCAGGCCATGGTTAGTAAGACTTGTGTACATCATGGAGGCAGGAGACTGTGTTTGAATCTAGCTTCCTAGTTTAAAACAGAGAGATTATGGTCTAATATAACCTAGAAGATTGATAATTGGAGGCCAGTGTTGCTATTGATAGGAATATTAAAAACACTTTTCAGCTAAGTAAAGGATTCCAAAATAGTGGTGGGGTTTTTTCCCACTTCTGCCCTTCTTCCAGTCAAGTAACCCTGCCATCTCTCTGTAAATTGACCAAAGTCTTGTATTTTATTATTGAGGTTATTCAGGTCAAGAAAGCACTTAAGCACAGGCTTTTTTCCTTATTATGCTCATAGATAAAAACATATTTAGTTACTTATATAGGAACAGTGACTAGAATATTTTAAAATTATAGATAATCTGAGTTAAAAAATTATTTTGTGCTTATTGCTGTTCATGCTTAAGTGCTTTACTGAATGAGTACCTTAGTTATCTTCTTTTTAAGACATATTAAGCCTAAAGTTTAAGTTACAGGGGGGTAGCCGTGTCAGTCTAGTTCTGCCAAACAAACAAACAGTCTTGTGGCACCTAACAGATTTATTTATTACATGAGTTTTTGTGCATTTTCTCCAACAAAAGCTCATTTGATAAATAAATTTGTTAGTCTTTAAAAGTGCCACAAGACTCCTTGTTCACATAGTTGCAGTGTGGTCAGGCGAACACGTTACTAGCTCTGGAAACTGGAAGGGAGCAGCTTGTGGTCTTTGTAGTAGGTTTTTTTTTTGTTTGTTTTTTTTTTAAATATGATTAGCTATTGGACTTCGGTCCAGTGCTTTGAATTTTCCTCTTGGAATTATAAGGAGCTTGATTATAACTAATCTACACAGATGTATTGTTTTACTAGGGATACCCCATTTTTTAGTGCTTGTTCATGTTTCAAGTACGTGGAAATGTAAGGCTACCCATGAATGCTACTCTCAGATGCATGGGATTATTCCTTCCTGTGTGACTACTATTGTAAGAATTGCAGTACTGGGCCCTTTATTGATAGTGTTACCTTTCGTTACCAAAAGATCAGATCCCACAAATTACTTTGCACATTTTGGAATGTGCCGTGAACTCATATAGTCCTATTATGTCTGTTGCCATATTTATTCCCTTCAGGTATTGCAGAAATTATCCTTTTCATCATTTACATTATTATTAATTCCTGTTCTCACTGGTTTATAACTTAAACTAAGCATTCATTTTCAGGATCGCAGCTGAAAATATTCATGATCATTGAAACAGTGTTCTTTCATGTTACAATACATAAAATGAAGAACGAGTTTCAGATTTTGCATTCCTACGTTAAAAAGATTCTTTTTATTTGAAAGCTTTTAATGGTTTTATACACTTTTGAAATCTACATTTAAAATTTCTGTCAGTGGAAGTTAAACTAACTCAGAAAACTGCAATGAAAATTAATGAACCTGAGGCTCCTAAATTACTTTTGAAACTGGTATTTAGGCTCCTAATTGGCTTAGGCTTTTTTTGGATATTTTACCCATGCCATGTTTCACATACCAACTTGACTCTTTTTTGGGGGGAGGGGGCTGTTAATTAGCTTTGTACTTTGCTTCTGATTTTTAATATTTATTAAAGGACCCAGAATGGTGGTGTGCTCTGATTTCTTCATTGGTAACTTTTGACATATTTTAAAAATAAGTATTTAACAATATTAGTTGGTTGGGTTCTCATTTCAGTTGTTCCTGAACAGTCACTGATAAATTCCATTGTTTTGTTTTGTAACATATGCTTAAAAAAAAATCAAAATGGCCCCATATTATGTTAAGAATGAATCTTTAATTGCAAAAATTTTTATGAAATTCAGGTTTAAGTTTCTGATGCCCCCTAAATTCTGCTATTATAATTACCAACTCTGCCCCCATTACACTGCATGGCTAATAGCTGGGACCTTCCTTTAATACATGATCCCAAAATGTTACAAAGCAATACAAAAAATTCTACAAATTACACATGGGGTTTAATTCAGGTAAAATATTTTTAAATGCACTGATTCAGTTAATTTTATATGAAAAGTGGAGCAGAGTTACAGTTGTGGAAACCAAATTCCAGGCAAATGAATCTTAAGTGTTTAATATATTTATTGTATTTTTTTTTCTTGTTTAAAGACAAATTGAAACTAGTATTTGGAAGAACATTCACTGAAATGCATTGTTTTCAGTATCCAGTTTTCAAATGTCAAAACAGATTTTTCACCAAACATTTTTGAAAAAAGAAATTTCAGCTCAAAGCATAATTGTTTGGTTAAGTTATAAGCTTCTAACTAAATATGGAAGATATAAATGTCATCTCATCTATTTCTATAACAAAAATTGTTGGCAAGAACAAATAATTTTTAATGTCCCATATGTTGATGCTACAGAACTCAGAAAGGGTCCCAAAGTAAGGGAGCAAAGAGGAGAACCTTTGTTTGTAATGTATCTGTTGAACTGAAGAATGAGTTCAAATTTTTTTTTTTCTCCTAGAGTTCTTCAGTCCCCAGATCAGCTTCAAGGTTCTACTCTAAATGCTGGCCAGAGGATAGTCTGATCTGTTACCTTTATTCATTTCTTACATCAGTAGCTTCAAATTATACAAACTACTGTCCAGATGGCAGTGAAAAGTTTGTGGTGTTTTTGCTTAGAGAGGAGACATTTAAAAAGAAATTCTTAAGAGGCGAACAAGTGGTTTTTACTAAGTTACATAAATCAGTCGGAATTTCAGTTGCTGTTTTAAGTACTCTCAGTACAAAGGCGACTTGGTAAATTTTTGATGCCTTGCATAGTCATAAATTGTATAGTATATTACACAGGTTCTAAGTTTAGCAAGCACCAGCAATAGTATAGCTGAATGTTTTCTGCTCTGCAGAAATTCAGCTGCCTTCACAAAATTATACTTCTTTTCATTGGTGATATATTTCTAAAGAATCACATTACTGATTCATTGGCTTTAATTTAAAAGCAGTGTATCAAATCCTTTTAAGTCAGTGGGAGTTTTCTCTTGAATTTTAGTCAGGCCATAGTTTCCCCAAGTTTGGTTTTTGTGTCTCATTTTCTTCTCTAAAATCTTCAGAAAAACAGTTGCTCTACAGTTAGCTGTTTCTGTTGTCAGTGAGAGATTCCTCCCTGTTTATATGCCAAGGAGGCAATTAAAAAAAGAAATCCCCAACACCACTTTTCAAATATTACATTTCAGCCAACCCTGCATTTTTGAGACTATGAAGATTGGTAGTATCCCAGGTTTACCCAGAACATCTGGAGAATTTGTCAGTATAAGATTTCCTTCTCCATGTGTACTTGCAAAGCTCTATGCTTATTATCTTTTTTTGTACCTCTCCAGAAATTTTGGAAGTCACTGTTCAAGCCCTACCACGCTTACAAAGCACAGTTCTTCAGGAGCAAAACTGAAATATCAAGTTCTCAGTTCTTTCTTCAGGATGCTAGATGTAAATCCTATTTGTTCTGGCTACTTGTTGATGCACTGGTTAATCTGTACATCCAAGAAAGTTGTGTGTACCTTAAAACAGCCTTATTTCTCAGGTGCCCCTCCCCACACACCATTTTAAAATGTCTTCTCAACTGTCATTTGCTGTTTTCCTTGTCCCTTCTCTCCCTATGAAAAATTAATATGATCTTTCATTTAACTAAAATGAATGAAAGACTTAAAATGTATGATAGAAGTCCAAAAAAAATCTTTTTTCATCATCTTCATAGTTGGACTGATTCCAGTCTTTGACAGCATTTTTAAGGGTATAATACTGGCACTCTTCCAAGCCTCTAGTACATTAGAGATGTCCTGTACTTCTGGCTATCCTCTGCTCACTGTCCCCTTGCAGCTATTTGAAGCCAAGCATAAATTACAATATCCTGTAGGTGCACTAATCCTCAGTTGAGGCTGGTCTCCGAATTTAGGGAATGCAAAGGAGCCATGTTCCCCCCTCTTCTCAGTCCCACACTTGATAGCAGATAATGCCTTTTCCAAGCTGGAAGTATAGTTAAAAGATCTTCTGGCTGTCAAAGGCCAAGGAAGAATTCCACTTTCCTGTACCTAACTCTGAAATAGAGTTGATTCTGAATGGTTACATTCTGTGGAAGAAAATTTAGCAATCTTAACGTTTAAAAGATTAGCAAACTTGCTTTTTCTTTCAAGGGTGGGTAGATGACAATTTTACAACTTGCTGGATACATCTACACTCCCAGAAGTGCACACAATCAAGCAAAATAACACAGCCTTGGAAGAAACTGGAACATATCTGATTTTTAAGAATTGTCTTTCCTAACCACTGGGGTATAATTCCTGGGCTGAAAGTTTCCTTCTCTTCCCATGGATCTTAAGCAACAAATCTAGTTGTTTCCAGTGGCTCTTATTGTTATTTATAGTGCTTCATGTGATACATTTCCATTTCAAATGTGTTCTTCCCTTTATCTTAGCCAGGCTAAGGACTGAAGAAACATGTTTCTTGTATTCATTTAGTCAAAGGCAGCTTTGGTGGAATCAAGCATTTCAGCAACTTGATAGAAGAATCAGTTAAAGACGTTATATATCTAATAAAACCCACACTCAAAAATTTCTATAGTTTCCACAGGAAAAGCAAGTCAAATAAAGTTCAAATTAGTTTGCGCCTCTCTTGTATCAGAAAATACAGCTAGCTCTGAGGTTAATAGAACTACAAGTCCTATATTTCTTGGGCTAATCAAATGGTGTAGCCCAAATCACATAGTGTTAGAATTCTCTAATAATCAAGTTCATAAGAACCGAGACGTCTGTCTGCTATTTCTTTTAACTTATGGTCATTTCTTTTTTTCCAAGGAAAAGTGGAAAGCCATTGACAGAATGGTTAACACATTACAAAAAGTAGTTGTCCTTGTTCAGACATTCTCACCTTCAAATCAAGAGGTGTGAATGGGCCTCATCTACCCTAACTGAACTGACTTTGCTAACACTTACCCTCCTTCATCATGGCATGTGTATATGTACCCCTCACCTGTAGTTTCCACTTTATGCATCTCATGAAGTGGGTTGGAGCCCATGAAAGCTTATGCCACAGGACTCTTGTTTTTGCTGTACACAGACTAACATGACCACCCTGGAAATTGACTGTATGGCTTATTTTTCTTCCTTCCGGTCCTTTTTCTACTGTTTGCTGCATCCAGGTTGCCAGACTGATTTGAAAGTGCTCAGAACCTCTGAAAGGCAGATCACTTACTTATAAAAGTCTTACGTATAGGTTAAGGTGTCTTAAGTTTGTCACTTGACTTATAAATTTTGTTCTAGATCTTCATTTCTTTCAACTGAAATACTTAGTGCTGATATATAACACATTGTTTTAAGAGAGAACAACTATCAAAGATTATTTTTAGTAGTTAAAAAGGTGAAATAAGCTAAATATTGCTGTTAAACAGATGTAAATCACAGTAATGTACTGAAGTCATTGGAATTGCTCTGTATTTATACTACTATAACTGAACAGAATTTGGCCTAAAATTTTAACTGGTCATTGTAATAAGTACAGTTTGTGCTAGAAGTGGATTTTTCTACAAGGGATTTCAATAGATGGTTGATTATGCAAAAGATTTTTCTATTCTTTGGGTGAGTGGGTGTTTGACTTTTTATGCAGCTAAGCAAAATTGGTAGGTGGTCTTAGTCCAGTCTGTTCCATTCTCTCCCTTTTTTAGGTACAAGTCAGCTGCTGCCACCACTGTAGAAGCTGGGGGCTTTTCCCTCTGCAGAGACATCAATGACCTGTTCCTGAGCAAATATATCTATCACCTTGTTATTACAGTCTGCCTTTTTACTTTTTATTCATTTTCTTAAGCAGTCCCCCATTTTATGAATATGTTCCCTGTGACTCAGTTTATCAGGTTTTGAGATTTCTAAATTTGAGGGATTGTGCCTCTGCAGTAATTTGAAACCTTTTAAATGCCTTAAACTGAACATGTTTCATAATCTATCTTACCTCCATTTCATTTACCACTGCAAAGTTTTACCAGTCAGTCTGGGGAGTAAGGCAATCACCCTGCATTCACAAGGGATTTGGTGTACATGCTGAATCCTTTAAAAGGTGGTCAGATGTTCCTCAGAGATAATCAGTCTCTCTCATTCAGGCATAACTTTTCTCAGTTGTGTGATCTCTAGTGAGCATCACCTGTGGGCTCAGGGATCAGTCTAGTAAATCTAGTAGGCTCAGGACACACTGCCTCTTCTCAAGCTTCTGTTTCGTGGTCTTTGGGCCACTTCCGGTGCTGCTTTTCCGCCTTCAGCTTTTGTTCTGTCTGCTTGCAACTCACTTTCCTAGGCCCCCTGCTCTTTTTTTCTCTTCACAATATCCTGCCCATTGGCCTTCTCCTCTTACTCCAACCTTTGGGTCTCTACTATGACAGTTCAGGTATTATGGATACATCACTGGGGTGGATACCCAGCTGGCTTCCTAAATCTGTACCTCTTTGTCTCAGGCCTTGTGGATGGATCATTTTTTATTTCTCTGCCGTTCATCACGATCCATGATTTGATCACCCCATCCACGTTGCTCCCTGCAGCATTCAGGCCACGATCTGAACGAAGTCTTTCCAAATAATTTGTATTAACATATGTCTCTACTTTACTGATGTCTGGCCTCCTTTTGTTACGTTTCCCTTCCTAAAATAAACAACTCAAACAGTGAACTTTTTCTTAAGTTTATTTCCAGTTTTTTCAGTTTTGAATCTCCATATATCTACGGTCTGGTATAGATGTGTCTGGAGCGTGATCCTTGGCTAACCAGCAAACTGGATGTAGCTACTGTATACCATTATGAGGCATCCTGAGAGGTAATCAGGTCTGTGAGGCGCCTCACTATGCTATCTGTCCTGTCTGTGACTGTCGGGTCATCTATCTGAAAGGTGCTTTCCCCATGGCCTATGCAGGCTCTGCTGTCACATGTGCAAGTTAGCTTTAGGCAAACTCCAACCCAGCCCTTCTGTTCACCTCACATCTCCTTGGAGAGTTCAGCCCTTATTCCACTGGATTCACAGATTTGTTATTCCCAATCGATTAGTACACTCCAGCATTTCAATTTCACCTCAGGACACAGCTCTGTTAAACACAATAGCTGTACTTATTTATAGCACAAACTAGCATAAGATTAACAAATAACTGAGATTCAAATGTTAGCTAGCAGCATTAATGCAACTTCTTGAAGGGATGCTCTAAGGAAGATGGAGCTCGACTGTTCTCGGTGGTAACAGAGGACAGAACAAGGAGCAGTGGTCTCAAGTTGCAGTTAGGGAGGTCGAGGCTGGATATTAGAAAAAACTTTTCTACTAGGCGAGTGTTGAAGCATTGGAATGAGCTGTCTAGGGAGGTGGTGGAGTCTCCATCTTTGGAAGTGTTTAAGGCCCGGCTGGACAAAACCATGACTGGGATGGTTTAGTGGGAGTGGTCCTGCCTCTGGCAGGGGGTTGGACTAGATGACCTATGAGGTCCCTTCCAACCCTATGATTCTATGATTCTAATGGCAACAGTGGGTTACATATAAAAATCATGCATTCTGAAGAGCCTGCACATTCTATCAAGATATCCTCTTGTCTAAAAGCGTGCTGCTTACCTAAAATCCTTCTCAAAGCATTTTTTCAATTAAAATGACCGAGATTTTCCTTTCCTCAGAAACAAGTCAGCTGGCCGCTTGTCTTTCGAGAAACAGTATGGTGCCTTTCTGCACCTCTGATATTGTTGACCAGTCCTTTTCTTTACCTGTAAACATTCTCCTCCTGCTCAGTTCTTCCTGTTAATTTCTTCTCCTGAAGACCCAGCAAGCTCTTTATTAGGATTTTACTCAGTAAGTAAATAGACTGCCACCAGAAGATGCACAAAACACAAAGACACACAAAGTGGGTAAAGTAATTTTTATTGCATCAGCTTTGGTTGGCAAGAGAGACAAGCTTCTAAGCTATTCAGGATCTGAAGAAGAGTTCTGTGTAGCTCAAAAGCTTATCTCTCTATCCAGCTGAAGTTGGTACAATAAAAGATATTACTTCACTCTGGGTACAACAAGTCAAACAATACACAATGATCAGCAAGGGGGATAAGCAGCTCCCATCTCCTGTCTGGTGGAACCTGTCTTCTGGCATGCTACCTTAGGGGACTAGCCCTTATCTATAAATTCCTAAGTATGTAATTTATGACAGATACACGTTTCTCTTTCCATTTTATCTGCACATACGTTTTGCAAAAATTATGTTGACAGTGTAACACAGGCTTTCAGTAAAGACCATACGTGAAACTTTTGCATAAACAAGCATGTAAATATCATACTCGGTGGTTCCCTGTAAACCTTATGCATCTTTGTACCCTCTGCAGATTGGCATCAAGAGGTCCTTGGATTACACCCTTGTATGTCATGATTTCACAGCAGTGAAATTCATCCTTTACCCCCACAGAATTGCATTACATCTTCTGAGCTTTCATTTTAAAAGAAATAATTTTCTAGCTTCCATGGTTGCAAAGACAACTTTAGAAACTTAAGTCTTGTGTAACCAACATAGTGCTGTCTGCCTGAGTTTGCAGGCATCCTGAAACAATAGCTATGCAAGGCATGACCTTGCCCCATTTATCAGTTTGGCATGTTAAAAGTTGGAATGTAAAGACAACAGTTTAGATGCCAAACTTAGCTAATGTTTATCCTTCAATCTCAAATTGTTTCCGCACGTGCTAAAATCCCAGTTATTCCCTAACCAGGTACTACCATAACAGGTTTTCCCTTTCCAAACAATTTCCATGATATAGCTAGTTTTTGAGCACGTTGTTCTGGAATATATTATCAGAAGTGTTGCCAGCAAGATACAAGAAATAATAATACCATTGTATTCAGCACTGATAAGGCCTGGACTGGAGTACTGTGATCATTCTGGACACTACAACTGTGGAAAGATGTGGCTAATTGGAGAAAGTCCAGAGGAGAGCAACAAAACCAGTTAAATGTCTAGAAAACATGACCTATGTGTGAGGAAAGACTGAAAAAACTGGGCTTTTTTAGTGTGGTGAAGACTAGGGCAGACAGTTATTGGGGGAGGAGACTTAAGTCTTTAAGAACATGAAGTATTGTTATAAAGTGGGAATAAATTGTTCATATCAACTGAGAACAGGACCAGAAGCAATGGGCTTAATTTGCAGCAAGAGAGATTCAGGTTGGACATTAGGGAAAATGTCCTAACTATAAGGTTAGGTAAGCGATGGAAGAAATTACCAAGGAGGCTGTGAAATCTCTTGTCACTGGAGATCTTTTTGAATAGGTTAGACAAACACCTATCTGGATTTTCTAGATATTTTTAGTTCTGCCTCAGTGCAGGGGAGTGGACTGTATAACTTTGTCAAGGTCCCTTCCAGTTCTACTTTCCTCAGATTATTCACAATAAAAAGAGCAGCACACTGAAAATGTGGGAGAGAATATAAAAATTGCACTCAGTATCAGAATACATGACACCCGGGTTAGTGTACTGATTAATATTAACCTAAGTGTTAAATTAAAAAGCTCAGTTTTACACTTTTTTCTGGCACTGCCATGGACTTTCTATTAGCTTGCTGCAAAATCTGGAAGCTTTGCCAAGAACTGACTAGGTTGCCACAGAGTGCACAGGAAACTTGACATTGTGAAAATCCTACTAAAAGTGCATTCACTATAGTTCACTCTGGGCTGAAGTTACTTATAGAGTAGATCTATGTATAGACTTCTACCTGACCTGGCTATGATACTTCCTTGTCTAAAGTACAGCTTGCTAACTATAAATAAATGTTTACTAAAAATAGGAAAAAAGGCTTGAGGTTCCAATTTCATCAAAGTTTAGAATGTTAAAAAAAAAATCAAGTTTGACATTCATTCATTCATATTAGTGCAGGAGTACCTGATTTTTACAATCAATTTCATAATGTTTATTCCTCCTCCCCCAAATACTTAAATCAGATGAAGAGTAGACATTAAGCTAGCATCCCACAGAGGGAAATGTGGACTAGTATGACTTGAAGATGATCTTAAGAATCCAGACTGTCCACAGAAATTACTATAAAATGCACCTTTCATTGCCTTTCATGTTTTCATTAAGGCTATGTCTATACCGACAGTAGCAAAATCGCTGCCGTCAGCCTGGCGTTCCGGGAATGCTTAGCAGTGAGTTTGAACTCGCTGCTACACTCCTGGAAGTCCCGGCCCCCAGGAGACGTAGGTGAAAGCTGACTGCAAGAGATTTTGGTTGGTTTTCCCCAATGTGTCCTGGTGGCTTAGGAAGTCCCTGGCATTTACTCAAGGCATTTTATGTACCTTGCGTAAATGCCAGTAAGCTGCCGCTCAGAAAAGCCCTACATGTAGGCTAAGGCTAAGTATGCATTCGAATTAACTGAAATAGAATTTGTTTTGTATCACAACTGTAAGTGAAGAGGAGAACAGAATAAGTAAAAATCTTGAAATACTGTCGAAGACCCAGAAAATATTAAAGATAAATGAGATTTTTTTTAACTGAGATGTGTACTATTCAAACCCTTAATTCCTTTGTACAGAATGTGCTTTTTTCTCTCCACTCTGAAAATTTTATGTTAGCTATAAGTCCCTTCCCCTCCTCTTTTTTTAAAGTGTCGCAGTGCACTAGCTTAGTTTTGGTGTTAATTCTGCTTTACTATATCTGAGGTCTTCAAGACTTAGAGCTTGTAAGTGGACTCTCTTGACCTTTTATTTTCAATATAGGAAATCAAAGTGAGGTGTAACTGCAAAAAACTTAGCGTGACTGTGAGAGAGACTCCATTATCTTCCCTTCTGTTATGGGTTTTCAGAGATGGGAACATGTCAGACATTATCAAGAAGTTTTTTCATTGTTAGCGCTACAACCATATTTGAGATTCTAGGCAACATAAGAAATATGTAGTTTATTACTTCAGTAAATGTGAAATTTCAGCTCTAGAAGGAGTCACAGCCTCAAAAAATTTAATTGCTATGGTCTTAAAGAATCCATCTTCAGGTTGAGGCATAGATTTGGCAGTCAGAGCTGAGTAATAGATCTGGCAATGCCACAGAATTCTCATGGGCTCTTCTACATGTCACTTTGGGGCCAAACTTTGAAAAGTGATCTCTCATTTTGGTAGCCTCTGTTTCTGAGTGGTCAAATTTAGACACATACGCCTTGTGAACATAGGAGTTGTGGGTGTCTGGTGCATCTAAAAATCAGGTCCTGGGTGTTCCAAAGTTGAGCATGCAAAAATAGAAGCACACAGTTGGAAATCACTTTTGAAAATTTGCTTCAAACCTCTCTCACTCAGTTTTCTTGTCTATAACACTGGGATTGCCTACCTCACAGGGATTTTGCAAAACTGTTTGTGTTTTGTATTTTTGCAAAACAGTGTTTGTATTTTGAAATCCTTGGGTGGAAAGAGTTATAGAAGTATTCAGAATTATCACATGCATGTTCATTTAGCTGGCCTTTAACATACATTTATAAATTTTGCCAAAAATTACTTTGGATTCAATCTTCATTGAGCCTCAGTGTCTTTATCCTACATGTAAAACAGTGGGGAGGAGTGTTTTCAAGGATATGTCCTGCAAATGCTTATCATAGAATCTCAAAGTTAGGTTTGGTCTTTTTTTGCTCAGTATGCAACTTCGGAAATGTTCAAATTTGTATAATATTAATCTTTTGTTCTTTGACTGCTTGTTCATGGCTATTCTCTATTAGGTGCGGGTGTGCCCCATTCACCAGTACTGGAGATTTTTCCTTCTCAGATATCCATAGGCCTAGCTTTCATGCCCTCTGAGGTATCACAGATATCCACAGCATATGAGGCACCACCTGTCTGTCTCCTTCCCCCTCCTCCCCAGTTCTTTCTTAGCAACATGGGCAGTTGTCTTCTTGCCTTGGCAGTCTTTCCAAACCAGTGTGTTTTCCCAGTAACTTAGTGTATATAGTTTAAATTAAGAATAAGTGTAGTTATAGTTAGATTGTGGAGTCCAGTACCTTCAGGCATGTTGTCCCAGGAACAGGGCATGCCCCGAACCTGAGGCTTCAATCTTTGCACAGCTTGCATTAAGTTAATGCCTGTAAATGATCTCCATTTGAGCTTTTTGAAGTGCCTTGGGGACACTCATGTCCATGATAAGTGCAGGGGTTCAGACCACACATGAAGAGACAGATATCAGACTGAAAGCCCTGCTGACAGATGTGGCTCTTAGATTGGTCTCTAAGCTGGGTTGTGTGGATTCAGCCCTGATTACTTTGCCATACATCTGAAATACCTCTCCAGCACCATGCTCTTCCTGGCCCCACTGCCATTGCCAAAGAAGAAACAGAAAACAGTATTCCTTGAGGTGGCCAAGAGGAACAAAAAAGAGGTGGGTGACATATCAAGATCCATGCTGAACTGCTTGTCTTCTCCAGAACTGAACTTCACAACAGCTTCACCCCTTGGAGCTCCAAGCCCAACTGTGGATCCACCACCAACTCCCAGGAGTAGCTGGAATACCTGGCACTTAAGGCTTCTCTCTATGTCAGAGGTATTTCAGGTGTCGAAGCACCTTTTGTCTGTGCTACCTATGCCTCATGACCTCCTCCCTACTAGGGCAGGAGAAGGGAGATCTCAGCTCAGGGACCCAGGTACAGCTTCAGCGATTGTGGGCCTGCCTAGAATCAAGCCAGCCATGGCACCTCTGCAATGGACACCAGCTCCCTAGCACTGATCCCCAGCTTTGCACGGCCTCTCAATGAGCCCTTATCAGTACCCTCCCCTAATCCCAGCAGCAGTCCGCAGACCACCAGTACCAGTCGGCATGCTAATGGCACCACTCTCCAGATGGCTGGGCTCCACATGCTGTGCCTTCCCTTCCATCCTGTTCCTACCTTGAGCTCTACAGAAGACTTGACAGGATAGGGCTTGAGTCATTTTCATTATCTCCAGATGGCCAAGCCAGTTCTGGTTTTCAACTCTCCTATAAATGTCATGTTGTCCCCCTGTTAGTATTCAGACCCTCCAGATCTCTTGACCTCTGAGAAGGTCATGCTCAGGCATCCCAACCCAGCTGTGCTTTATCTCTATTTGGTATTTGGATGGGCATCAAGCCTAGAATGTTTGTGCTCCAAAGCTGTTAAAACCATTTCTAATAGTAACAAAAAGGAACCCACCAAGAAGTGTTACCTAGTCAAGTGGAAACAATTGTCTGTCTGGGCCCAACAAAACCACATATGTCCTGAGACTGGGTAATTTTTTTTTCTTCTGTCTTCTCACTCTTAAGATGACAGCCTTCTCCTTTAGTTTGCTGTGTGATCACATGCTAACAGATCATCACTTCATCTTTAATTTGCTAGTAACAGCCAGCTTTTTGAAGGGTCTGAGCAGAAACTTTATTCCACCTGTAAAATAACTAACCCGCCACTGGGATCTAAGTATTCTCAGCCCTCATTAAGCCGCCCTTTAAACCAAAGTGTTCTGTATCACATCAGTCTTTAGATTTGTTTGCAGCATAAAATGAGGGGGGAAAATGCTTCTAATGCTCAAATAACTTTTTCTAGCTTGTCTTTTAAAAAATATTTTTGTCTGTCACTGTGAAGCACCTTTCCATACAGCTCAAAATCTAAATTTAAAAAAAGCCCTTATGTTCAGTATGTTTTTGAAATTCAGCCTTACAAGAATCCTTTCTGACTTCAAGTTCTGTAACATTTGCCATTTATTTCAGTTGGTAGTTGACTCCACTGTTAGTAATGGCTAGTTTCCTAAACACACAACTTTTGTGATACTGGTTGTAGAAAAGCTCAGTCAAAGATTTAAACCAGTTTTCCATATTTTTAATAATATATCCTAACATTTAATAGTTAAACAAAGTCATTCTAATTAAAATTTATAATCTGAACTGAGTGCCCAATCATACATTTAATGTTTTGCAAATATTATTTTTCAACAAGATGGTTGCTGTGCACAGAAGGCTCAGAGATACTCTTTTTCAAATAAAATCCTTGAGCCAAATTCCACTTTAAACTTGAACTGGTGTTAATAAAGAGTAATAATTTTGAAATAAATTGAGTCATTTTGAATTTACACTAGTATAACTGATAGCATAAATGTATCTCTTTACCTCCAAACATTTTGTGGCAAGAAATATTTCTCACATTGAGCTTTCACCTTTGTTGCTGAGAGTAAAATATGTACATTGTTTTACACTGAGTTACTTAATTTTTTCCTTTTGCCACGTCACACTGCAAATGTGAAAATTAACATTCTTTTTTCTGTTGATGATCAGAATCTATCAAAATGCTTAAGGTCTAAAACAGTATCTTAAGTGTGATGCCAAAATTTTGTATAGTATCATCATATATAGAAGACTATAGAAATGTTAGTATTCAGAGAATGTTAGAATCCAGCAGAAAGATATGTTCCTCTTGGATTAAGACACTGGGCTGGGATTAAGGAGATTTGGATCCAGTTCCTAGCTGTCTACCACTTACTCTGTGAATTTGGGCACATCATTTCATCTCTGTGTGCCTCAGTTCTGCATCTGTAAAATAGTGATGATATTTTAATTTTCCCATCTGTTTGTCTTGTGTGTTTAGCCTATAAGTCCTTCTCGATAAGTATTGTTTCTTACTCCATGTTTGTACAGTATGTAACATGAGCATGTCCCATTCCTGGCTGAGACTTTATTGTATTACAAATAGTAACTAGTTGGCGTCTTTAGCAATCTAGTAACCACTTAATAGTTTAAACAAACATTGTTTTAATCTTTAAATGGTTACAGTTTTGTTTGTGTATATAGACATTAAGCATTCAAAACAAAATGCCATTACATTGTTCTGTTCTCAAGTGACTGTAAAAATGGCATTGTGAGCTTTCCTGTGTGTTTTCTCAGTGACCTACATGTAAAATATTTTCAGTTTACGAATAAAGAATATAAACTGCCTTACAGCCTTGCAAATTCAACCAGAGATATGTATATTGAGCAGGGTACTTCCTTTCATATGAATCACCATCAATTCTAAAGGCTCTGCCAAATTAGGCCCTCTCTGCCAAATCAGTGTGGTTACTAGTTACACCAGTTAAACAAATCTGCTGATATACAGAAAAGAAGAGACTCCAAAGGCACTTTCCCTGACTTGTTTGCTCTCCGTCTTGAGTATAGAGCAGTAATAAAACAAAACAAAAAGTCATCTTACTGCCACCATTGTCATCAGATATTACTCTGAATGAACACAACGAGTAGATGTGTTAAGTGTGCCATTTTTATAGTCACTTTTCAGAATACAGCAATCTTTTAATCACTTAGCAAGAAGGCTAGGCAATAGTTTGTAAAGGAAGGGTGAAGCATGGCACATTCCTCTTGATATGTAGCCTTCATCACCCTGCCCCATGGAGCAATTAAAGGTTCATGTGAAATTGGGGTGAGGCCTATCAAAATGAATGTGGAGTCAAGTTGTATTTATACTCACTATGCCCCCAGAAGAAAGAACCTTCATATATGGTGTAAATTGCCACTAACTTAATGCAAAAATGTATTCTGTCTCTCTCACCTTTGTGACTTCTAAAAGCTAATGGAATGAGAAGACACTATAGGTAAAGGAGCAAACAATAGCAGCATGGCAAGCAAACTTAGGAAAACCAATCTGCTAGAAGTAGGCATTGAGCTATTCATGGATGTGGAAGAGATCTGAGACTCAGCCATATTTCCTGCAAATTACCAAATTAACTGTGAGCCTTTTCACCATTAAAAGTACATTGACTATTATCAGCCTATCTTCTTGTGAAGCTGTATGGGATTGTTCTATTGAGAGATCAATTTTGTGACCCAAACAGACTCACGGTGTCTCTCTAATCTGTTAGCAGACCTTCCTATGCCATGTGTTCAAAAGTGTTTGTGTGTGTTAGCCTTTTCTTAAGAAAATTCTCTTCTTTTATTAGAAAAAAGTATCATGAATCTGGCACCTAACTTTGAGTCTTTCTTTATTTGTATTATTATTTTAGAGCTTATGACCATTTCAGAGTAGTATACATAGTTTAAACATAATAGGTTTATAGCTACTCAGGCAATGGGCCTCTGTAACACTAGAAATCTTTGGAGCATACTTTTGCGATTTATTAACTGGATTTAATGGAGGACAAAAGTGAAGTAACTTTTTATGTGTATTTCACTACAGATATCTGGTGATGGTGAAAAAATTAAGTTGTTAAAAGGCTATTGCTATTTCACAGTGCCATTGAGGGTTAATATAAGACACTTCAGCGTTGTCAGATTTACTTTACTTTTTAGTAGACTGAAGACTGCTGAGGTTTTAAATGAATTGTTGTGAGCTCAGAGCCTTACTTTATACCTGGAATCATTAGTGTTTCAGGTGAAGTAGTATTGTGAAAATAGGAACAGAAATAAATACAAATTAAATTTGGCAGTTGCAAAAAAAATATTAAAAATAGAAGCAGTCTTGGATAAAGTAGTGCATGATTGCTATACTCATGTAAGTAGAATGTTGCTACAATTCGTGGTAGAAAACAATCAGAACTGAAATAGTTTGCAAATTAGGGCAAGTCTTTGCTAGAATCAGGTGTTAATTCCACTGTTACTAACAAGTGTTCACCAATTTGGTTTTTTTGATTATCAGGTTGTTCTTTAAGGTCAGTTTAGCTGATTAAAAAAATAACAAAGTGGTACGATCTAACACAAGTGAGACATACATTTTCACATAACAAGTTTTCATTAAAATGCGAGTGAATTTAAGTAAATATTCAGAGGCTGCAGCTGAATATTGGGCAAAAAATTGTGTATTTACTGTATGCAACTTTAAAGAAGAGGATCATTGTCATCAGCTGCCTATTTTTTTTTTCAATTTGAGAATGTTTATTATATTTCTTTAGGGTTTGGAAATAAAATGGTCTTTCAAACATTTACTCCTTTCATTTACGGTAGTATTTTTATTTGTATTCCTCATAGAACTTATAATTAGCGTGATTCATTTCCTAGTTTTTGCACTGGCTTTATTAGTTTTTTCCACATGTATGGAAAACTTGGCTACTTGCTGCTGCTGAACCAGCAGAGGGAGCCCAAACCATTTTTAGCCTAGGAGCCGCATCAGTAGTAGTGGTTGTCTACTGCTTGCTCACAATCAGTCCAGTAACTGTTCCTTAATTGATATGCAGAATTTGGATACCACCTGCAATATTAAAATTAGTTCAAATTGTAGATCTAATAGCACTTGAATGTGATCTTACTTTATTGCAAATCTATCGGCTGAATCTTAATAAAATTTGTCGCTTTAGACATTCGACATGTCAGTTTAGACATTGGAAGACAGTAAAAATGGGATAGGATCAGAAGCTAAAATAGAGAAAGACCAAGTTAACAATTACTTAGATAAGTTAGATGTCACCAGGGCATGATGATATGCAACCTAGAATACTCAAAGAGCTGACTCAGGAGATATCTGAGCCATTGGCTATTATCTTTGAAAAATCATGAACGTTGAAAATGACCCAGAGGACTGGAAAAGAGCAAATATAGTGCACAACTATAAAAACGGAAATGAGGACAACCCAGGAAATTATAGACCAGTCAACATAACTCTGTACCAGGAAAAATAATGGAGCAAATAACTAAGAAATACTTTAACAAGCATCTAGAAGAGAATAAGGTGCGAAGTGATAGTCAGCATGGATTTTTTCCAGAACAAACCAACCTAATAGTTTTCTGTGATGGGGTAACAAGCCTTGTGGGTAGAGGAGAAGCAGCAGATGTGGTATATCAACACTTCTGTAAGGCTTTTGTTATGGCCTCATATCACCTTCCCTTTAACAAACTAGGGAAGTACAGCTGGATGGAATTACTTTGAGATGGGTGTAAAATGGGTTGGGTAACTGCTCCCAGACAGCAGTTATCAATGGTTTGCAGTCATGCTGGAAGAGCATAATGAGCAGGGTACCACAGGGATTGGTTCTGAGTCCAGTTCTGTTCAATATTTTCATTAAATGCTTTAGATTATGGCATTAAGCGTTCCTTTATAAGTTTGCCGGTGATACCAAGCTAGAAGGGGTTGCAAGTGCTTTGGAGGACAGGATCACAATTGAAAATGATTTAGACAAACTGGTAAAATGGTCTGAGGTAAACAGAATGCATTTCAATAAAGACAAGTGCAAAGTACTCCACTTAGGAAAGAACAATGCATTTGCACACATATGAAATGGGCAATGACTGCCTAGGAAAGAGTATTGCAGAAAAGGATCTGAATATCATGGTGGGACACAAGCTAAAGATGAGTCAACAATGTAACCGTTGCAAAAAAAGTAAAACCCTTTCTGGGAAGTATTAACAGGAGTATTGTAAAAAAGACATGAGAAGTAATTCTTCTGCTCTGCTTGGCGATGATTAGGCCTCACCTGGAGCATTGTGTTCAGTTCTGGGTGCATCATTTCAAGAAAGATAGGACATTAGAGAAAATCCAGAGAAGAGCAACAGAAATGATTAAAGGTCTGGAAAACGTGACTTATACAGATTGAAAGAGCTGGGTTTGTTCAGTCTGGAGAGGAGGAGACTGAGAGGGGACATAACAGTTTTCAAATACCTAAAAGTTTCGTATGAGGAGGAGGGATAAAAATCGTTCTTCCTAACCACCAATGATAGGACGAGAAGCATTGGGTTTAAATTACAGCAAGGGGGGTGTTTAGATTGGACATTAGGAAAAGCTTTTTAATTGTCAGGGTGATTTACCACTGGAATAAGTTATCTAGGCAGGTTGTGGAATCTCCATCATTGGAAGTTTTTAAGAGCAGGTTAGAGAAACATCTGTCAGGGATGGCTTTAGAGGGAACTTGGTTGTGCCATGAGTGCAGAGGACTGAGCTTGATGATGGCTCATGGCCTATGTCTACACTAGAGGGCTCAGGTAAATTGACTTAATACGGTTGACTTAAAGTTGACTTTATTAAGTTGACTTAGAGAGGCTCCATTTGTTTAAGTTGACTTTATAAAGTCGACTTAAGCCAGGGGACCCATTTAAAGTTGACTTTAAATAGGTCTCCTGGCTTAAGTTGACTTTATAAAGTCAGCTTAAATGGTTCTCCTGCCTTAAGTCAACTTTAAGTAGACTTTAATGGCCACGTCTTGTTAAGTTGACTTAATAAAATTGACTTAACCCTTAAAGTTGAATTTAAGGGTGAGAGTTAAGTTGACTTAAGTGCTTAAGTCAAGAAATCATAGAAACATAGGGTTAGAAGGGACCTCATAGGTCATCTAGTCCAACCCCCTGCCAGAGGCAGGACCATTCCCAATAAACCATCCCAGTCATGGTTTTGTCCAGCCGGGCCTTAAACACCTGCAAAGATGGAGACTCCACCACCTCCCTAGGCAGCTCATTCCAATGCTTCACCACTCGCCTAGTAAAAAAGTTTTTTCTAATATCCAGCCTCGACCTCCCTAACCGCAACTTGAGACCATTGCTCCTCGTTCTGTCCTCTGTTACTACCGAGAACAGTCAAGCTCTATCTTCCTTGGAGCATCCCTTCAAGTAGTTGAAGGTTGCTATCAAATCCCCCCTCAATCTTCCCTTCTGCAGACTAAAGAAGCCTAATGCTTTCAGTCTTTCCTCATAGGGCTTGTGCTGCAGCCCTTTTATCATTTTGGTTACCCTCCACTGGACTCTCTCTAGCATGTCCCTGTCCTTTTTGTAGTGGGGAGCCCAAAACTGAACACAGTATTCTAGATGTGACTTCACCAGTGCAGAATAGAGGGGAATGATCACCTCCCTTGATCTGCTGGTAACACTTCTTTTGATGCAGCCCAGTATGCCATTGGCCTTTTTGGCAGCAAGAGCACACTGCTGACTCATATCTAGCTTCCCATCCACCATGACCCCCAGGTCCTTTTCTACACTGCTGCTACTTAACTGAATGTTTCCCAGCCTGTAGCAGTGCATGGGGTTTTTCTATCCCAAGTGCAGGATTTTACACTTGTCCTTACTGAACCTCATAAGATTTCTACTGGCCCACTGTTCCAATTTATCTAGGTCTCCCTGAATCCTATCCTTGCCCTCCAGTGTGTCTGCTGTTCCCCCCAGCTTGGTGTCATCCACGAACTTACTGAGAGTGCAGTCTATTCCATCATCCAGATCATTGATGAAAATGTTGAACAGAACCAGCCCCAGGACCGACCCCTGGGGCACACCACTTGTGACTGGTTGCCAGCTAGACATGGAACCATTGATTCCTACACGCTGAAACCGTTGATCTTGCCAGTTTTCTATCCACCTTATAGTCCACCTATCCAGCCCATGCTTCCTTAATTTGCCAATGAGAATGCTGTGGGAAACTGTATCAAAAGCCTTACTAAAATCAAGGTATATCACATCAACGGTTCTTCCTGCATCCAGAAAACCAGTCATCTGATCATAGAAGGAAACGAGATTGGTCAGGCATGATTTACCCTTGGTAAATCCATGCTGACTGTTCCTGATCACTTTATTTTCCTCTAATGTGGTCCTGGAGTTGCTTAAGTCCATTTACGCCTGGTTAAGTTGACTTAAGCCTCCAGAGTAGATATACCTATAGTTCTTTCCAGTTTCTATGATTCTGTGATTGAGATGTTAATGTTGAGGGCATATGTTCAGTTATTTCCATCTGGAGATTCTGCTCAGATTAACCAGTCTAACTGGAATCTTTTTACAGCAATGCTGTAAATAACTTCAAAATATGAATAATTTTCTTGATGTTTCTGGCTAGCAAGGCTCTGGTTGGATAGATTTCCTGAGGTTTAATTACTTTCAGAATATTTCTGTTGATAAAGCATTGATTCTAATCTCACATGTGTGCAGAGTTAGGGCTATTTTGATGCAGGACTACAAACATATTCTGATTTACTTTCAAAGATTTAATTGTCTTCAGGAGTGAATAGCTACATCTAGAAACATTATTTACCATTCTATAACCAACAACAACATGAAAGTAAATCTTTTTAAACACATTGTACATTTCCAACAGGAATTAACTTATTGACATTAAACCTGCAGGAAAGAACATTTGTAAAATATTTTGTAGACCTAGCTCTTTACATTCTTTGTGTCTTAAAAGACATTTATGGAAGATTTGGCCTATAGTGGTTAAGGCAGTACACAGGTAATTCTAGGACTATCTGTTGAGTTAGCTATAGTTAGGTCAATACAGATTCATTCATAATTAGGATCCTACTGATGCATGGTGGATAAAAAATGCATTAAGAATCATGAAATCTGGTCTCCCCATAAATTCTGGTCCTTCATGTACTTCTACCTCATACTGTACTATAGGACAGTAATTTTCAAACTTTTTTTCCTTGGGACCCAGTTGGAAAAAATCATTTATGCCTGCAACTCAGCAATTACATCTTTGAGCACCGCACTCCATTCTTTTGGCAGTGGCTGCAAGGTGTGCCATGATCCAGTGCTTCAGGGTCTGTGACCCCAGTACCAGGTCCCGACCCTAAGTTTGACAACCACTGCTATAGGATAAAAATGTACAAAAGGACCTAGTTTCCCAGACTAGGAGTTCTGACCCAAAAGGGCTGGGGGCAGGGGTGGGGGGAGGCATCACAGGATTGTCACCATTACTTCTGCAGTGCCTTCAGAGCTGGGTAGCCAGAGAGCAGTGACTGCTGGCCAGGTGCCCAGCTCTGAAGGCAGCAGCACCTTCAGGAGCAGTACAGAAGTAAGAGTGGCATGGTATGGTGGCCTGCCACTCTTACCTCTCTGCTGCTGCTGGTAGTGGTGCTGCCTTCAGATCTGGATGCCTGGACAGTTGCTCTCTGGCTTCTCAGCTCTGAAGGCGTTGCAGAAATACGGGTGACAATACTGCTACTGTTCCCCCCCACCCATGCACACAGGAGTTTTCAATGAACGGTTAAAGGAGGATGGAACACACAGGAATGGTGATCCGGGCACACTATTTTTAGGGGCCCAGCATTCGGGGGATCCTAAAAATAGAAAAATGTAGCCAGAACACTGAATTCCGGGGCCCACCGTTTAAAAATAGTGGGCCCTGGAACACATTATTCCAGCTCCATTTTCTATTTTTAGGGGGTCCCCAAATGTTGAGCCTTTAAAAATAGCGGGCCTTGGAACACCATTCCGGCACATTCCAGGAGGAAGGGAGCTGCCACAACCCTGGCAGAGGCTCCAGCCTGAGCCTGCTCTGACTGAGCATCCTCAGAGCCAGCTCTAGTGGAAGCCTCAGGCCAGGCTGGGGCCACTGCACAGTGACATGGCGGCCACGTAAAGGGGCCCGGGAGTGGGAGGGTTCGGGAACAGGCGAGCCGACCCAGCAGTGAAGGGTGTGGGGGAGGAGCCCGGGGCAGCGGGGAAAGATGGCACGGCACGGCAGGGGGTTGGGGAAGGGTTGGGGGACCAGTGGTGAGACAAGGCCCAGGGGCAGTAGCTGGGATTGGGGGGTAGGCATGTGGGGGCAGTAGCTGGGATGAGTGAAGGGGGCCCTCACCTGCATGAAGGGAGCCTGCCAAATTATACTTTAACCCCTGTTTGCAACTCCCTGTTGGGTCAGCACCCCAGTTTGAGAAATGCTGATTTAAGATTTTACAGGTTTAGAGTTTGCTGTCTTTAAATACACATTCATTCTTCCTTTCAACATTCTGAAATTAAGATTTAAAGATATGAAACTGTGAAATTCAAATTTTTCAAAATGGTGTGACCATGAAATTGGTAGAGCCCTAAGGATAATTAATATAAAATTTGGAGAAGGCATTCTTTCCCAAACACTGCACACTGCACATTGATGGATACCTGTTAGTAATGTAGTGTAAAATACATCAGCAGACAGAATAACTATGGCAAAACCAAGTATTATAAACCCAGAAAATTCAGAATTAACATTCAGATAAATCTAAATAGGTTCAGCATATGGAAATACACAGTTAGGGCACCCAAGCCCCCTTAACTCATCTAAGTGACAACATGGAGAAAGGAGAAAAGTTTTTAAAAATCAGTTTAATTTAATCTAAGATTGAACATTAAAATACCTCAGTCATAAATATATGCTTAGCAATAGTATCACCACAGGGTAGATTTAAGTTACTTTGCATGCACTCACTGTTCATTTTCATGTCTTAATATGTTTGGATTTCTTTTGTAGTCTTAAATCTGAATTTCCTAGTTTTATAATATGTGTTTGGAATAATTACACTATTCCTAGAATGTTCCTAGAAAGCAAACCACCACCACCACCTTATAGATTGCCAAAAGATAAATTATCTGTGTTCTTTTAAAAACCCTACTAAGAACCCAAATCATTTATCAAGTGTGTAATTGTTAAACTTATAAACATGTTTTACAATTTGAAACTATCCAGTTGAAAAGCAGGTTTTTTCTTACCTAGGGCCCTATGTTTTTCCATCCAACAACTGATATCCTTTTTCTCTGTGCAAGAAGTGCCGATAATGTGATTGTATTTTCAGCTATTGGATTGGAAAGAAATTTCAAATTCTGGTTGTGGGAGGTAAAGAAAAAACATTTTTAAAGTTTTGGAGAGCTAAAATGTAAATGTTTTCATTTTAGTTGTAAATACACACCTGGTTATTATGAATCATAATCAGCTTATTTTTATAGCTTTATAGTTCACCTCTAGAGTCAGAATTGTGGTAGAAAGTCTTATCTGTTTAGTCTACTAGGCACAGGGGGCAAAGATCAACATTGAAACTACTACTTAGCAACTGGGATCCAGCCATTCTGAGTATGTAGACGCTGATACGACTCAAAGTTCCAAAAAGAGGATTCCACAGCATATCCTTGAGACAAACCAGTAAGACACACATTAAACTCATTCCCATCACAACTGAACAAGAGCTCTATATAAGCTTGAAAGCTTTTCTTTCTCTCCCAACAGATGATAGTCCAGTAAAAAATGTTACCTCACCCACCTTGTGTCTCTAATAGGTTGCGAACGACACGGCTGCAATGACATTGCATACAACAAACTATTCTGTTGGCAATTGACCTTCTAACATAAAATGTCTGAAGTAAATCTTTAATTGTGGCTAAAGAATAAAATTACAAGGTCCCTCTCACTCGTACAGAACTCATAGGGGCAGTGTGATCTAGAGAGGGAAAAGTAAGTAAAAGTGTTAGCACTGTAGCCGGTGCAGCATTTCATTTATAAATTAAATGTTAGAGCATTCTTAGGGGAATACTGTGCCACATTCTATTTTTTGGAGATGAAGCAAGTTTGTCAAGTTCTATTTTTATACAAGATTTAAGGATCATTGCAGCCAGAAATATTTCTTCTTTGTTACCAAATAATTCTAGAAAGTCACAGGCAATTCCCTGGGTCTGAAGAAAAGTTCTTAAGGCAACTTCTACAGATTTGCTGGGTGCTGAATTCACAAGTCTGGGGAAAATTACAATTTTAGGTGACTAATATGGTTTTGGTGACCTGAACTAGCAATATTTCTGCTGACTACTGCTATCCAGTGACTCAGCTTGTTCAATCTTGGAAACATAATTGAAGGGAAACAGCTTTTCATAAGTGTTTAAAGAAATGTTAATTACGACACTTATGAAGATTAATAAATTAATGTTTCTAAAGCAGTTTGAGATCCTCTAAGTAATGCTACTATAAAAATAAAGTATTCTCATGTATTACTTTATGAATTACCCTAAGAATTCAAAGGCACAACTAGTAATATTTTTATTACTTTAGGACTTAGAGGTCCCAACTAAGACTGTGCTAGGTGCTGCCACTACAGGTAATAACAGCTTGCAATTCGTATAGACAAAATGGACAAAGTGGTAGGGGAGAAAATGTTTTGACCAAGGTCACATAGAAGAGTTAAACTTAGGATGTAGGTATCTTTTGTCTTTTACCCTGTCTACCGCAACTCTCAGCATTGAGCACAGCTCTTAAGATGCCACAGGGAAATTTGATTTTACTTTAATAGTCAGAAAAAAATTACTTTAATAATCAGAAAGCCTGTCATATAGTAGAATAGTCTGCCAAGTGGATTTATAGTCTTGTTTTCATGAAATACTCAAGGTTAGACAAAAAAGACTAAAAAATTTATTGCATGAGCTTTCATGGGACAAAATCCCACTTTGTCAGGGATTTTCTCCCATGGAAGCTCATGCAATAAATAAATTTGTTAGTCTTTAAGTGCTACGGGACTCCTGTTTGTTTTACTGAATTAGACTAACACAGCTGCCCCTTTGGAACTTGGCAAGATTGGACATGATACTCCTCTACTAGAAATAGTTTGAAAACTAACTCAGTCCTTGCCATAATACAGCAGGATGAACTAGTTGACTCATGAGAAGACTCTTCCAGACCAAATTATTCTGTTAACATACAGTAGCTGTGGAATATTGCTCCCTTTTCTTGCCCCCACCACCACTTCGTTGTCATTTGCTGGGGGATTTAGGGTTGTAGTCATTGTGCAGTGGCATAAACATTTACAAATGTCTTTTCAAAGCAAACAAAAAAACAAAGCAAAAAAAAGTAGGAAGTATAGCTACCCTGCAAGTGTAAAAAGTCTAGAAAACAATTTGCTTTGCATTCTTTCCAGCAAAGTATTAGTTTGACCTAGTGCTGGTGGGAATGTAGTAAAGTGTGACAAAATAGCGCAAGTTTTAATCTGGACGCTGATGCTGATTTCTTCTGTGGCCTGGCAAATCAGTGAAATTCTCTGCCTTAGTTTCTTGTCTATAAAACTGGGACAATAATATGCAGTTACCTACTTTGGTACTCTTTGAGGATTAACTGCAGTAGTCGACATCTGAAAAGCACTTCGACAATGAAGGACTCTAAATATTCACCTATTGTTTGGTCTGATTTTTAAGGTCTTTTCTCTCACTCCCTCCTCTCTCCCCAATCCCACCCACCTGTAATGGAATATTTTCAGGGGAGATTGCCAAGGATGAAGAAAGAAAATAACTCAAAACAAAGCCCACCAAAATATGCACACTTGGGGACCCAGAAGGCTAAGGGGACCCAGTGTGGTCATTTAGGTCACATGCAGTAAAATTTCTCAATTGTTGCATGAGATTTATAAACTGTGGTGATAGATACATTCAATTTTTCTGAAACAATCCTCATTGAACAGCCTCCCTCATCATTTCTGTGATTTTTTTTTTTACCCTCTCCTATTTTATATTAACGGCTAAATATTAAACTAAAACCCTAGGTTCAGATTCAGCAAACCAGTTAAGCGCATGTGCTTAACTCTAAGCATGTGGGTGATCCCATGGAATTACTCAAATGCTTAAAGTTAAGTACAGACTTAACTGATTTGCTGATTCTGAACCTAGTGTGAGGAGAGGCTATAAGCAAGAATTGTGGGGAAGCAGAAAACAAAATAATCTTTATTGAAACCATTTTTTGTTAAAATGCACTAAAACAAAGAAAAACAAATAGTAAAAATCTATGATTGCAGTTTAGTAGTATGAGTTATGAAATAATGAAAAAACTTGAATTTCAACAGTTTTAAACCATTGCATATTTTTATTTTGGTGGTCCATTCATAGCTGAGTTTCTACCACTGGATCTGATACACATCACAGCATCTAGACTCTAGAAAGATTTCTCCACACTGGAGCTGGTCAGCGAACCATTGATGAAACCATAGTCCATCAGAATATGAAGCCCATCAAAATCAAAACGCTTCGTGAAATGACATGAAGTTTCAGAATTTTGCTTCAGAAGAAAACTAGGAGGAAAGTTCTGCCATTTTTGAGGAACAAAATGTTTTTTTGTTTGAAATGCCTGTTTCCATTTTTAAAAATTTGATATTCTTTATTCTGAAACAAAAGTTTTATAAATTGAAACAATATTTATTGACTCAACACAAGCTTTTGAAAATATCCATCAGAGAATTTCAAAGTGTTTAGGTTTTGTTCCAATTGAGACAAAGCCGTGTTTCAGAATCTTGATATCCTTTGCAAAATAGAATTTATGACCTCCACAAAGCTCTGCTAGTGGGTCTCACAGACTTTAGTTGTTTTTTCTACTCAACTATCACCATTTTCTGATTTACAAAATATGTGTTCCAATATACATGGACTTCAGACTTTCAATTTTCTTCTGCTCAGTTATTTCAATGAGTTCTATTGAACTTATAGCATTTAATCACATGCTGTTTTCTCAACATGAGTATTGATAATCCTGGGTGGTGCTTGAGTAAATTTATTTTTTTTCTTGTCAGGCCTATCAAAATTTTAATTATCTTCTCAAGACAGTAGTCTTTGTGATCTCTGTCTGATTTTTTTGTCCCATACGAGGATTTAGCATATTTCTCTTAAACCCAGGTAAAAATACAATTCAATTTTCAAATCAGCTTATATTTGGCCATCAACACTTAAATTGTCATAGCAGTATTTAACTTTTCTCTTATATGGTTTCATTTTATATTAACTTTGAAATTGTATTGAACTCTGTAAATAAATAAACCTAGATGCCATTTGTGTGAAAGATGATATACAAAATAAAGTTGTAGTTGAATCAACAAATCTGTGTGATCACAATAAAAAAGACTTCTTGCGCTGTTTTAAATATTTGTTTTTCACTATATAAAGATGCCATCTTGTCCTCTATGCTTGAGAAAGTGCAGTGTACATAGGACACAAATGTTTTTGCCTGTTTTGATTTTAAATTGGTTTATTGCTTTATTATTTATAGATAAGCAATTACAAGACAGAACTCTCATACTCCAATATGTTTTTACTGACAATAAAACTACAGATGTCAATTTTTCACCATACACACATTCTTTGGTTTAATTTCGTCATCCACAGTTTGGATAAAGAGTGGAAGGGGTGAGCATAAGTTTTCAAAGGGCTAAATTTTGATCCTCCATTATTTGAGTGCACATTCAGTTGAAGATGCACCTATCTCAGTGAGAGGTACTGTTATTCAGAGTTAAGATAGCCAGTCTTCTATACTATGACCTTCCATGTTGTTTTCCTTCAGAGAGTACATACAGCTAATATGTCTCTTTTATTGACAAGTTCCAAAAGGGTAGCCATGTCAGTCTAGTTCAATAAAGTAAAAAAGGAGTCTACTGGCACTTTGAAGAACTAACAAATTTATTTGATAAATAAATTTTGATATATAAATTTGTTAGCCTTTAAAAGAGCATGGGACTTCTTTGTTTTGATGTCTCTCTTTTGTAGTCAGTCAATTTGTCCTTGGGACTTTTGACTCCTATCATGCTCTTATAACTACATTCTATGACCTCAATTTATCAAATCATTAAAGTCCCAAATTAGGTATTCGATTCTTGCTGAATATTTACTAAATTGGGGGATATTATAGGAATATTCTTTGTAAACCTAGTCAAAGTGAATCCCAATCTCCTATTTTCCTCTTTCCTCCATCATGTTAAGACAACAGTTGTTTTTACAAAATACAAAATGTTGCATATATTAGTAGTTTTTCTGGAAAGAGGGGAAATTGTGTCCTTTGAAAGAAATTTCTATAGAATTTCTGCAAAATTTTCCCATACCATCTGTGTTTTGTAGGAGCACATCAGAGGGAAATATCTTTTTAACTCCCACAAACAAATTCTCTCTGGATCTTGTTTTCTTCCCTCTTGTTGTCTCTAAGCACATGAGTGTTATGATCAGTACACTTATGTTTCCTAACCTAAAATGAGAAGCATCTAGTTTTATTTCTTGGTGGTTCTGTCTTGTATTTCAGTAAGTCAGTGACCAGATGGCTCTACCATTACTAGCCGTGGTTATTTACAAGTATTGCTAGATCTAGAGTCTTATCGTCCTCTGTGTGGGCTACTCTTGTGTTGGAATCAGGATGGATGGTTGAAGCACTGGATTGGAGAAGATCTAAGTTCAAGTCTTGTCTCTGCTGTACTTTCACTGTGACCTAGAGCAAATGAATCTCTCAGTGTCCCAGTTCTCCATCCATAAATTAGGGATAATGATGCTTCCTTTCTCCTACCCTTTGTCTGTCTTGTCTATATACAATGCAAGCTGTAGTGGACAGTTTTGTCTCTATATGTTTGTACAGTTCTGAGCACAGAGATGCCCCAAACTCATCAGAGATCTGTCGTAATTACGCCACTGTAATGCAAATAAGAAACACTAAGTTTTCTTCATAGTTGCTTACACATTCATTGAAAATTTTCATCCCTGAACTTCCTTTGGGATATCAAACTCATTAGCTATGGTGGGTCAGATTTGACTTAAATATACTTCAGGGGAGCTGTGCATACCATAAGGATTAAAACACTATGGCACTCTCATGGCATCACGGAGTGCTGTGTCTGCAAAACTGCACTCCACAGAACTTCCCCACCCCCACTCAAAGGAGAGAGTTGGTCCTGCTGAGTGCAGTCATGGGTCAGGTGGAAGAGGTTTGTGGGTTGCATTCAGCCTGTGAGCCACATGTTTGACACCCCTGTCATAGAAAAACAGTGGGGGAGTGATATAGCCCCAAAACTATTCTGAGGCTGACTAAGTCTGGGATGGTAGAGGCCATTCTTGCAGATACTCTGCCTAGTTTTATTATCTTACGATTCCTTTCTTCCTTGTCAGGGGCCCCCAATAGCAAAGCTCCTCAAGGTCCAAAAGAAATTCCTGCAACATCAGCTGGTCGTCACAGCACAATGGAGCCATTCAGCACATTCAGAGCAGCTGGCTGAGAGTCAAATGTTTAGTGCCAAGCTTATGGTAGAACTTCATTGGAAATCGTACAAGGCCCAGGAATGCCCAAATGTAGCATGTAAATCAGTTGAAATGAGGAGCATGGTGGTGTTGACTGAAATGTTTTGAGAATACTCAGTTTTAAAAAAAAATGTATTGTAAAGTTTAGTTATGGTCTTCCTACTTATAGGCACAATTCTAACAGATTTAAAATGAGGTAATTTACAAGGAAAGGAACCAGCACCATTTCTGCATGAGTGTCCTAGTGCTGTGACCATATCTGAATTATGGAAGCTTGCCCCTCAAAACACCTTACAATGTAAGGACATTTTTTTACTTGTCAGATTAAAAGATATGTTAAAGGACATCAGACAAACAGAAGAAGAGATTTTAGTCATGCAAAAGTTATTTGGCACAAGACAGGGGTAACTGGATGAAATTCTATAGCCATGATATACAGGAGGTCAGATTAAATGATATAACAATTGGTTGACCTCTGTAGTCCATCCATCTCCTTGAGAAAATGCACCTAGGCACAACTTCATATATGTGTGGTGTGATAAAGCAGCTAATTAGTTTTGCCTTCCTGGTCCTAATATATGTAACTGCACCAAACAAACACACATTTTGTCCACCAAAGAGCCGGCCATGGAAACAGTGGAGAACTCCTGGTGATAAAGCAGCCTCATTTCAGCTTCACCTGGAGCTAACTGTGGAAGGAAGAAGCCTTGCACACTTGTGGGATGAGGAGCTTCCATCTTGATTTGCCTCCATTCAGATTGGGCCTTAGTTTGAGGCAGACATATCAGAAGAACCAGATACACAGAGGAAGGTTCAAATCCTAGTCCCCATGCATTCCTGTATTTGAGCAAAATTTCTGAGGCTCTAGACCAGGGGGTGGCCAAACTTATGGAACTCAAGAGCCACACAAGTTGATTATTAAACCTTCGAGAGCTGCACTGAGGCATATAGCCATATACTTTTACCTACTCCAAAATTACTAAGTTTAAAATTCATTGCACACTAATTCATCATAAAAAGAGGCCAAATATTGATCCTACTAATGTCAGATTCTAATAATTACTTAAGGTTCCCATGACAATTAGGTCTATACAGTAAAAACTTACCTGCTGCTCAATGTAGAAGACTGTAGGCTAATGGTGAGTTTTTTAAAATCCCAACCATGCCACACTTCTCCCTGCTATCCCCAACCATGCCGTACTTCTCCCCACCATCCCTACCCCCTCCTGAACTTCTAGGCTTGGGCTGCTTTCCTAAATTGATTTGCTGATGTTCTTCCGAGAGCCACAATTGTTCATTCCAGAGCCACATGTGGCTCCTGAGCTGCAGTTTGGCCACGTCTGCTCTAAGCTACTACCTCTTTCTTTTCTACCAAAGACCTCTGTCCCTACCCCTCTCAGCCAGTGTTCCTTCTTAAGCTGATGATGTAGCTGAGCAAGTAATGGATGGAGCTGAGTAACTTCCCCACTGGTTCCCTGACCCCCCCCCCCAATGAACCTCTTCCCCACTCCCTGTTGGCTCTCCAAGTGCATCCATAACTTGCTCAGTTGCATCATAAATTTAGAGGAACATTGGACCCAACCCTGGAAACTTTTACTCTCTTTAGTCATCCTTACAAATGTGATTAGTCCCACTGATTTCAATCGCAAGTGCAAAGAATTGTTGTTTGTATGAGTTAAGACCTACTCAAAAGAAATAAGGGGCTTGCAAGAAGTCCCCAGATTGTAAAGAAATATGGACATGTCTATCAGTAGGTACATTCAGATTGTAGAAAGCTTTTTAACTTGAGTGTTCTATGTGTCAAGTTTTACTACTGAAATGAGAGTTTTTTACATGTCAGATTTTGCTGCTGCAATGAGTGTGCAGTTTTTTTTAGCAGTTTCAGGAATTCCTAAAAGGCAACTTTTAAATAGCTGCTACAGGAGCCTTGCAGGATGCAGCTAGTGTTCGAGGAATGGGTTTTGACTTTTTTTGTGGGGGGAGGAATGATCTTCTGAACCTTGAATCTTAATATATGTACATATTTGTTTCAATACATATTCATATTTTTATCTAAAACACAACATATTTGTGTTGGTGTGCTGCTGTCTTAGTCAGAAATTGGAGCCAGAAAACTTCAACTATATGTATACTTAAACATGTAATATTATACTGCTAACCAACATGTCCGGGAATTTGGGCATTGATTCCCCCACCCCACCCCCCGAAGTTGCCTAGCAAAGTGGTTCCTTAAATTAAATGTCTGGTGGTGATATTTTTCAATGAGACTAATTGCCACAGTGATGGTGTGTTTCAGCCTGCTGCCTGCTGTAGGAATACTATACTCAGTTTTATATATGGTGAGATTTCAGCCCACTTCCCCAGACAGTTCTTTCAGAAAGGATTTTTTTTTGACCTCACAGTCCAACTAAGTCTAAAAGCTTTGGCTTATTAACAGAAAGGACATTGTATATTCTCTAAAATTACACCTTTTCTTGGATTCTCCAGCTGCGTTTGGTCTCAACTGAAATAGAAATTAGTTGTCGGCTCCAAGGTCACCTTTATTTCCTTCTCTAGCCCTTTCTAATTTGAACTGCATCTTTTGCATGTGGGAAAAAGTTCCAGGAGTCACTCGTTTTCCCCTTTTTACTTCCACTCCCTGAAGGCTCTGCTAACCAATAGTCAAAGGGAATGAGTGTTTTCAAAATGGAACTGAAATAACTAAATCAGGTTCACAACCCTTCCTTACCCCCCCCACCTTGCCACTGCTCCTCCAAGTCACCCCGACCCCTTTTCTAACCCCCCTACTCTGCCACCTTCTCCCCCGACTCGCTCCGACCTCTCCCCTAACCCCCACCCCCTGCTGCTGGCTCTCCCCACTCCTCTGAATTACCCTGACCCCTTCCCTAACCCCCCCACCCCGCCATTGGCTCCACCATCGCCTGGGCCTTCCCTTCCAACCCTCCCCCATGCCCTTCTCCCCTGCTGCCTGTCCCTGACCTCCCCAAGGGCCCCTCCTTCCCCCGTACCTGGCTGCTGGAGCTCCGGCTACCTGGCCAACCGTGCCACAGACTGCTGCCTCCACCCTGAGCATGATCTGAACATGCTCAGGGCAGGAGATTTAAAAACACCCAGCCTGGTGCAGCTCCCTGCCAGCCAGAAGACTGTCTTCCAGCTGGGTAGGGGCCAGGACTGCCGGCTGTGCGCAGCCAGCAGATTTGTCTGTGTGGGTGAGCAACGGGGGCTACGCACCCACACAGCTTACAGGGAACATTGCTCCCAGCCTTATTTTCACTGCTCTAACTTCCTCAAGGGCTTATCCGCATAACCAGACTCCAGTTCCCGTCTCCCAGCTCTGCCAAGGGCCTGGATAACCATACCACTACTCACACCTACTAGAGCTAGCTCCTCTGAGCCCATTTCCTTGTGGTCGAACATCTCACTACCATATACAACCACCATTTCCCATGCCATTGGCTCTGGCTTAACCTCCCACAGCTCTCAGCTCCATCACCGTTAGCCAAGGCCTCCAACACACAGGTGCCCAGATACACATACCTTTCTAATTCCTCCAGATGAATTTGTTTACTCTAGCTTATTTTCAAACCAGGTCCCTGGTTTCCTGCCTACTTTTATTTCTACCTCTGATCATTTCCCTTTCTTTTCTTCAAGGCCATTTGTTACTCATTCCCAAATCCCTGAGTAGTCATGCCAGCTGCCCTGTTTCTGGCTCACCCAGCCCCAGTGAACCAGTGACAGGGGATGAAGTTGTTGTGAGCCTGTAGAATGAATGAGCACAGTTTGTAGGAGACAGAGGGGTGCGGTGAATGTTGAATGGATAAGTGAAAGGAAGTATAGTGTGGAATGAATACCTGGAGCATAAGAGAGGATGTAGAGGAATATGGGGGGGTGGGGGGTTCTTTGTGCTAGACCTGAGGTCTTCGTAAGCCTAATCATCCCAGCCCTGTTATTCTTAGTTTACATATCTCCCTCTGATTTCCTGGAGATATCAAGAATCTACAAGGAGAAATATTTTTCCTTGGAAAGTCGTGACCAGAATTTCAGATATAGGAAAAAGTGTTTGGTAAAGAAAAAGTTTCCATTGGAAACTGACAGGTACCATATAGCATTTTGCACATAGTGTTTTGTAAAAGAGTCTTCAGAAGTTTAACCAGGAATTATGTTCATGGTCCTGAATTGAGGTTGATGCAACTGTAAAACATATCAGATACAGAACCCTCCTCCCCCACTTTAGCCATATCTGTTGTCATGTTCTACTCACTGCTGGGAGATATTCTGGACTTGTATGCAATAGTACAAAACAGTCTAAGTCAAACTGAGAGAACAGTACAGTCATAAAATCCATCCTCCAATCAAAGTATTCAGTATATGTTCATACTGCAACAGTAGCATAAAGATCATTATTCTGATGCATTAGAGTTTTAACAATCACTGTATATTGAAGTGACTGTCATTCTTCGTCTTCCTTCTGTGTACATTATCATACACTCGTTTAGACTCAGACTTATAGGCATGAGAGGTCCTTCAGCTTTACTGTTCAGCCTGCCTATGGTTAGAAAGAATAGTTCTATCAGAAATATAAGGGACTTTTAATATGGTGAAAGGAAAGACAGGGCAAGTGCACATTGGCCAATTTTACCATGCCTTAATACTGCTTTTTGCAGAATTTTAACTCCCCCTGCACTGCTCTCCTCCACCCCACCCCCGCCCCCAACTATCACAGCAGAATTCCTGTATCTAGATGGGAAAGCTAGAAAACATTCTTTGTGGTTGCCATCAGTACTATTCCATGAAATGACCAGTAAAGGAGTTGTAAGAGCTGTTATAGTACCTCCCTTCTAGAGAGCAGCTGCATCCAGAAAACCCAGTCTCTACATGTGGCAATCCCTAAATTATTTCAAAATTAGGCCTGAGCCTTTTCAAAACAATTTAAGAAGCTCATATAAGCTCCATAGCTTCTTCAATGTAATAGTAATGCCACAACATGAGAAGAAAATATATGCAGGACACACAAAGGGTATGTCTACCCTGGAGGCTCTGTTAAGTCAACTTTAAGTTGACTTAAAGTCAACCTTGTTAAGTCAGCTTAGAGCATCCACACTGAAAACTCCTGCATCCACACTGGCAGGTGCTAGGTCAACCCTTCCTGGTGGCCAGGAAATCTGGGAGGGGGCCTGGAGGCCAGTTAAGTAGACTTAAGAGTTATTGCCCATCTACACAAGCTTAAGGCAACTTAATAAGGTCAACTTAAGCCTTAAATTGACCTTAAGAGGTTGTGTTATTAAGTCAACTTAAGGAAGTGCTTAAGTCAACTTAACAGTAGCCCATTGTGGCCATGGGGATCTGTAAATCAAATTAAGCTTCCTTAAGTCAACCTAGGGCTCCAGTGTAGACGTATCCAAAAAAGATTTATTGCCCAGTTCTTCCCCCTTTGCCAGCTTGTCAGGATAGATTACAATAAAGCCTGCTTCTTAACACTAAGAACAAAGCAGAGCAACAAGGACAGCAATATTACTGTAGGGGTTCTGAATGTCAAAATAAAACAAAGAGATGAATGAGACCAAACAGTAATATAAAAAGTCTATAGTATAAAATACTGCACATATGCAATAGTTGATTTGACTTTGCTCTGAACCTTAGATTTTGCACTGCCTCATTTTATGTTTTTTTACTATGACATCGTAAAATGTAATTTGACACCACAATAGGCACTCAGTAAAAAATCCAAAGGATAGCCGTGTTAGTTTCAGTAAAAAATGATATTGTATCTCAATTTCTGTATTAAAGATCCTCAACTTGCCAATGAGAAAGACATTTTTTTTAATTGATGTCCATACATCCTGGGCTCAGATGGTATGTCTACATTGCCCAGCATTTTTGAAAAAACTTTTTTCGGGATAAGTATTTTGAAATAATTGTCTCGAAAAAAATCTTGTTTTCAAAAACGCTATTTCGGGACAACGGTCTGTTGTCCCAAAATACTACAACTTTTTTATTTTGAAAAAGAAAGTCTAGACCAGACTTTCTTTTTCAAAAAAAAAAAAAAAAAAAAGTCAATGGATGAGATAGGGCGGATTTTTCGGGGAAAAAAGCCTTTGCCATGTCCCATGATGGCTTTTTTCAAAACAGCTATCTTGAAAAAGGCTTTTTATTTTGAAATAGCTGGCAGATTTAGCTTTTTCGAAAAGTGCTCCAATATCTTGAAATACCAGAGCACTTTTTCGCGAATACTAAACCTGGTTTAATATAAAAAAAAGAGAGAGCTTTTTCAAGAGAGCTTTTTTGAAAAAAGCCATCGTGGGTCATGGTAAAGGCTTTTTTAAAAAAAATCCTCCCTATCTCATCCACTGACTTCCTTTTTTTTGAAAAAAAAAAATCCGGTCTAGACTTTCTTTTTCAAAAAAAAAAAAAAGCCATGGTATTTTAGGACAACAAGCTGTCAGCAGACTGTTGTCCCGAAATAGTATTTTTGATAAAAAGTTTTTTTGAGATAATTATTTCGACATATTTATCTCGAAAAAAGTTTTTGCAAAAATGCTGGGCAATGTACAAATAGCCAGAGAGACAAGCAAAGTCCTTTCCCTAGCGCACAACATTATAAATTATAAGTGATAGAGGTTCATTTATGCCCCTGTGTCTTTTATGCATGTTCTTGTGACAAAGTGCAGCTCCACTGTTTTCCGTGGGTCAGTTCATTCAATCTTAACTGTGTTGGCTCTGCAGATCTAATGGAAGTAAGAACCACTAAAATTTATTTTGAAATTAGCAGATATGTTTCTGAATACATACAACATCTGTGGGAGGGGGAGTGTTGGGGAGGGCAGGGCAGCAGGCAAAGTTCATTCAGATTCAGGTTCAAACCTTGATCCAGACCCAAATTTCATAGCAGACTTTTATCTCTATAATGAGCCAAACCAAAGACACCCTGTATCTGCATACTCTGTGACTTGAGAAAAGGGTGAATCTTGGTCTGAAATTCACTGCTTAGAGTCATCTCTGCATTTTTTAAAAAGCTTTCTCAAAAAAAGTCCCATAAAGATTATTTGAGCTCTCTCTCAATGGATGTCAAGAACACACATTCTTCTTTAAATAAGTGAATTTTGGAGAACTCTATTCTCTAGACACCTTTCTCCAATTTACTATCAGAGATATTTCAGTAGGTTTCTGGGAAACGCAGCACTTTCTCTTTTCCTGGTGAGGTCTCATATGCTAGTAGTATTTTAGGGGGATAGTTTTAGATTTAGTTTGAAATCAAACTGATAGATCTCATGTATATTGTAGAGCAGTGGTTTTCAAACCACAGGTCAGGACCCAGTGCTAGGTTGCAGACCCTCAGGTACCATGTTATGCTGCCACAAGACTGAAATTCATTTCTCAAAGATGTAATTGTTGTTTCATGAACATAAATGATTTTTTTAAACTGGGTCCCAAGAAAAATGTTTGAGAACCACTGTTACAGAGTGTCTGTACTTCTAGAGTTCAGCTAGAAAACAAAGCATTGGTTCTACTGTGTTGTGTTTTAAAGAATGAATACCTTACAATTAACTGAACAGGCCATTAACTATCACCATTACACTATGCAAATGCAGCTGAGAGAGTAATCCTTTAGAAGTAAAAATACTTAGGAATACATGCAAAAAAAAGTTTACAAATGACATTTCTGGAAAGTCCTGTAGACATTTAGAATTTTCTAAGGAAATTCTATTTAAACCTATCAGGTTGAATTTTACTAGGCTGAAAGTATTCAAGAAAAATAACAAATACATAATTCAAGTGAATATTAATATTTTCCCATTTTTCTGTACAGAACAAACATCTAAACAATTATTCAACAACTAAAGTTGATATGTCAGAAAAATTACTTTGGATATACAGTATTTTCTTACTCAGTAGATCTGCTCCTCTATGTACTTGTTTCCATTGTTGTTTGCAGTGTTGTTGTAGCTGTGGTAGTCCCAGGACAGTAGAAGGACAAGGTAGGTTAGGTAATATCTTTTACTGGGCCAACTTCTGTTGGTCAGAAAGACAAGATTTTGAGCTCATAGACTCTAAGGTCAGAAGGGACCAATATGATCATCTAGTCTGACTTCCTGCACAGTGCAGGCCATAAAACCTCACCGACCCACTCCTACAATGAACCTCAAACCCATAACTAAGCTATTAAAGTCCTCAAATCATGATGTAAAGACTTCAATACAGAGAATCAACCAGCAACTTAGCCATGCCCAATGTTACAGAGGAAGGCAAAAAAACCCCAGCGCCCAAGCCTATCTGTCCTGGGGGAAGATTCCTTCCCGACCCCAAATATGGAGATCAGTTAAACCCTGAGCATGAAAGCAAGTCCACAACAGCCAGTGGAGAAGAACTTCTCTGGAATAACTCAGAACCCACTTGATCAAATGCCCCTTCCCACGTCACTATCATACCCATCACCAGTAGTAAAAGACAGACAATGGCCAGTCAACACTGTCCGTCATATCATTCCCTCCAAAAACTTATCAAGCTCAGTTTTGAAGGCACCTAGGGTTTTTGCCCCCACCACTTCCCTTGGTAGACTATTCCAGAACTTTACTCCTCTGATGGTTAGGAATCTGCGTCTAATTTCAAGCTTAAATTTTCTGAAGGACAGTTTTTATCCATTTGTTCTTGTGTCCGCATTGGCACTGTATTCAAATAATTCCTCTCTCTCCCTTGTATATATCCCTCTAATGTATTTATAAAGAGCAATCATATCTCCTCTCAGCCTTCTTTTGAGAAGACTAAACAAACCAAGCTCTTTAAATTAGGTCCACCTCATTCCCTTTATCCAAAAAATCCATTGTCTTCTCAAAAAAGGAGATCAGGTTGGTCAGGCATGACAGAGTGCATCTCTTACACCAACTAAGCTGATTCAGTAAACTACTGAACCCACCTTGTTTCTCTGCTTATTTCCAGCCAGATCTATGGCTATTTCTATACTGTCAAATTAGTCTGGACTAAGCAGGCTTAGTCCAGACTAATTTAGCCCCTAGCTAAATTTCTTAGTTTGGACTAGGGAAAGCTTATTCCAAACTAGTTGGTACCAGGGCAAGACACGAACTAAGCCTTAGTCTGAATTTAAGAAGTTTGAACTGAGGCATTAGTTCAAACTAACCACACATTCTAGATCAAACTAAGTGTTAGTTCAAACTAGAATGCACGGTTAGTTCAAACTAAAAAGTTCCCAGTTAGTTCGAACTAACCTTGGGTTAGTTTGAACTAAGCTCAGGGGTTAAAGTAGGCCGAAGTGCACCAGAACACCATTCCGGGGACCACTATTTTTAGGCATTCAGCATTTCAGGGCCTCTAAAAATAGAAAATGGAGCCAGAATGCTGTGTTCTGGGGCCTGCCATTTAAAAATAGCAAGCCCCAAAACACAGTGTTCTGGCTCCATTTTCTATTTTTAGGGACCCCGATGCTGAGCCCCTAAAAATAGCGGGCCTCGGAATGGCATTCTGGCATGTTCCAGGAGGCAGGGGAGCTGCCCCGGCCCAGGCTAAGGCTCTGGTCTGAGCCTGCTCTCACTGAGCATGCTCAGAGCCTCCGAGAATGCTCAGTGAGAGCAGACTCAGGCTGGAGCCTCAGCCCAGGGACACGGCCACTCCAGTGACATGGTAGCCAGGTAATGGGACCTGGGGGGGTTTGGGGTAGTATTTTCCCCAGGACTTGAAATTGGAGGGAGTATAGAGAAAGTTTAAGGGGGGGGTGAAGGGGTACTTGGTAATTTGGTATAACACTTACTAGCTGACAACTGCGGGGTGTTGGGAAATTTGGGGGGGTGTTAGGGAAATCCTTGGTTCAGGGACAGCTGAGCCAGACTGATGGGGAAAGGTCATATGGGAGGGGGTCAGGCCAGGGCAGTGAGGGATGACTGTGCGGAATGGCAGGGTGTTGGGGGAGCATTGATGAGACAGGGGACAGGGGCAGTAGCTGGGTGAGGGGTAGGTGTGGGGGGGGCAGTAGCTGGGGTGGAGAGTAGGCATGTGGAGAGCAGTAGCTGGAGTGGGGGCCAGTAGCTGGAGTGGGGGGCAGGCATTTGGGTTTTAGTAGCTGAGGTGTGTTAGGGGGGCCCACACCAGCATGAGGTGAGGCCAGCCAATTTAGGAGGGTTCCAGGGCCTGCCAAATCATACTTGAACCCCTGGCAAAGCTCAAACTTCTTTAGTTTGGACTAGAAAATCTGAACTAAAATTGCAGATGAAGACATAGCCTATTAGTTTTACTGACTAAAATAAGCTTTCGCTCCTTCTTGTATTACCATGGAGGTATACATAGCTACAATAAAATGATACATACATTCTGGTTTGTGTGTCATTAATAAAATAGTTAATTAAATTCTAATTATGGTGCCTTCTGTTAGTAATGTAACATACAGAAAGAAGACGTCTTGATTTTCAGATCCGAGGCTGAGTTTTCAGCCCTGGAATTTAAGACAAATTGTGTGGTGAGACTTTTGTTCTGCCTGTTGATGAAGGTTCTGACCAACATCTCTCAAGCATTTCTGAAGCAAGTGGTCATGCTCAGGAAGCCATCTTTCTTTCTTGGCAATCTCACAAACAATCATCCTACCGTTAATCACTCTTGTTTTAAGCACGATTATTTTTATAGTGCAGAAGACTTTCATATTGAAGGTTTCAGCTAGCATCTTTTATAAAAATCCCACTAAGTACCTCTTAATATTCATTGGGGCTGCAAGTTAGTATATTCACTCTGAAGGTGAAGAAAAATATTTCTGTTAAGTGTGAAGCAAATATCTTCAGACCGTTTCTGAGTTCCATGGTATTGACATTTTACTCTGATTTGAAATGTTGACTGTGGTCTAATGTTCCCTCGACTCCCTCTAGTAAAAATGTTATTTGTTAATATATCGTCAAACTTTTCTTAATGTTAAATATGTTTGAAAATTCCTGTGCCAGCTCCCTTTGAGAAGACAGATAGTAATTTAGCAAAATTATGACAAATTTTTGTGCTGGTTAGTTTGAAGCCAGATCCTGCTCTCACTGTTGTCCATGGGAGTTCTTTGGAGGACTGACTGTGATGTGTGTTGGAGCATGTTGCTCTCTGTTGGTGGATAGCAGCTTAGAAAGACTGTCAGGTTAAGGCCAACAGCTAGCTTGAGTGGTAGAGGCCTGTGGGTTTTGAAGCTATAGGATAAGGAGTCTAGCTCCAGCCCTGCAGACTTCTGTGACTTACTACAAAGAAGTGGTAGCTATACTTGTTTAAGATTGCAGCAGAGTTCCATGATATGGCTGACTTTTTTGCCTGAGGTAACATAAAGCAATCCCCTCTGGTTTCAAAATGTTAGAGGTATGTCTCATTGACAAAAAGTACTTTCTGAAATTAAAAGATTTTAAAATAGCTAGTGTTTAAAAAATAAATGTTGCAAAGTGTCTTCTTTTTACTCCCCCATCTGCCTAACAAAACCAAATTACATCCCATATTTGGAAATTTATGTTGATTTTTCACATTGGCTCATCCAAGACAGCTATCTTTAAAAAGTTAAGAGCTTGCCATTACTGAAAACTAGATCCAGTTCTCTGTTGGCATACTGATTGCAGGGGGGAAAAAACACTGTTGGAGATACATCTGACTTCCCAACTGGCCTGGTCTGTAATTCGAAAGAGAAAGAGGAATCCAGGGTTTGTTAAAACAAAGGCTTCCCCCCTCAAAATGCTTCCTTAGCCTTTGGGTGAATTCCACAGTTTAGTTTCTAGAAGGCGTAACTGATTAATTAAATGTAAGTAACCTAGCAGAAGATACATAGAAAATTTGTGCAGAACAAGGAACAGAAACCTCATAAATTCATTATTTTCTTTAGTAATACAGAACCTATTAGAATGTAGTCATTGCTTATTAGAAGGAATATAACAGATTATTCTTTCCTCTTAAACCATGCCTCAAATATTTTAGGAAAGAAGGTAAACCAATGATGTTCTGTGGTTATTGTGGTATGCCAGGCAAGAGACGTTCTGATCTGTGTTGTTCTACATCCGGCATGGAGGTCTGTTTGGCTGTGTGCATGAGTCTCTGTATGCCTGTTCCCTCAGGATTATCCCTGGCTTAGATCTTTAAGTGGGTACTTTGTTAATCCAGTGATCTAGACCCTCGCTTGGATCTCTAATTAGGGGCTAAATTAGCCTGGCGATCCTAAGCCAAGGTGTTCCTTTGGTTAATTCTTTCGGTTACCGTTGGCTCAAATCTCTACTGAAGCCTAGGAGTAACCTGTCTAGAAGAGGTAAACTGAGATAACACAATCAAAGAAACCAACACAACTACAGATAATCTTTGTAGAAACGAAGGTGCCTGGCTAGGCTTTATTGCAACGTAGCACAATGGCAAGCAACCTATGTCAGCAGATCTGCTGGCAGCATTCACGCTCTCAATGCAACAGAACAGCTCAACTGATGGCAGGACTCTCCATCAACCCCTTGGCTGCATGAAATCTAGGCTCTGGGCTCCTACTTTTATACTCTGCTTGGACTTATTGGCTAAGCCCTCTTTGGGGTCTGAATTGACCTTGATTGGTCAATATACCCATTTTTTGATCCCACCCATTAATTTGATAGGTCCATGCATCACTGAATACGTCCATCCTTCAAGCTGTCATGGTTTGGCTGAAACCTCACTTTTTATCTCCTTGGCACTAGGCCAACTGGACACCTCATATCTTCAAAGTCATTTTCCATTTTACTACAGCTGCAGCTTACTTCTTGCCAATTTCTATGAGGTAAGATTGCCTTAGCCTGATTCCTGTCGATTTAGCTAGTTATCCCCTCAGGCTTGCTGTTTTGGGTTTGCTTTTCTAGGCCCCAGGTCTCATTCCTGACTGTTTCTACTTATCTCATCTGTTTTAACCTTTTACCTTCTCCTAAGTTATTGTAGTTATCACCATAAGTCTAACAGGCAGCTATTCTGGGATCCTAGGCTAGAACATCTGTTGATCATGTCTTCAACAGATGTAAAAAAATAGCAGAAACACTACTTGGAAAAACTTCTCTTCCCATAACAGCTGTGCCAAGCAATTTTACATGCATTAATTTGAACCTTGTAGCCGCAACGAATAAGAAGAGGGCCATTAGCTCAGGACTAGCTGAACCAATAGAGACTACAACACTGGTTTCCTCAGAGTTTGGAGAAATCTCTTATGTACTTCTCACACCTAAATCACAAACTTGAAATAAGTACAATATAAACCTCATATGAACAGCAGAAAGAAGCCAAAACATTTTTGAGCGGCAGGCCTGTGAGATTAAATAAAAAGTTAAACAATTGTCTTCCTGAACACTGTATGTAGCCTGAGACCACAGACAAACTGAACCTCATGATAGATCTTAAACTATAATAAAATAAGCCTATTAAAGACTTTAATCAAAGCTGTGTCTGTTGAATAATCAGCTCCTGATTCCAGGCTGACAGCTGTCAGAAATTTCAATGAGTTAAGGAAAAGTTGGAGGGTGTGAAGTTCAATTTTCATGACTATTTCTGCACTGCTATGCCACCAGCAAGGAAATTTCTGCACTGCAGCCACAGTAGATGTATTTATGATGCAGACTATTCACCACCCACTGGTGCCTCCTCATAGTTCACCTGGAGAATTAACTCACCACCCAGCTCAACTCATTGCCTCAGTCATTTCCTCCATAGCCCCTCTCTCGCTGGTCAGGAGTCACAGTGCCCTCCAGCCAAGTCACTAGTGTAGACCAGTGGCTCCCAACCTTTTTCAGGCTGGGGACCCCTTTTTAACAATAAAAAAAAATCTCTGCAGCCCCCCTGGGTGATTATGTAATCTGGGTTTCATGGGCAGACTCTGACCCGCCCCACTCTGGCAGCGCCATTGGGACAGCTGGCGAGCAGCACTGCTGCCACCATGGCCCACGCCACTGGGGAGCCAAGCCGTGGTAGCTGTGGCCCCCTGCCCTTGTCCCTGCCAGGGAGCTGCTGCGGCCCCGTCCCCCTTCCAGGATCCAGCCACGGGAGGGGAAAGGTAGCCCTGGCAGGGAGCATTGGGGCTATAGCTGGATTCCAGCCCTGGTAGGGAGAGTCTCTGCGGACCCTTGGGGGTCCCCAGACCACAGGTTGGGAACCACTGGTGTAGACTATATACATAGAAGTGTAGGACTGGAAGGGACTTGGAATGGGTCTTGTAGTCCAGTTCCTTGCATTCAAGGTAGGACTATGTAATAACTAGGGTGGTGGTTCTCAATCTTTTTTCCAGTAGGACACATCTGATGCAGGCTGTTCCCCTGTGTGACACACTACAATCTGGCAGTGGCAGTGCTTGGACTAGGAGCGCTCTGGAGGCAGCAGTGCTCTGGGACCTGAGTGGGGGCAAAGTCCAGCCCGCATGGGCTAGTAGCCTGGCTCTCTGGCTCGGTAGGGTGGGTCTATTTTTGTGGCGCAGGCAGGCAGGCAGTGGCTCCCCCTCTTTTGCTTAGGGCTCTGGGCTGCAGCTCCTAAGCCCCTTTAACTCATCTGGCTGCCGCCTGTGTTGTGCAGTAGGAGTAGGCCGCTGAGGGCGACCTCAATGCAGCTCAAACCGAGCTGCCAATTTTCCGCCACACGCTTTTCTGTCACAACACAGTGGTTGAGAACCACTGAACTAGACCATCCCAGACAGGTGTTTGTCTAACCTGTCTTAAAAATTTCCTATGTTGGAGATTCTACAACCTCCCCAGGCAATTTATTCTAGTGCTTACCTACCCTGACAGGAAATTTTTCCTCATGTCCAAGCTAAACTGTCTTTTCCTCAATTTAAGCCCATTGTGTCTTGTCCCATTCTCAGAGGTTAATGAGAACAATTTTTCTCCCTTCCTCTTTTCGTGGTCTTTTTGTACTTGAAAAGTGTTATAACATGTCTCCCCTCAGCCTTCTCTTCTCCAAAAACCATCTTCCACCTCTTCCCACATCTCATCCTACAAAGTCTCAGGCAGTTTCTACATCCACTGTATTGACTGTGCCACTCCCACACTCAGACACACTGATAGCAATTCTGGGCCCCACAGGGCAGACCAGTCAACAGCCCCCTTAGAGAGCAATGGCTCAGGTCCAAGTGGGATCCCACCAGAAGTTTCGTGCCCTGCAAGTTCCTGGGTGGCTGACGGGGAGGCATTTACTACTCAGCTTCCCAAGTCCTTTAGACTCCCCATGGAGATTACTGATCAACTGGGAAGCTCTGTAGCAGATACCAATTCCTCAGCTACCCAGAAACCTGCATGACACATAATAAACAAGCTCAGTTCAGAGGAGAGGAAGCAAGTCCAAGCGGCACAAGCCTCCAAGAAATGGAGGAGATATAGAGTAGATGGGGATGCATATCTATTCTTCCACTTGCCCTAGCCCTTTTAAATTGTCAGGCTGCTGGACGTGTGTCCCCTTTGCCTGCCCCCCTCCTTAACAGCAGGCCTGCCCACAGTGGCTAGCAAAGGAACTTGGGCCCATCCTCTAATACAAATTGTAATCTAGGAACCCTCAAATCAGCCATTCAGGTTTTCTCGTGTCAGACATTCCTGATACCTTCCAAGACTGTTTCCCCAACTTGTATCATGGCGTGTGACTGCAGGTAGTCCCCTTCTAACCTCAGCTCCCAAGCTTTGTAGAAGCCCTGCCTGTTTTTGCCCAGGTGACCTGCATTCTCAGTCAGTATCATTGACTTTTAGCTCCCAAGCAGCTGTGGCTTAAGACTAATTGTTCTCTATTGCTGGTGTAGGGTGGACCCTCCATCACAAAGGACAAATGTTGTGGAAAGTTGAGGAAATCGAATAGTTAAGGGAACCAAGACTCCAGTGAATAGTTACAGCAGGAGAGGAAAAGAAACACAGACAGAGCTCTTAAACCAGACTGCACACTTGCAGACAATGCACATGCATTTATTCAGATGCCTGGCTAAAATGCATATGACATCTTCAGAGTAAGAATTATCCAGAAAAATTTCTAAGTAACATTAAGTATTCTTTCTCACAGTAGTTAAATATGCTGCCCTTCTATCCTTGCTAATCCAGGTAACTTGAGACAGATCTAGCAGAACTCTTGTCTCCCTTCAAGCCATGCTCAGGACTATCAGTGTACAAGTCTTATTGTCTTCACTGGATATTTTCATTAATTCCAACTCCCAATGATCAATCATAATGGCCCCAAAAATCATGAGACTGATTTAAGAATTATGCCATTTAGAGTTCTTTTAATTTGCTTTCTATTTTTGTCTTTAGGGTGCACATGGCTCTTATTTTTTAGAGGCCCCCTCCCTGCACTAATGGGACTAGAAACTTAATTTTAAACAAAAAAAGAAAACTAAGATTCTCACATAAACAGCTGCTTCCAGGAGATCAGGCTTTACATTAAGGAAAAATAAAAAATATCAAAGAATCTTGTGATAAATCCACAGGGTTGGACATAAGTGTAATTTGGGTTTCAAAGCCATTATTTTGGGTGAAGGGGCACAAGAAGAAAAAGGCCAGTTTGTGCAATTTCAAGTTGAGTTTGCGAGACTGGCAATTAGAAAATCCTTCTGCTTGTAAATTGAGAAGAATGGAGTTGCAAATCATTAAGAAACAATAGACATAAACCTTTCCCCAGTGGCACTTGCAGAGCCATATTTAAGAGGAGAAAAGTACAAGTTAAGAAAAGCAATTTTTTTAAATGTAGCACATACTGTTTCTTATAACAAAACTCTGATTTTCAGTATCTTTGTAATAGGGCCTGAATTTTGTCAGTCTTAATTTGTCTCACTCCTCCTCTCTCTAATTGGCAGCTTCTTCTTTGTTCTTAAATATTCTCCTGTATTATATTTTAAATATTTTTTAAAACATTTAATGATTTTACTGTCCTCTGTTATTAAGTGTTGTGATTAGAATTCTGTGTTACACTGCAGCCTCCCTTTAAGATGTGATTTACTTAACAGCATGCCATAACTTTTATGTTTGTATAGCTATCATAATTAAAAAGAAAAGACTAGCAGGATATTATTAAGGAGGACAAGGCAACATGCCATTTTTATTATGGAAAAAAACCACAATTGTGTTAATAGCTAATATCTATATACACACAAACACACCTCCACACACACCCTCCAAATATTCTGCTGTTGGTCATGTGTAGTAACCAGTCCTTATTGTTGCTTGCGATTGTAGTTTGAGCTCATGACTGGTGTTCACAGCTCATGGCGGCTACCTGGCCAGGGCATCTGGGCATGAGGAAGAATGGGATCTCTGTTGGGCACACTGCTGTGCACCGACGCTCTTGGGTGCTGTGCAGAATATTACCCAAAGTCATGTAGTCTCACCCGTCTTTTGCATCTTTTAGTCCATGGGTGTTGCTGTGTGTTCCAAGTGAATGAATGAGCATGGCATTTTTATCAATCAATAACAGGCATTGTTCGATATAGAAATTTCTGTTTGAAGCAATTCTGTGGTATAAATTCATCTTCAGCCCTACACAGCAATCTCTCATAATACTTTCAATTCACAATTTTAAAAGAGAAGGGGAGGGAGCACACACATTGCAGAGATCCAAAGCCATGACTTCTCTACTCACAAATACAATTGTCCCTCCACCTCCATCTCTGAAACATAAACCTCATAGGCTTAGTGGAATGATGTATTGTCAGCATTTTTTAACTTCTTGTGACTACAAATTATAGCTTAAAGTGGAATGTCACACAAAGTTCCATGCAATATTCTGGTAGGATCCTATTAGTCTTCCTCTTAGGCTGTGTCAATACGAGGCTTTTAAATTGAACCAATGACCAAGCCTGGGCAGCGGGGAGAGCCGGCTCCCACACCTGCCGCCCTGCCAGTGGCCGCCAAGCCCAGGCTGCAAGGAAAGCCAGCCCAGGTGGCAGCCACTGAGCCTGGACAGTGGGGAAAGTGAGGTCCTCACTGGCTACCTTGCCAGCAGCTGCCAAGCCCGGGCTGCAGGGCCAGCGGGCTCTCCACCTGCCGCCCCGCCAGCAGCTGGCATCCCCGGCAAGCCTGGGGAGCTGGCTCCAGGACCTCCTGCTGGGCTGGCAGCAGGCAAGACCCGCAAGCCGGCCCCAGGACCCCCACTTATTTTGAAATAAGCATCTACATGTGAACATATCCTTAGTTCTTCCTTGCTCCATTTATGGCATATAAGGCATCATTTGCCTATGATATAGGATTTTATTTATCTACTTCTGTCTGCCCTTTTTATCATTGCTTAGAGACTATTTAGTTCAAAACAACCTGAAGTTTCTTTCCTAGATTCTTATTAGGATTTTCACTGAAGGAAACACAAAGTATATGTACTCCTTATTCTATAACATCTGTGCAATGATATACAGTGCAAGTTTCTTTTCACTCTGAATTTAATGTCATACAACCTCTACTTACCAAGTTAAATGAAACTCATGATTAAATGAAGGTTAGCAATGTCTCCTGATTTTGTACCACAGTTTCAAGCACCCCCCAATTCCTACAGATCCAGAGCACAATGAATACAATATTCCTTGCCAGAATACCATGCAATGCCATCTCCAGCTTAAGAAAAGAGAGGAGCAGAAAGCATGTGGAATTATTTTATTTTTGTGACTTTTTGAGGTTACGTAAAATTAATATATCACAGGATTTAATGCTGGCCAGAGATTTGTTAAGTAATCTGAAATAGATATGGAGATGGCTGTGTGTCTATATTGTTTCTTAAGTTCCAAGGAGGTAGCCATGAAGACTGTCCTACATTTCCTCAAATACCACTACCACAGACATTTCTTAAAAAGGATACCAGTACATTTAGTAGACTTGGCTAATAGTGGTCAGATTTCAGTGTTTTCACAATGGAGGTGGAGGCCTAATCTAAGGAAGCTCTAGGCACTGGGGGAATGGAAATGATAAATAACATTTAATATAACAGTGGGAGATTATATAGACCTAAGATTTTTTGAGGCTACATGTAACTGATTTCTTTCCAAAAGAAAATGGTAGAACCATTTCTTTTTTGATTGTTTGTTTTTGAGTTTGGTTTGTTTACTTTTTAAGTGGAGGCTTGTATTGAAAAATATTCTGTTTTAGAAGGTAGTGGAGAGATGTACATTTAGCCCAAATTAATAGTAGTCTAGAATTATGCACCGCTTTTCATGCTTCATAAATGTAGTGATAAAGCTGTAAACTTGTTTGTATTATGGCAATTTAATGTGTTCCTACAAAACATGTTTCCTCCATGATGCTTTACTTTTCAGAAATATTTTAAAAGGTATTTATAGATATTAATTGCTTTATTTAAACAGAATAGTACAGCAAAAATAGTTGAACTGCTCTTATGGCACTATAGCAAGGTATATTAAGTGGAAATGATAAAAAGTAGACCAATTGAAGGCAATTTTGATAATTGCATTAATGTTTCAGGAGTGTGCCCAGAAACAACAAATACCAGTTCTTCAACCTCATCGCGTAACTGCTATATTTAAAATATATTTAAGAAGCTGTCCTTTTTCTAATCTTGCCTAGATCAATAATGGCTGAGAGTCATAACCATCTGATGAACTCTCCTGTATCGTGTCCTATGTGAACTAATTCAGTGGGCTCAGTCAGATTCCAGCAGACATTGTCACTGTTGTACCCAGTAACCCCCTGGCTAGCATTCTCAGTGAAGGCCAGTAACGGAGTGGATATGGAGACTGATTTATTCCCTCACTTCCATAAGGTTGCCCTTCCATAGAACAACGAGGAGTCTTGTGGCACTTAAAGACTAACAAATTTATTTATTGCATGAGCTCCCATGGGAGAAAGTCCCACTTCGTCAGAAGCTTTGAAGATGGACATTTATGGACATTTCCTTTTAATTATGGACCACAGATAGCAGAAAATTTGCATGCTTTTTTACAGATATTTGGCAAGCCTGTGACATGCCCCCATCCCCACCTCACCGTGCTGGCCCTTCAAAATACAGGAGAGATGCAGGAGGCTCTACGTCTTGCTCAGAGTCTCCTCCCTCCCTTCTCCTGCACCTTCTGAAGGGCCAGCTGAGCCCTCCACCCTCCCTGTACCTGGCAACCTGCCCCCCACCCCTCTTCCAGCCACCACTGTATAATCAGTCATTAAGTGAGCAGTATGTTATAAGTGTTTTTAAAAATTATTGAACAAAGTAAGAGAATAGAAAAAAAGAAGAGATGATGTTGGTTTCAGTCCTGAGTAATGCTTTAAGAAATATTCAATATAGAATACATTTCTTCTTTATTAGCTTGCTAAGGATAAGAGAAAGGTTGAAAACTGCATCACAGATCCCTGATATTTATTAAACAGCTGCTACTTAGTGACATCATCTCTCTTGTCAGAATTTTTTTTTTTAATTGGAAACACTCCCATAACCAGTGATGACTAGTTATTGTTCCTTTTGTCAACAGGCAAAATGATGGAGGAAGTTCTGGCAGCTTACCATGTCCTGGGCCCTGCAGAATTAAATGAGAAGTGCTTCAGTGTGCTAATGTGCATCACATCGGATCTTGTTTCTGACGTTAGAAGGAACCCAGCATTACATGTTGTGCACCAATACACTGTTTCTGATAGGACAGAGGGTTTGCAAATTAAGACACTGATATTACCTGGCTGGAGCAGGTTTAATTTTATAAATTAAAAGCATAAACTCTATGAGTTTCTAGATGTTATTTACACTTTTGAGGAACTCCTCAGATGAAGAATTTTGCATCCATCAGAGAGGCAGGCTCTTCTGCAGGACCAGAAGATCACATTGGACTATAAATTGTAATGAACTCCATCTGTAGCATATTCTCATGCAAGGAATTGAAGGACAGGTTGTGAGAAGATCCTTGAGGGAATGAGACCTGTTTTGTTTTGAGCTACAAAATTTTTTAAAAAGAGGGTTTTTTTTAGAAGTAACCACTTGTACTTAACACTATATGTGCAATGTTTGTGCAGCTTTTGGCTAATAGCTATGCCCCTGAGATGTTGGATTCCTTATGAGACACCTGAACATACTTAGGTTTGTGATGAATCTTTACAGTGTCAAAGTTCCATGAAAATTGGAAGGGAAAAGTTCCAGGGCCACTGTTTGACTAGACTTGTCCTGTCATTTCCTTTTAGTGTCCAAAGGGGATTGCGGAAAAGACAGAAAAGTGGTAATGAAGTGCAAAATGATATTGTACTTGTTTTTGATAAATGCACTTACATGAAAAGTGCTTTCTGACTCATAATCAAAGGGAAGGGGTATAACTTGTCCTCTCTAAGCCCTCTCATGAAAGATATGCATTTGGGGTCACACATTGATTTAATCTGCTAAATAGCTATAGAAACAAGAAACACATATCGCCCCACAGTATGTGAAAAGGACATCTTCTCATTCCTCTATTTATTTTTGCTCTATCGAAATTTAAGTGCCAGTTATTTGGAATGCTGTATTTCTGTGGTCTCTTGAAATTTGATTAGTGAGAACTTTTTGGCAAGATCATGCCCCTTATGGTGTAAGTGCATGGTGACCACAGCTATGAACTGTATAATAAAGATCTAAATTCCAAGTTCTGTTTCTGATCATTTTCTCTACCTTTTACACTCTGTTCTCAAAAACTACCAATATAGCCTCTCGGACCTCCCATCCAACATATACACCCAGCTCAATCCACAAGGAGCACAAGTAACACATTTTGGTGACTTACTGTGATGGGAGGTCACCAGGAGCCTCTCCCTGGACCCCTCTGCCCAGCCATTCAAGACTTTGAGAAGGCAGATGTCTCTCCCAACCCTGCCCAGTCTCACGCTTCCATGCAGTCAGCTTCCAAGTTCAGCCTCAGAAGGTCCAAACTCCTGCCCTGGCTGGGTTCCCCCTGGGACCCATCCAGGTGGGTACCTGGCAGTCCTGATCAGCAGTGACTCTTAGCCAATGTGGAAGTCACAGGGTTTACTAGCAATCCAATTCACAGAGAAACCAGAACAGTAGGTATCAGCTTCACCAGGACATATAGTAGTGGAACCCCCAGGGGATTAGGGCTATACCCCAGGATAGGGTCTTGCCCCCCCCCAATTCCCCCCTAACTCCCTTCCCCCTGGTCCTTTGTTCTCCCCGGCTCTGCCCACATCTCTGCCCCCAGTCCAACCAGCTGGAACCTGTGTGACCAGCAGGAGTCCCAGGTACAGGTTGCCTAAACATTTCCCCCTGCCCCCTAGGGGCTCTGCTTCATATCACCACCTGTGTCCCATCACCAGAACAGTAAAGAAACAAGGTCATCACATTTATCATCCCGCATTAGCCTAGGAGAGGTTTCCCACTTCACCACACCTACTATTACTACGGATGTTGATATTAGAAATAACGATGTGTACTGTAAGAACCACTATGTTACGTCCATTGCACACATATAAAATAGGCAATGAACACCTATGAAGGAGTATTGTGGAAAGGGATCTGGCTATCATAGTGGACCACAAGCTAAATATGAGTCAACAATGTAACGCTGTTGCAAAAAAAGGAAACATCACCCTAGGATGTAGTAACAGGAGCACTGTATGTAAAACATAAGAAGTAATTCTTTTATTCTACTCCACACTGCTAAGGCCTCAGCTGGAGTACTGTGTCCAGTTCTGGGTGCCTCATTTCAGGAAAGATGTGAAGGAATTGGAGAAAGTCCAAACAGCAACATGAATAATTAGAGGCAGTGGCAGATTAGGGGCCCATAGGCCCCTGGGCCTCTTGCACTGGTGGGCGCTGCCAGGGTACCCACTTGGGGCCTCACCCACCCTTGCTGCAGCCGCTGGACTGGCCGGCTCAGGGGTGGGGTGGGAGAGCAATGCAGAGCCTGGCCTCTGGCCCAGGGTGGCTCCACTCACCCCAGCACCATGCAGTAGAGGGTCCCCCACACTGAGCAGGCCCCTGGGCACAGGCCCTGTTGGCCCATGTATTAATCTGCCCATGATAGAGGTCTGGAACACTTGATTTATGAGAGAAGATTGGAAGAGCTGGGTTTCTTTAGTCTGGAGAGGGAACATGATAACAGTTTTCAAGCACTTAACAAGGTGTTGTGGGGAGGAGGGAGAAAAATTCTTCTTCTTACCTGCCAGTGATAGGACAAGCAGCAATGGGCTTAAATTACAGCAAAGGAGGTTTAGGTTGGTCATTACGAAAAGATTTCTAACGGTCGGGGTGATTGACCGCTGTAATAAGTCACCTAGGCAAGTTGTAGAAGAATCTCCAGCATCAGAAGTTTTTAAGAGCACCTATCAGGGATGGTTTAGGATAGTACTTAGTCCTGCCAAGTGTGGAGGGGACTGGACTCAATGCCTTCTCATGGTGCCTTCCAGTTTCTATGATTCTATAAACTGAGACTAGGCATTTAGGTCTTGATCCTCCAAGGTATAGAGAATAAGGCGTATATTTGGAAGATCTGGGCCTCAGCAACCTTCTCCATAAACTGTGACCCTGCTCCTTGCAGGACTGTACAACTCATTACACTCAAGCAGAGAGCTAGAGACAGTTCAAGACAGTTTTCTCAGTGAGACAGTTCAAGGACTCCAGGTGACTTTTCATCATCTTCACATGGCTAGAACCATGGTTAATGCTGACTGGTTTTTTTTTCAGAAAAGGACATCAGAGAAAGCTTGTGAATGGAAAATGTTGGAGGTGGCAATATATGTACATTTTGCATTTCATTTTCCCTCGTACTATCCCTTCAAGCAGAGCAAAGTACCGTAGAATTTCAGAGTTACAGACACCTCAGGAATGGAGGTTGTTCATAAGTTTGAAATGTTCATAACTCTGAACAATGCATTATAGTTGTTCTGTCAAAACTTTTCAACTGAATTTACTACAGCTTTGAAACTTTATTATGGAGAAATCCTTTCCCTTAATTTTTTTTTTTTTAGTAGTTTACATTCAACACAGTTCTGTACTATATTTGCTTTTGTATGTGTATGTGCCTGGGGGTGCCCGATTGCGCACTTCTGGTTCCAAATAAGGTGTGTCGTTAGCTGGTCAGTTCATAACTGTGGTGTTCATAGCCATTGAGATTCTACTGCAAGAGCAAAGTGGTATAAAATGTTTCCAGATTAGCATAGTAGAATTTGACATGCTGTACATAACTGCACAGGTACAAGACATTAGGGAAACAACCCTTTCAAATCTAAGAGCTTTGTTTCGACTGAAACATTTGACAATCATAAAACTCTAGTTTCCACTGATTTATGAAATTGTAAACATCGGCAAAGTTATACCAAAATTGCAAGTCTCAATTGGTTTTGATGTGCCAGAACCCTGAATGTTTGGTATTTGTGTACTAAGCTTCTGCACGCCTGTTAGGTTGAAGAATTTAGAAACTAATTATATTCAGACACTTTTGCTATTTTTTTTTTACTTTTCAAAAAAGCAAAACAGCCAAAAAGTTAAATAAAAACCTAGTGGTCAGGCAATAGTCAGGTTGTGGAATCAAGCCTCCATACGGTATGATGTTTTTAACACTAATGTTGATCTGACAATATTAGCTCAGCCATATTCCGTGTATGTTGTGGTTGCTCTTTCTCTTATTAAACCTAAAGCTGCCATTTTCAGCAACACTTCAGCAATGCCCTCCTCTACCCCAAACAGTGTTTCCAAACCAGGGATGGGTGAACATCAGATGTCCTGTGGGTATGATTATGGTAAAAGTGCAGGGGCTAACCACCAGCTTGCAATGCAACTCCTGGCATCTCCTTTACCTTTGTCTCTGTTGTTTGTCACCTTGCAACATTATTTACACCAGCATGGTAGAGTTTATTATTCATAGTGCACTCATGTGAATGCCTATGTTTGCTGCAATGTAAGGATGAATCAACCCTTTTGACTTTCGCATGCCTGGTCTCACAGCTCTTCACATCATATTAATACTGGCTTTTTTGCATTTTCATTTATTTCATCATGAGTAAAATTTAGCCCTGCAGTGATACCACAAGGAAAAATATAAATTCAAAAAGAAATTGAAGCTGTGGAAATTAGTTAAAAAAAACCCCAAAACCTTAAATTTGTCACTGCAGCTGCGGTAACTTTAACATGCTGAATGTACCAAAAAAAAACAAACAAAAAAAACCTGTTAACTGGTCTTTATAGCTGCATTGTTACTAAACTTCTAATGGGAATAACTCTGTCCTGGGCAGGGGGGAGGAGGGTGAGCAGGGCAACTGCCCTGGACCCCACTGTCTCTGGGGCTGTTCAGTGCCGGGGTGGGCCAGAGCCAGAGGCTGCCTTCTCTGCACAGCGGGCTGGCCTACCCTGCCCCCAGCCGGCCGGTCCACCCCCGGGCTCTGCAGAGCCGCAGCCTCATGCTGGCCCACCTTGCCCCAACCCCGCTGGGGCAGACCGGCCACCTGGGGGCAAGGCAGAACGCTGCACAGCGCAACGGAGGGATGGCGGCCCCTGACTCCAGCTTCCCCTCAGCACTGAACAGGCCCTTCTCCACCACAGCTGACGGCCACCTTGTCGCCATTCAGGTGCTGCTGGTGGGAGGGCAGGAGTGCTGGGCAGGGCCCCTCTGATCCAGCCTGGGTGCGGGCTGGTCTGACACCCCCTGCAGCCCCACAGCAAGGCCCAAAGGCCTGACTTGTACAGGTCCCCTCCATGGGGCACGGAGGGGGAGGGGGGCTGAGATCCCTCCTGCCCTGTGCAGGGATGGGGCGTGCAAGGCATTGGGAATGGGAGGGTGCACAAATGTGGGACATTGGGGCATGGGGGGTGCACAACTGTGGGCTTACTCCATGCCCCCCCCCAGCCCACAGGCCAATGAACCCTGCCCCCCGCCCCCCCCAACCATCCCTGCACCTCCACCTGGCCAGGGATGGCCCTGAACGGGGAAATGCAGAAATAGACCATTGCTACATAGATCAGACTTAGGTCTGGTCCACAAACAGATTTTTTGTACCTGTGTATGGGTTAAGGGTGTGAAGAAGAAAAAAAGTTTAGCTATACCAGTACAGCTCTAGCATGGGTATAGTTATGCCAGTCTAAAAATGCCTTATAATGCTGTTGCTGTGATAGTTCTCAAAGCACGCAGGCCTATGAGTTACCTTGTTGCCCCCTGCCTTCAGTGTGAGAGAGTCTTTCTTCTGGGCTCTGCGTGTCACCTCTCTAATAACGCCAGGCTTTCAAGCACTCTCATCTGGGCTGTAATTCCAGTCCTAACTTTGCTTTCCAGGTTAACAACAGATAACCACTGGGCCCCAAGTCCCTTTGAAGCATTCACCTATCATATCTAGCCCCTGACACTGCCCACCCACAGAAATTCCAGATCCTTTGCACACACAAAGGTGTGCAGCATACCTCAGTTTGCCAGTTTTACCTTGGATCACCAATTCTGCAACAACCCTGCACTTGTAATAAAAACAAAAGTAGATTTGTTTAAGAAAGGATAAAAGTTTAACTAGAAGTGAGGAAAAGTGATAGAAATAACTGGTTACATCACTAAACAAAATCATAAAATGCAAACCTGAGTTTATATTTAGCATTACCTTTCCTATCTGATAAAGTAGGCTTTCTCCCCCAAGGTTCAGTCCATTGTGCAGATGGCTAGTTACACAAGAACCAGGATCCAAACTTTTATGAAACCCCACCCTGCTCTTTAAGCAGTTTTCCTCCACGTATGGATCCAGAGTGCCTTTTCCACCATTCTGTGGTAGTGAAACAGTCTTTTGTCTTTATTCAGAGCCAGCATGAGTTTCTGCATTCTCGAATGTTCTGTTTAATCTACAATTGGTTCCAATCATTTGCAGTTGTCTCGCATGGCTTTCCATTGACTGCTATGGTATGTGGCAAGAGTAGACAATACGAATTTTGCATTACCTTGCTGTCTGATTAAGGAGGGAGGTCACAATTCTCTCTTGCTTAAATGGATTGTCATTAAAGCCTAATCTGCACCAGAAAATTAAGTCAGTTAACACTTCAGTTAGAGATGTGCAAAATCCACATGCCTGAGCAGCAGGGTTAAACTGACCTAAAATTCTCATGAAGATTGCTCTACGTCAGGCGTGGCCAAACTGTGGCTCGGGAGCTGCATGTGGCTCTTGACTGAAACAGTGTGGCTTACAGAAGACCAGCAGCAAATCAGTTCAGTAGGTAAAAGTATATGGCTATATGCCTCAGTGCGGCTCTTGAAGGTTTAATAATCAACTTGTGTGGCTCTTGAGTTCCAGAAGTTTGTCACCCCTGCTTAGGTCAATGGAAGAATCCTTCTATCAGCCTATTTACCACTTCTCAAGGATGTGGACTATTTCCACCAACTGACAAGTCCTTCCCGCCAATGCAGGTAAAATCTGCCACTGCCTTGCTGTAGTGTTTTAAGTGTGGCCCACTCTGAGCCATGTTATCTCCTGATGACTCATTTCTACTCTGAACCTATAAAGCAGGTGTGGCCAAACTTATGGACCTCAAGAGCCACGCAACTTGATTATTAAACCTTCAAGAGCCACACTGAGGAATATAGCCATGTACTTTTACCTACTAAATTGAGTTGCTGATGTTCTTCCGTGAGCCACACTTTTTCATTCAAGAGCCACATGTGGCTCCTGGACCGCAGTTTGGCCACACCTGCTATAAAGCCTACATTCAATATAAATACACTAGTCCTTAAATATTAATTGTGAATGCATCTCAAAGCAATTATCAATCTTGACAAATTATAAGCGTTATATAAACACCGTACATGTTATTCACTGTGGATAAACCTGGTTTTGGTGCAGTGACTATGTCAGTTTTGAGCAGAAAGTTATTTTCAAAGAACAAGGGACAGTTTGTCAAGGGGGCACAATAGCTTATTCTCCTTCCCCTAAGGAACTAATCTACACCATTATAAGTACATTTATACCAGTATATACTACATTGGCAGATGCACCACTTTAACTGTACCAGTATAGTTAAGGCAGCGCAACTTTTGAAGGAAGGCCTTCACTAGACCTGTGGCATAAAAGGCTTAAATGTGTGAGCAACTAAAGGCATCAGAATTACAGGAATGTTTACAAACGTAACCATGACACAACTTGCATTTGAGCATCAAAACATAAATACTGCAGGAGTATGGTCTACATTAGGAAAGCTGACAAACTACTTTTGTCTGTGCTGCGGCATGCTGCGCCGTATGTCTGAGTGTTCTATTAGAAGTACTTTTCTGAAAAGACGATGCCTCACTGTGGTCCCATCTGTTGAAGGAATGATTAATAAAACAAGAAAATCCCATGGCACGCTAATAAGGGCAGAGGTGGGAGCTTTTTGTTCCTTGCCTGAATCCTCTTTTCAGAACTTCCCATGCCCTTTGCTTCAGCAGCTGCACAAGAACTCCTTTGTCAATGTGCATGAATATTTAAAGGTCCGCACTGCCTTCCTCTCTTCAATCAGTTTCAAAGGCAAGTTTCAAAAGTCATTGTTCCCTGACGACTTTAAACATTTCGGTGCAAGATGGGGTAGTTTTGTACGCTGTATTAGTTGACTTTGACAGGTTGAATTAATTCAATATTTGCGCAGTTAGAACAAATACTTAATGTGGATTTGTGTGGGTTAGCCAACAAAACACTGACCTCTCAGACTGAATCCAATGTGAAGTTCACCCTCAGATAAGATGGTCTTAAGTAAAGTCCTTAGCAGATAATCATTCATCTCAAGAAAACGAACATCAATTTTGGCATAATTTAACCCATGACCTGAAATAGTAGGTATACAGACAGCTCTTTATCCAGTATTGTTTGGCTATTAGACTTTTTGTACTCATAGAAAGAGTAAGGCCTTCAGGTCACAGCAGGGGTCTTGCTGGTAAAACATGAGGCTGTTTGCACTGCAGCCAGCTACACTAAACCATATATTTGGAAGGAGCTCTGTTCCTATTGCCACTTGTGAAAGCCTCAAAAACATCATGTATATGCACAGCTACATAGCTTTCTTTACCTTGCTAAGCTTTACAATTGGCTTGCTTTCAAAATGCACATTTGAGCAAGCAACAGCTCCAATTCACGTAATTAATATAGGGAAAAACCTCAACAGTTGATCCACACAATCTGGTGACTAAATTGTTGTTTATTTGCTGCTTCTCACATAAGGAAGGAAGCCAAAGGTTATGAGAAACAAATGACCAAGGTTTATAGACAATTCCATATGTTTTTATTTAAATATTACTAGTGTAACTTTCATCCAAGAATCTCAAACTGCTTTATGATCTTTAAATAATGAAATCACACAAATCCTCATGAGGTAGATCACATTATTCCCAATGTATAGACAGATGAACTGGGTCAAAGGGACTCTAAGTGATTTCGCTAGTATCCCACAATAAGTCATCGGCTGAGGTGATACCAAGGACTCCAGACGCCTAGTCCTATGCTCAAAAAATCTAAAGACAATAGATGTTTAATAAACAAAATAAAATAATATTAAACAGAACACATGTACAAATGCCCACTTTTAAGGATCTTTTCATACTCTGTCTTTCTCACCACTGTACTTTTCCTTTTAAATAAAGGGTTCCTCACCAGAAAGTTGAGCCTCAGCCATCCATGAGGTCTATAAGTCTATCCCTTTCCCACCTCCCAAGTAATAGCTGGTTTTACTACCCTCTGAGCTGTAACTCCAGCAGGGTGAATGGGGCTTTGTCACGGATGTGCCGGAGTGGCTCAATAGAACTGCTCTATTAAAAGGTGCGTTTCACAGTGCCGGCCCCAAGTGCCACTAATGGCAAGGAGCGCATTCTGATCATAACATGCCCCAGGTGCTGAAACAGAGTGTTACATCTCTGACTATCCCATAGAATCATAGACATATAGGACTGGAAGTGATCTCAATGGGTCATCTAGTCCAGTCTGCACTGAGTCAGGGCCAAGTATTATCTAGACCATCCCTGGCAGGTGTTTGTTGAACCTAGTTTTAAAAACATCCAAAGATGGCGATTCTACAACTAGCATAAGTAATTTGCTCCAGCGCCTAACCATCCTTACAATTAGGAAGACCTCATATTTACTGTTTGGTAATGGGCACTCCCTCACAGAAACATATGGGATCTCTAGCTTTCATTCCTCTCAATTTGGCAGCTCCTGGCCAACTGCTATACATTTATTGGTCCTTTATCTTTTTTGGCACACACAGACCAGCCCCTCTTTAATGAACAAATTAAGCTGTTGAGACTGTGACCCTTTGTAAGTCAGTCATTGCTGGGGAATTTGAAGAGACAAAGAACTTTCAGGCAGCCGAATGAAAAGACAGAGAATGTTACTAGTGCAGCATTGGAATTTGCACAAGGAACTCCATGTGTTCCCTGTATGTGTAAAAGCAGTGACTCCTGAATGCAACATAATGGGAACTTCAAAATTTTCCACCCATCAATGGTTAATTCTTAAAAATGTGTCAGTCTTCTTTCCCACCCTGGTTGAGGAGAAAAGAATGACAAAAAACAAGGCATGACCAATGGACATGTTTTAGAGGGGAGGAGACGAGAAAAAAAACCAGGAAAATTCCACCCTGTGTGAAGAATTTCCCAAAGTGACTATTTAACTGAAAACTAGAGAGGTAGCTTAACAGTAACCCAAATATGTATTTTAAAAATGAGCTGTCAAAGTCAGAAAACCACAGATAACCTTCGTAACTTGAAGAGCCACAAGTTACTAAATCTCCATTTTTCAAGTGGTAGTTTAGGGCCAAAAGTGCAACCCTCAACAGTGTCTTCCATTTCTATTAACTTTTTTTTTTTTGTAATTTATTAGCAATAACAGCAAACTAAGCAAAAACTAACACTTGCACATCTAACAATGAAAAAAACAACAAAGTAGTGTCATCAGCTTCTAGTCCATGGGAAACAGGCAAACTTTTAATGAACATAATTAAGTTAAAATATACAGGGAAATTTTTCATGCTGACTGGCAGATCTGCACTCTTCGGAATGATAAGCCAGTTATATTCTCATCCAGCTTTTAAGAGAAAAGGGAATCAATGATTAGTAAGGGGGTCAGCAAAGTTTAATAAGGTGCCATAGGTATAGGGCACCCATCACTAACAAGAATCAATGGATGCAAGATGAAGCCAGACAACCAATCCCAAAATATTATACAAATACTGAATAATAAGGGTAATTAAACATTGGAGCAACAGATCTAGGGATGCACTAGTTTCTTTATCACTAGAAGTCTTTAAAAATCAAGATTTGATGCCTATATAAATATTGGTTCTAACATAGCCAGAAATGGTGGGATTGATGCAGGAGTCATTTAGTAAAATCCTAAAGTATGTCTTTTGGAAGAGAATCAGACTGGATTATCATAGTGATCCCATCTGGCCTAAAAATCTATTAATTTAATATTGGCATCTTTGACAATGGCCACCATTAAAATGTTGTCAATTGGCTTACTGCTTATATTGCTAAGCAGGTGAAGAGGTAGCAAGTACAGAGCTGCAAATACCATCGTAATGTTATTTGAAATGGCACAGTGATGAGGGTGTTAACTGAATCTACTGTGTAACATTAATATGATAACAATTTCCCTTGAAATAGCAGACATATTGTCTACATCACCCACATCATCTGGCAAAATCTGTCAAGAAAAAAAAAACCCTCAAAGCAGCAAAATGTCACCAGAAACTGGTTGAATTGAAAATCTGTCCATTTTTAGATAGTTCCATTACTTAGCTCTGCAAGATATATTTTGTTAAGTAAAATAGTCAAGGTATGACACCAGTCTCATTCTAGCCAGGCCAGGCAGACAGTGGCATGGATCTGCAGGCACAGTATCATTTACTGGGTGCATAGGCAGGCTTCCAGGTAATAGGCCTCAGTGGTGAGTTTGGCATGAGGGGCATGAGATCAGATCAGCTGTCACCACTTCTGTACATCAGGGTGGCTCAGAAACAGGCACTGTATACGATTGGGATTCACTTCAGGAAAATGACTTGGGAATATGTACAAGGATGGACTTAATGTTGAGAGCTAAGAGGCACTTGAGGTGGATTCCAGAACTTTTCCCAGGAAAAAAATCATGTGGTGGGACATGTTGCAATGCTGGGTGTGATGAAGAGCTATGAACTCCATGTGGGCCAGCAAGGTTAGGAGATATGTGAGCAGGAAGGTGGTCAAATTCATAGGTGGCATAGGGAGGTTGGTAAGCTCTCATGCAGACATAGCATATGTAGCACCAGAGTTATTCGGGGGGGTGGAATCCACATGTCAGTGTTGAGAGCGGATACCATTTTTGGACAATATTCAGAGTGGCATCAGTTTGTGAACCCAGAAAAGTATGGGAGAAGGCAACTAAGCTAATTGCTGGCCCCACATCGTGGCAGATATCTCATGCAGGTATTCTGTATTTGTTAGTCTTTAAAAGTGCCACAGGACCACTTGTTTATTATGTCAGTAGGGAATGGGTATCAGATGAGGTGGACTTGGAAAAGACGTTGGCTATGTTTACACTGGCACGTTATTCCAGACTAAGGAGGCTCAGTCTGGGTTAGTTTAGCCCATGGTCACACTAGGCTTTCCCTAGTTCGACTAAGAAATTTCTTAGTTTGAGCTAAGGAACACTTAGTTTGAACTATTTAGCAGGGGCGTCACTGGCTAGAGGAGGGACCCAGGGCACGGGCACGGGCCCAGGCCCCGCTCCCGACCCACAGGTCCCAGCCCCAGCCTGCAGGCCCCACCCCCTGGCCGGGGACAGGGCCAGGCGCCGCCACACTGCTGCGGGCGGCCAGGCCCCGCACCCCCTGCTGGGGACGGGGCCACCATGGCTTCTGGCGGCCAGGCCCCGGATCTCCGGCCCGATTGGGCTGGAGATCCGGGGCTCTGGCGCTGGAGTTCGGGGCACATGCCCTGGAGTGCCCAGCGCCAGCGACGCCCCTGCTATTTAGTACTGGCTCTTAGTCTGGACTAACCACCTTAGCACTAACGTTTGTTTGAACTAAGTCTGGCCAAGACCTGGACTAATGCTTAGTTCAAACTTAAGAAGTTCGATCTCAGCCAGTTAGTTAGAACTAACTGCGCATTCTAGTTTGAAATAAGTGTTAGTTCAAACTAGAATACATAATTAGTTTGAATTTACCAGCACAAGGTTAGTTCTGAGTAACCTCGGGTTAGTTTGAACTAAGCTTGAAGTTCTTAGTTCAGACTAACAAATCCATACTAATTTTACAGATATAGACATAGCCAAAGACTATCTTTAAAGGAACAGAAATGGGAATGGGGGGGATCTGAGACTCCTATGACTGGAATGACAGTGAGTCAAACCCACCTTTCTTTATACCTTCTTAAACTTCATTCAAATGGGGGCAGGGGGTCCAAGTCCCAGTAGCAGTTTGGGTGCAGACTAGAATGAGTAAAGGGAAGGGCTGCCACTAGACTCCAGATATATGTAAATGGTTAGGAAATTATCTGCACTATACAATTTTATCTTCTGGGTTCTCCCAGGCATATAGGAATAAAGTTACATCCTAATTGCATCCAGCGTCTCCTATCCTTCTTCTGGCATAGCTGAACAATCATATTAGCATTTTTTGCAGCTACATCACATTGTTGATTCATATTTAATTTGTGGTCCACTGTAAACCCAGATTCTTTTCAACAGTACTACAGCCTTAGCCAGTTATTCCCTATTTTGTGTTTGTGCATTTGATTTTTTCCTTCCTGAATAAAGTACTTTGCATTTTATTGAATTTCATCTTGTTGAATTCAATCCAGTTCTCTAATTTGGGTGAAGGTCTTTTTGAATTCCAATTGTGTTCTCCAAAATGCTCACAATCCTTCCCAGTTGTTGTCATCTGCAAATTTTATATACATATTTTCTATTACATTACCCAAGGCTATGTCTACACTTAGGGTATGTCTACACATCTCTTTTATTTTGCAATAACACTGGTTATTTCGGAATAAAAGAGATTAGGTCCACACGACGTTTTCTTATTTCAAAATTACAGGATTCGTCATTTCAAAATAAGAACCGTCTCTTCGAAATAGCTTAAACCCCATTCATTTAGAAACAGCTGTTATTTCAAAATGGTTATTTTGAAATAAGGCTATTTGGACAGGTTGTTTCGAAACAACACCTTTGTTTTGAAACAACTGTTTCAAAACAACATGTCCGAAATAACAGCCATTTCGATAGCAGGCTTTCCCTTAATTTGAATTAACATTTTCTTAGTTTGAATTAACTTATTTCAAAATAAGAACTTTATTTTGCAATAACTTATTTCGAAATACTTATTTTGAAATAACTATGTGTGTGTAGACATAGCCTTAGAGTTTAAGTTTGAATTACTGAATTCGAATTTGTCAATTCATGCTAATAATTATTAATTCAAATTCAGTCAATTCGAATTGACATGGCCACATTAGAAAATTGGCATGTCCATGAACAGGACTTGCTAGTTTGAATTCGGTAGGGGGGCGCTATTGTATAGGGGAAAATCAAGCTGTGGCTAATTCAAACTAACAGTGATTTCCAATTGACATGGCCACACTGGGTCAATTCGAATTACTCAGTTCAAATTGACCCTGACTTCGAAGTCAAATGAGGTTTGACCAATTCGAAGTCAGCTTTCATCAATTCGAACTGAGGAGTTCCTCAATTCGAATTGAGGAAAGCCAGTGTATCCATGCACTTAATAGAATTTGAATTGATGGCAATCAATTCGAATTCAGCTTTAAGTGTAGACATATCCCAAAGCATTAATGAAAATGTTGAACAGAAAGAGACTCAGGATTAAGCCCTGTGGAACCCGACTAGACATGCCCTTCTAGTTTGACAGGAAACCATTCATAACTACTTTTTATGTAAGATATTTAAATCAGTTATGCAACTACATATAGCAATTTTATCTAGACCACCCTTTGCTTATGAGATTTTCATGTGGGATTGTGTCAAAAACCTTACTAAAATCAAGAAATAGCATATCTACTGCTCCCCCTCCTCCATTCACTTAGCCAATAATCCTAGTAAGAAAGAAAACAGGTTGGCTGAGCATGATTTGTTCTGGATAAATCCATGCTGGCTATTCCTTGTAACCCTATGTCTTCCAGTTACTTATAAATTGATTGTTTAGTAATTTAGGCCAGTATCTTTCCAGATATTGAAGTTAGGCTGACTGATCTATAATTCTCTGGGTCCTCTTTGTTCCCCTGTTTAAAGATAGATACAATGTTTGTCCTCTAGTCTTCTGGGACCTCGTTCGTCCTCTAGGAGTTCTCCAAGATATTGCTAACAGCTCCGAGATTGCTTGTCCTTAAATTCCCTAGGATGAATTTCTTTAGAAAATATTGTTTTAATCTGATTTTCTCTATTTTGGCTTGTGTTTCTTTCCTCTGGTTGTTTATGTTAATTATGTTGAGTATCTGGTAACTGACCTGATCAGCTGGTCAGCCTTTTTAATGTAGACTGAAGGAAAATAGGCATTGAATACCTCAGCCTTTATGCAGTTCTCAAGTCCCATCTGATCTTTCATGGTGCTAATACCGCACCTCAGTTTCCATTAACTTGAATGGGAATTGGGACACAGAACTTTACAAGAATGACCCCTCTGTAGAACCCTTTCATAAAATTCACTATACAGGGCCTGACTATCATTAACATACAGTTGAAGACCCCTTTATATGGCCTGAACAATATAAAGAAGCCTTACCATAAATGAGAATCAGCCTCACACTTCATGAAAAAAATAACATAAACTGGTAACTGAAAGAAGTTAGCAGAATGATATGTTTCTCGGTTTTTACAGTGTGCTTATTTTGCACATTTGGCAGTGCTTCTTGTATGGACAGTTTCACCATTTGCCCTGCATATTCCATCCGTTTCCCCTTTTGTTTGCATGCATCTTTTCCACCCTTGCAGAGGTCATAAAAACATTAGTAATATAGGACAATTGTACTGCAGGAGGTTGGCAAAATATTTGGCAGGAGGACTCAGGTGTAGCAGCCAAAAGTAGATTTAATTTGTTTTTTAAAAGTGACTACGTCTCAAGTTTGAAGTTGTCATGTTCTGTTTCCTTAATTTGTAGTGCACTTAATTCATTACTTGTTCTCTTTTAGCAAGGACAGAGCTATATTTACTTAGTTGTTAAATTAATTAAGCTCTGAGCAAAAACTCATTCATTTGTACTGTAAGACCATTTCTCAGGCAACTTCACAAAGATCTTCTAGAACAAGCCCTATAGCAGGGAATTCGTCATTACCTCTGCCTTACCCCACCTCCAGATCAACATATTAATTCTCATTTACTGAACACTACAACATATTACAGTCAATTAAAAGGATTGTTTTTTGCTGTTTTGGGGTGTTTCTTTTAAAAGAAAATACTTCCAACTTTGAGTTCTAGTATAGATGGCATTTCTCTTTATCTACAGACATAGTGATCAGGACGAAGCGAGAAAGAGTGGACCCCAAATAACCAATGTTAGATGCATGTCTTAATGTACTACTGAAAGCAGTATAAAAGGATGTTCTGCATTTCAGTGACTAGCTAGCATTGTACAGAACATAGAGAATATATAGCTCCTATATTAACAAACTTATAGACAAAGGGCCTGTGAATCAAACCTGGATGACAACTTAACACAAAAACACCAGGTAACAGCAGTGTTTCGCACAATCGGTTTTCTTGAACCATTTTTGTGTTTCTTGCATTTCATGAATCCCTAAGGCCAAAAATAAATAAATAAATAAATAAAAGCATATGAAAAATCTCAGTTGGCTCCTCTTGGTTCCAGGTGGAAGAATAGCTTTGCAACAAATCAAGAGGTCTATTTGGCTACTGATTATTTGGTTTTATTAGTCTTCCAGGAAAAGGCAACACAGACCAATAGAAAACAATAAGAGACCCATATGAAGAATGAAACCTACTTTAATCACACAAGGAATCATAATACCTTGAGAAAGTTATTGCCTTTAAAGAAGGGCCCTGCAAATGGATCAAAACTAAAATACCATGTATACATGGGTTGACTTAATATTGATCACTCCTTCCACCCATAGTCTGATTCTTTTTGTGTATAGGTGAGGATAAAGTCATGTTCTGAGTCAGAGGTAGGCTATGAAACAGAAGTCCATCAAAACTATCACATGCATTGCTGATCCTGAAAATTCTGATTAGCAGAGCTTTGACCACCATTTTCTGGTGACCCTGCATGAATCATTTTAGATGCAATCAAATATATTAGTGTCAGTCTGAGGTTGAGACCCCAGCTCTGTCTGTGTGTGGTAATCTCTGATGTTTGATTGTATACTCAGTAACCTTAGTAACCACCAGTCTTCATATTCCAGGCCAGTCCAGGTAGGAATAGTTGAGGTTTGAGCTCCAGGAACAAAGGAAAGAAATTATTTCAGCCTTGAATAAAACTTTGCTTTGACAGCTGTTTAACTGTGGAATTCGAGAAGCCTGGACTGTGCAACTTTGGATTTATGCTGAATAGAACCTTGTAATAAAATTTTACTTCCATCTTATATTTCATATATTTAATGTAATAACTGAGGGGTTTAGAAATATCCCAATCCAATGTAGTTTCCTTTCCGTTCCCAATCCGATTGCTCCCCCATTCACAGTTCTTGTACTTCTGATAATTCTGAATCTTTCCAACCCACCTATATTCCTCCATTTATACAATGTGTTAAACACATTTTAAATTTTGCTTCAGAACATTATATTTTAAATATCACATTCAGACTCTATGCTCAGCTTCACGTAGTCTTTGGATGGGAATCTCCAGCGTGATTGATCCAAAAGATAATACTCAGACATTCTACAGTACCTTTCGTTTGCATGTCCCAGAAGATTTTACAAGGTCACTTATGCCTACCATGTGTATGTGGGGAGGAAAGAAAAGGTGCAAGTGGTCTTTCCTTCTTAATTGCAACCCCTGTGCAAACCCTAGCACTTGTTGTCACTATTCCTGCACATAGGGCAAGAATGCCTAGTTAGCACCCCAGGGTGTGCAAAACACCAAAGAGAGGGCAAGAGGCTATGGCTCCAAAGGGGCAGCTGTGTTAGTCTAGTCCAGCAAAGAGGCTATGGGTCTTGTAAAGAGTCAAGGGAGTTATGCAACATATATGAAAGCTCTTTGGCATTACTGCTGAGAATTCCAGCCATGCAGTTTCTTAGGAAGCATTCATGGGGTGCCCTGATGAAGACAAAGAGGAAGGGTTGTGTTCATCACCAGGGCCGTCCCTAGAGGGGTGCAGGGTCCTGGGCAAATCACCATCTGTGGGCCCCCACTCACCACCAGCCGTCCTATGCCAGCGATGGGGTAAGCTGGTGAAAAAGGTGCCTCCCTCCCCCAGGCCACGTGAGTTGCTCTCGGCTCTGTGCCAGAGCAGCGGGGAAGAGGCAGGAGGCAGCGCGGCTGAGGCAGGGGGTAGCGATACCAGCTCCGCACTGCTTCCTACCCCCTCCCCGCTGCCCCAAGACAGAGCTGAGAGCAGTGTATGTGGCAAGGAGGGGGTTGGCCGGACTGGCAGCACTGAACCGGGCAGCCCTTTTGGCTGGGAGAATAGTGTTGTGGCCCAATGGGGCCCCCCCCAAGCATGGGGCCCTGGGCGGCTGCCCCAATCACTCTACCCTAGGGACAGCTCTGTTCATCACTGTCCAGTTACTTGTGGCCAGACAAACATATTCAAAATACAGTTTAACTTTAGTCAAGACTGAGGACTATACTGTACTTTTTGGGAGCCCTGGATAAAAAAATGCCTCTCAAAAAAGCTTTCCTGCTATGCAAAATCTATACATAAGACTCAAGAAACACAACATTCTTCTCTTGGTTTGTGTAAATATCATGCATTTTTCCTCACATTGTAAGGACTGTTAGTTCTTTCAGCAAGAAGTTTATTTAGGACTTGTTTGGTTTCCCTACATTTTTCCATGTTTTTCTTCAGTGGTGTGTTTCTGTGGTTGCCAAAAGAATTAAGGTATGCAAGGGTGAGGCGGTCCAATGAGGTTCAGTAATGGTTCATATTTATAGTTTAGCTGTATGCTTTCTGAATTCATTTTGTCTGTGAGTCCTGCAGTGGCTTGTTGCTACTGCATAGATTTCATACTTCAGGAAGCCTGAAAACTATCAACAGGTTTCTACATTGTGCAAGGTTTTGATTTCTTAGCACTAGAGGGAGCCCTTTTCAAATCTGACTGTTGTTCATTCCATTTAGTTGTGACAAAAGTCTTCTTTAATTACCATAGAACTTTGTGTTACTAAAGGGAAGTATATTTGGGCTTTCTATACATTTAACATATTTGTCACTGTTTTCAATCATTTTTGTTTTTTCAAACACTTAGAAGATTCATATTATTTTCTTAATTTATTTTTATAGATATTTGAATAGTTAAAAAAATCAAGAGATAAGTTTAAATTCACACTCAGAAATATGCTTCCAGAAAAAAAAACTACCCCATCCACAAAAATGCCCGCAAACATGAACACACCCACCAAAATCCTAAAGCAAGATGTGTTCCTTTAAAGGGACAACAGAAACTTAAACTTGGGTGCATTCAACAGCACTTGGTGTATAGTCACTTTCACCATATACTCAAGAAGTCACTTTCACATGTGGCATGTTCATGTGGACATTTCATACACCTATTTTTTACATAGAAAGATTATTATAATCTGACCCTATGGATTATGGCATAGTTTATCATTATTTTCCTGAAGCATTACAGATTTTGCTACAATTATTATTGTCTGTTTCACTACTGTATACTTCCTCAGGTCTTATTGATTTCTTGACCTGCCCATCTCTTTCTCTGTTGAGGGCAAACACCTGCATTGGTATTATATCTCCAGATTAAATAATGGCTAAAAGGTTGCACTTTCTATGCCAAGTGCAGACCTGGGGCAGGCAGGTTCAACTTCATTCAATTACAGTGGAGCTGCAGCTACTGTCAACATTTGGCAATAGATCTTCTTGGGGCAAGGGACAAAAGTCCTATGGCAGAGCAGAAGAGCAAAGAACTGAAGTGATCCTAGTGGCCAGATGGAGTTGTAAGAGACATTTGCCATATTATATGAAACAAAATCCTTCACTGGTTGGTTCTCTGAGACACCACGAAGTTATGCAGTGAGTGTGCAGCACAAGTATCCATGGTGCATCTGAGGATGAACTAATAAAACATCAGTGACCGGTTTTGATCAAACATCTATGAAAGTTTGCAGGCAATTTCTAGTGTCTTCTCCCTGGCTGTATACAGAGAGAAAGAGTGGACAAGTAGGAAGTAAACAATATCTATAAGCTGTTTGTTTTGATATAAAGAAAATCAATGCTCAGAAACCAAAATAAAAAAAACTCCAGCTTGAGCAACACTACTGTACCATCTAATCTTTATGCTCTTTGGAAGGCATTGATCAGTGTGAACAGACGAGGATGAAAACCAAAGTTTAAACGTAAATGAAATAATATGCTATACTTGGTTCAGCAGGGGTCAAAGAGTGTGAATCCTACACATAGTGCTTAGCTACTGTCTGTGCTTTGAACAAGGAAAGATGGAATGAAATAACAGATCATCCAATTTTTCATTCTGGCACAGAATGAGAGTCAGAGAGAGACCTTTTTATAGCTCAGATAAGGTGGAAGAACAGAAGGGCATACGGTGATCCGTCTTTAATTAAGAACCTAAGACTATAAGAATGGCCATACTGGTTCATACCAACAATCCGTCACACCTAGTATCCTGTCTTCCAACAGTGGCCAATGCCAGAGGCTTCAGAGGGAATTAAGGCTATGCCTATAGCTAAAAGCTTAGTTTGGACTTGCTTAATCTGAACTAAGCAGAGCCCAGTTAGTTCAAACTAACCATGGCTTTTTAGGGTATGTCCACACAGGGCTTTTATTTCGAAACAACACTGGTTGTTTTGAAATAAAAGTCCCTATGTCCAGACGTTTTCTTGTTTCGAAAGGAGGGAGCTCCTCGTTACAAAACAAGAGCTCTCCTTTTGAAACAGCATAAACCGTTTTGTTTTCAAAAGGAGGGTTATTTTGAAACCAGTTGTTTCGAAATAAGCCATTTGGATATGTTATTTCAAAACAAGGATTGTTTTGAAATAACAAGGACCTCCCTCCAAGGGTGCATAGCACCCTGGGGGGAAGGTCCCCCCCCAGCACCCTGGCCAGGGATCAGCACCCTGGCCAGGGTGCTGAGTGGAGTGCAGGGAGTCCGAGGGTGCCCCAGCCGGCTTCCCCCCTCTTCCCCTTGCTGAGACCAGGGAGGGACAGGAGCCTCATCCCCCTTCACCCCCCCTACCCCTGGCAAGGGGAAGCGGGAGGAAGCCGGCTGGGGCACCCCCAGGGCTCTGACCCCCTCCTGGCCTGCGGGGGAGCTGCCGGCCCCGCAGCCCGGTCAGGGGGACTGCAGCCCCCGCGGGGTGGCAGCTCCAGGGGTGGCTCACCCGGCCGCTGGGGCTGCCCCCAAGCCTGGGGCACCCTGCCCCTGGGGTTCCCTGCTCCCCGCCTCCTGCCCCCCCCACCACTTCTGCAGGGGGGCTTCCCTTGCCCCCCTGCTGCTTCAGCCACGGGTGGGAGGCTTCACAGGAGGCAGCTCCGGCCCGGCCCGCGTTGGAAACGGCGGGGGGGGCGCCGGGGAAGCCCCCCCCAGCAGGAGCAGCGGGGGGGGCAAGGGAAGCCCCCCGCCCCCTGCAGAAGCGGCAGGGGGTCAGGGGAAGCCCCCTGCCCACGGCAGAAGTGGCGGGGGGGCAGGAGAAGCCCCCCACCCCCTGCAGAAGGAGCAAGGGGGGCAGGGGAATCCCGGGGGTAGGGCATTCCTGGCCCAGCACAGGCCTCCCTGCCCCTCCCCTCCCCTATTTTGAAATAGCATGTCACGGTGGACATGCTGTTTCGATTCCCTCTGTTTTCCTTATTTTGAAATAGCTTTTTTGCTATTTCGAAACAGCTTGTTTCAAAACAAGGGCTTGTGTGTGGACATAGCCTTAGTTCAAACTAACTTTTTAGTTCAAACTAGCTGTCCTTTTTATAGTTTATACTAACTTTAACAAAAGAAAACTTTGGTTCGAACTAGGCAAAACCTAGTGTAGACAAGGACCAAATTAGTCTGGATTAAAGCTCCTTAATCTGGACTAATTTGCTAGTGTAGATATAGCTTAAGAGAACAGGCCAATTATTGAATGTCATCCAGCCCCAAAATTTGGCTAGGGATACCAATAACATAGAATTGCATCCATGACCATCTTGGCCAATACCCACTGATGGGCCTATTCTCTATGAATTCATCTAATTCCATTATAAACCAATTGATAATTTTGGCCTTCGTAATATCCTGAAGCAACAAATTCTTCTGTGTAATGTGTGAAGTACTTCCGTTTGTTTGGTTTAAATCTGCTGCCCATTAATGTCATTGGGTGGCCCAGTACTTCTTGGGTTATATGAAGGGATAAATAACACTTTTTATTCATGTTCTCCACATCATTCATGATCTTTTAAATCTCTGTCATAATCTGCTTAGTTATCTCTTTTTTAAAATGAACAGTCCCAGTCTTAAAATTTTTCTTCATATGGAAGCTGTTCCATTCTCTTAATCATTTTTTTCCTCTTCTCTATACTTTATCCAGGTCTGATGTATCTCTTTTGAAATGGGGCTACCAGAAGTGCATGCAGTGCTAAAGGTGTGGGTATATCCTGGATTTATATAGTGGCATTATGGGTACATCTACACTGTGTGTTTAAGTCGACTTAAGGGTCCTTAAGTCGACTTAAACAAAGCTCTGTCTACATTGCAGGGCAATAAAGTCAACTTTAGCATCAGGTGAAGTCGACTTTATTAAGTCGACTTAAGGCAATGTAGACTTACTAAGTCGACTTAATAAAGTCAACTTAGTGCACTGGGGCAATTAAGTTGACTTTATAAAGGCGAATTAAACCAGGGCACCCATTTAAAGTCGACTTTATAAAGTCGACTTAATGTAGTGTAGCCTTACTAATTCAACTTAATAAGGTCTACTTAAAGTCGACTTTCAGTAGACTTTATTAAGTTGACTTAATAAAGTTGACTTTGCTTTTATAGTGTAGACATACCCATGACATTTACTGTCCTACTATCTATCTTATGGGTAGGCAACCCCTGACACGTGAACCAACGGTGGTACATAAGCCCATTCAGAGTAGCACATGGCACCCTATGTGGTGCAACAGAAATTGCTACTCCTGTCACTGGAAGTCACTCTGGAAGGCTTCTTACAGGGGTGGCTGGGGATAAAAGGGGTCCCTGCCATGCACATGCCCCCATGTGCTGTGAAAAGCAGCAGCTGTTCTCAGTAGCTCTACTATTATGTTTTAAAACAGTTTCCATGCAGCTTAACAGGCATTTCAGTCTTGTGGCCAGGGCTGTAACTAGGGTGGGGTGACTGGGGCAAAGCCTCTGGTGCCATATCTTAGAGGGCGCCACATGGCTGGCAGCTGCAACCCCTACCTGGCCCCTTCTTCCTGTCCGCCCTCTAAAATTCAGCACCTGGAGTGGTAGGGAGCTGGATCCATCCCTAGCTGGCAGTGGCTGGGAACAGATCGGGCCCCAGGATAGATCAGGGCTGGGTTGGGGGAGGATGCTTTGAGGCTGCTTGCCCTGGGTGACAAAACACCTAGTTCTGGCCCTGCCCATGGTTATTCCTTTTAATTTCCATGAAACTAGCTTCCTCAGTTTTGTGCAGTTCGTCTTTCTGAAGTTAAATGCTACAATGACAGGCTTTTTTAATATTCCCCCCAAAGATGTTAAATTCCATTATGTTACAGTCCCTATTACCAAGCAGTTCAGCGGCATTCACTAGTGGGACTAGATCCTGTATTCCCTGGAGGACTAAAGCAAGGATTTCCCCATTTGGGTTTTAGGACTAGCTACGCCAAGAAGCAGTTATTAATGGTAGCAAGAAGCTTTCGCTTTGCATCTGCAACTTTGTTTCCATATGAGGACCACCAGACTAGAACCAGTGTCTACAGCATGAGGGATAGTTAGTGTTTTTACAGAGCTACAAGAAGCCCTACCCAGGACACAGTGTGAAGAATGTGTGACACAGGCTGTACCATCCTATAGAATGACAATACCCAGCAGTGCTCTGATTGGTCAAGCACCCTTATTAACCCCAGGAGTTGGCCTGGGAAGTTGCCTGGGCAACTGCATAGATTTTGGTTTGCTGTGATTCTAGATTTAGACTTCTTTTCACTGTTTCCAGCCTGACCCTGAAGTTTGCCTCCTGACTCTGGTCTGGTTCTAATTCTGATCTCCAGTTTCCAACTTCAGCCTGACTCTGACTCTGATTTCTGCCTCCTGATTCCAGCTTGGTATGACCTCTGACCTCCAGCCTCTGACCTTTGCCTGACTCTTGTTTGCTGAATCTGCTCTTGGAATTCCTCTGACTTCTGCTTAGTGACCATGCAAACTCAGTCCAGCCGTGATCTAGGCGAAATTAAAATGCCCTGATCCCTAATACATCCCATCCTGAGGTGATATGTACCCAGTCCAAATGGGGATAGTAGAAGTCCCCCATTATTACTGAGCTTTTTATTTTTATGGTCCCCATCATCTTCCCTGAGCATTTCATTACCACCATCCTGCTCAAGCAGTCAGTAGCATTCTCCTAATGCTATACTTTTATTGTTCAAGCAAAGAATTTCTATCCATAAAGATTCTGTGGTACAATTTGATTAATTTAAAGAAAATTTTTACTGTGTTTGACTGTTTTCTTTCTCATATACCTCCAGTCCCCTATCACCATGACTTATTCTGTCTTTCCTATAAGTTTGGTACCCTGCTATTACTGTGTCACACTGATTGTCATCATATCATTGAGTCTCTGTGATGCCTAATAAATTAATAGCCTAATTTAATACCAGGTAGTCAGATTCATTCATCTTAGTATTTAGAGTTCTAGCATTTGTATATAATCACTTATAAAATTTAGTTCTGACTTTATTGGAGTAATTGAATGGGACTCTTTTTTCATTTGACGATTTCTTATCAATTCCAACTGGTACTTCAAATTCTATCCTCTTTTTTTTACTAGGATATAGAGGATTCCTGTTAATAGATTCACTACCTACCCCCATGGTATGTCTCTGTTTGAAATATGCTTATTTGTGGCCCAATAGAAATATTCTGCCTTCCAGGTCAACCCTGAGTGACCCAGAAAACATCAAGCTTCTCGTGTAAGTGCAACGAGAGATAAAAACATAGTCAGAGCATTTTATATTATAACATAACATTAATGTTAATATTGTAATAACAAATAGGAAATAGCTTTTTAACAAGCTGGCAATTGTAATGTTCATCCCTGATTTGTCATTTTTTCAAGTAAGTCAACTCTGCACCTTTCATACTATCAGTCCAAAGTATGGACCAACAGAGTGTGAGGATCCATGGGTCCTCACCCCAGGTCTGTAGGTCACTACTGCATTCACAGTACCACCCAACAGGTCTACTGGCAATTGCCATATTGGGAAGTTTTCAACATTACATGTCATTAAATCTACTGCCCACAGGGACCTGACTGGAGGATCTCCAGAGTTCCAGGTTGGCCCATGTGTACTATCTAAGCCAGAGAGAGCCACAGGAAGTTGTATGTGCAACAAGCTTGATCCTGACATGCTGCAGATTCTGCTGACTGATATCCAACTCCAAGCCACTTCATAGAATCATAGGACTGGAAGGGACCTCATGAGTTCATCTAGTCCAACCCCCTGCTGAAAGCAAGCCCACTCTCACTAAATCGTCCCAGCCAGGATTCTGTCTAACTGAGCCTTAAATGTTTCCAAAGATGGAGATTCCACCACCTCTCTGGCTAACCCATTTCAGTGCTTTACCAGTTCCTGACTTCAGCCCTGCCCTGTTCTTGGTCCCAGCTCCCGTCCTCTGATCCTGATGCCTTTGCTTGACCCTCAAATTCCAATTTCTGGCTTTGACTCTAGCTTAACTCTTAGCTCTGGCACGTGGCCTCTGAGTCTGGTTCTGACCTTCAGTTCCATTTCCTGGTGCCTGACTCCTACTCTGCCCACTGGGCCTGACCACTCATGTCCGATTCCCTGATGCACAAATGACCTACTCCTCCTATCATCCTCCTTTATGCTCCTTCTCACTCATTCTCCTCCACATTATTAAGATATGTACATGAGCATATTATTTTAATTTATATTGCTTTCTCCTCTTTCCAAAATGCCTCTTCTCTAACCCACAAATAATCACCAGAGTAATTTTTCTTCCTGTGCGGCCATTAATGGGATAACAGGACCCCCCAACCTTTTTCAACTTTGGTGCCTTTGGACCATGTCAATAGATTTACACCAGCATAAAATCACTGCAAATAAGTGCATTATCAGGTCCCAAGAGTGTGAACTCTTTGGCTGTCTTCACTGTAAAAACCATCAAGATAGCCAACCCGATGTAAGAAACACTCCTCTTTTAGCAGTGAAGACATGGGCTTCGTGTTGTGCAGAGCCAGTTCTGAGGGATGGCTTTCCTAAGTGCACATTGGTAGGAGTGATTATGGGCAGGCAGATGTGGGCGCAGGGCCAATGGACCCGCAATTAGCTAAAGTCACCATTTTCCCCCACCACCACAAAGATGAAATGCAGTAGGCTATTGCAACCATGAAGCAACTTTGCTGTCTCAGGGCAAGGCCTTACAGATCTCCCCATCTTACAGCCTGGTTATTTGGGAATGCCTGGAGAGCAAAGGTTTGCTGTTTATTGACGATAAAGTTTGTCTGCATACCACTGCCTATTTGTTGTGTATCTAGGCAAGCAGGCCATAGTATTGCAGTAAATTCTTCACACTGATTGGGATTTTCCAAAAGCCCTCATGTTGCCAGAAAATGTTTTCAGGTTTCTTTTCCTTCCTTCAGGTTATAATACAAGAGGGGCCAATTACAGAGGGAAGGAAAGGGTTAAATATGTCATGGAGAATCATAGTTTGCACAGAAAAAGAAAATGCTTCAAAGAGTGTTATGTATGCACAAAGTCAGGCCAATTTTTTTTTTTTTTTTAATTTTCTTAAATACAGCCATATAGTTTCAAGGATGCCAAATCTACAGATAATAAATTGTAGACATATGTCAAAACTTCCATACACTTCAACATGAGCTCAATATGACTTTAATTATGTACAGTTTGGATAGCTGGAAAAAATAAACAACAATTAGCTATTACAAAGACAAACTCGCAGACGATTGTTGCTGCCTGGAATTAAACCACATGCAAGTGACAGTGGAACCTCTGTCACTGAATCACTTCTGGAACGTGTTGATTACTTTAACTCATCTGGAATCAGGACATGACTCATCTCCAACCCAGAGACCAAATTGACTGGTTGAATGGAAAATGTCAACCAAAACAGGCTATTGAATGAACTGCAAGGACCATTTTCATGGTAGATTTGAAGTCTGATTCACCATTGCCTTGGAAAGAGACTGCAAAACATAATAATTCTAATTGGGTAACATTATGCACTCAAGGAGTTCTATGGAGCTTTTAAAGACTAACATTTATTTATCACATGAGTTCTTGTAACAAATACATGTATTCAGGGGTGTCGCTGGAGCTGGGCACACAGCCCTGGGTCTGTTGGGGCCCCGCCTCTCCCGGTCTCCGTTCCGATTGGGCCAGAGATCCAGGGCCCAGCCACCCATGGCCGTGGTGGCTGCTCCGTCCCCATCCTTGTCCGGGGGTGTGGCCTGCGGTCAGGGGCCCTGGCCTCCGGGTAGGGGGCAGGGCCTGGTCCAGTGCCCCAGGTCCTTTCCTGGGGCAGCGATGCTTCTGCATTTATTAGTTTTTAAATTGCCATAGGACTCCTTGTTTGTTTTGCTGTAATATACTAACATGGCTACCCCTCTGGAAATTAGGCACTCAGTTTGCACTGGAGTAAACAACTGCATAAGGTGTGGCGCAGAGATGAATTGCACCTTTTGTTTTATTATTTATACCTATTTTTTAAAATAACTTGTCTTTTCTGCTGACATTATTTATACAGTATCTGCAGTTAACGTTGGAAATCAATGTAATCAATTTACTGGTGTTACATAGGCTCTTTTGTCATGTAGGTGGTTAAAATGTTCCTCAGAAGGCACATTCATTCTTGTTCAGTTAAGATTTTCCAAATTTTTCTGATTCACATGGGAAGAGACTCTGACCAGATCGTTGATTGCAATATTGGGATTGCTAACAAAACTTATGGCAAGCGCTGATGCATGACTAATGTGTATTTAAACATCTGTTAAATCTAATGGAAGTTACATAAAGCAGGGTCTTTGGAGTATACTGAGTAATTGTTGTTGTTTTCCAGATAATGCTAAGCTTTAGGACGGCTTTTTAGAAGTTTCACTACTGTAAGACTTTGCTAAAACATGCCTGTTTTGTCATATTAGCCATGTTGAATTGTGGGCACAATTAGTTATGACCACACTTTCCTTGATGAACAGAGTTCTTGGTTTTTTTGTAATTTCCTTATAACACAACTCGAGGAGAGAGCTAGTAGAACTGTTCAATATATTCATTATAAACCTAGCCCCTCTTTGTGTTAATACATCATTTGTGAACTAATCTTTATTCTTCAAACAAATTTATTTTTTGCTTGAGCTTTCATGGGAGAAGATCCCACTTCATCAGATGCTTCAAAGCATCTGATGAAGTGGGATCTTCTCCCATGAAAGCTCATGCAGAAAATAACTTTTTTAGTCTTTAAGTGCCACGGGACTCCTTGGGGGTATTTTTTGTTTGTTTTTTTTTGTTTGTTTGTTTTTTTGTTTTATTGAACTGGACTAACATGGCTACCCCTTTGGATTTTATTCTTCAAATGCATTCATTACATAGTTACCAAATAACATGAACAAATTTTCACAGGTGTGCTGTTCGCTTTGGCCATTTGTTATGTGAACACCATGACTGCAGGAAGTAAATAGGTGAGCCTGCTAGGGGTGACCAGATAGCAAGTGTAAAAAGTCAGGAGAGTGGGTAAAGAATAATAAGTGCCTATATCAGACAAAGCCCCAAATATTGGGATTGTCCCTATACTATTAGGTCATTTGGTCACCCTACTACTCTCATTATTCTGACACCAATTAGTTTCCTGGAGAAGGATGATAGGAATAATTAAAAGAATTAGTTAGTCAGGTTGGTTGGCTAGGTGAGCTAAGTAGCTCAGCAGCAAAAGACTGATAAAATGACATATTGATAAGAAGGGCATGCTGAGGGAGAGAGGTGCTGAGGGAGAGGGAGAGTGCTGAGGGAGAGAGGAAAGGGTGTGCTGAGGGAGTGCTGAGTTCACAGAGGCCTTAGGGAAGAGAGGAAATAGCCGAAAGCACAGGAGATACTTTGTATAGTAATGTTGCACTGGGCCTGTGAAGATGTTGGAAGCAGCTCAAATAAACAGCCGGAAGAGTCTGAGCCAGCTTTGCGGGCTAGAACAGTGGTTCCCAATCTTTTTCAGGCTGGGGACCACCTTTTAACAAAAAAAATCTTTGCACCTCCTCCCGGCTGATTATGTAATCTGGCCCGCACGGGCAGGCTCTGGCCTGCATCACTCTTGTGGTGCCACTGGGACAGCTGGCGAGCAGCCCTGCTGCCACCATGGCCTGCACTGCTGGGGAGCCGAGCCGTAGCAGCTCTGGCCCCCTGCCCTTGCCCCTGCTGGGGGGCCACTGCAGCCCCATCCCCCTGCCAGGATCTGGCCACAGGAGGGGAAAGGCAGCCTTGGCAGGGTGCATCTGGGCTGCAGCTGGATTCCAGGCCCAGTAGGGAGAAGCTCTGTGGACCACTGGGGGTCCCCGGACCACAGGTTGGGAACCACTGGGCTATGGGCCATGGCCTACCACAGACACCTCAGTCACATGGCATTGTTTCTGTTTCCTTATTAGCTGATTGAAATTTTTAAAACAAGAGGACAGTAATTTGACTGCTTAAAACTTTATCCAAAAGATCATTCAGTGACAAAATGGCTTTTCAGCCAAAGTTTTTGTGAAAAATTTTAGTGAAAATTCTTCATGATGTCAAAAAAAAAGTCTGAAGAGACAATGTAAATATTTTAAATTCATTTAGAAAGAATAATTTATGTTTTGAATTTTTTTTCTCTATTAGTAACCCACTTTTAAATATATTTTTGCTTCCCTCCACTCTTCATTTTTCCAGTGGGAAAAAGGGTGGAAACATTTTTTTTTAAATGAGAGAAAGGGGAAGAAAGGAAGTTTTTAAATCTGAAATTGACTGAAAATGTATTCATTTTTGGTTGGAACATTTTTATCAAATAAATAAAGTTCCTGAAATTTCAAGCCAAAGGAAAAATGATCATTTCTCTCCATGAAAATAAACATTAAAATTCAACCAACCCTCAGAATGTTTAACACATTTTCAGCACAGATTTTCCTCTAAAAAGTTATAAACTGTTGAAGAGTTATGACTGTTTTCAGTAACACCCAATAATGGTCTGAAGGCTCATGGATAATGAGAACTCATGAATAATGTCAAAAAGTAGTTGTTAGTAAGGAATCATCATTGAATGAGGGTGTTTTAGAGGGGTTCTGCAGGGACTGATAAAGATCCAATACTAGTCAATGTTTTCATCCATAGTTGTGAAGTAAATATAAAATTAATGTTGATAATATTTACAGATGATGCAAAGATCAGAGTGCTAAATAATGATGAGGACAGGACGTCCATACAGCATGATTGGAACTGTTTGGTAAGCTGGCCCTGTTCAAACAAAGTGTGTTTTAAAGAAGCCAAATGCAAAGCTATATATTTAGCCATAAGAAAAGCAGGCCATGCCTACATAATAGGGCTATAGCTTGGAAAGCAATGACTCTCAAATGGAGGGGTCAGAGCAAACAAGCAAACCAGTATCAGCTCCCAGTGTGATTCTAAAGCTAAAAGTGCTAGTGCAATCTTTGGATATGTAAACAGAGATAAACATTGGTACTGGAATGGTGAGTCAAGTTCTGCTCTCCACATTTTTAAAAGAAAATGGGGGAAGGTTCAGAAAAAAGCCTCAGAAATTATTCAGATGACTTACAGTGAGAGACTTGAAGACCTTTATAGCTATATCCACACACAGGGAGTTAAATTGATTTAGCTTGAAGGGATTCAAGCTAAATCAATATAACAACCATTAAACTGATTTAAATTAAATCAATTTAACAGGTCCCCACAAATTGAACTAGCATGTCCAGGGCAGGACTTGCTAGTTTGATTTAGGAAAGGGGCAGCCTGGGAGATGTGGCAACATGGCCCCCTGGCTGGGGGGGGCAAGGTATCCCCGGCTGGCATTCCCTGCTGCTTCCAGGGCAGTGGGGGACTGAAGTCCTGGGCGCCCTGCATCCCCAGCTGTTTCCAAGGCAGCAGGGGCATGGAGCCTGGGGCATTCTGCATCCCCTGCCACTTCAAGGGCAGCAGGCACAGGGAGACGAGCGCGCCATGCACCCTGGGAGGAAGGTCAAGCCATTGATTCAAAACACTGTTGTTTCAAAACAACACGTCCCAATGGGGTTGTTTCAAAACAACCATTTTGCTTCAATGGCTGTTTCGATTACTTACCAGGTTTTAGTGTTTAGATTTAAGTTTTGTTGTTTCGATATGACGGAGTTCATCATATGGAAACAACAAAATGTCATGTGGACCTAATTTCTTTTAAAGTGAAACAGCCATGGTTGTTTTGCTTTAAAACCTACATGTGGACATAGCTTATCTGTTTAGCTTATCAAAAAGTATCAGAGGTCACTTGAGTACAATGTATAAATTACCTTTATGGGGAGAAAATATCAGATACTAAAGGGTCATTGATACAGAGGAGAAAGGAATATGGTTAATAGAAAGGACTTTAGCTGAAAGCTATGAAATTGGCAAGACAGCCTGACTCCCAACAGGGAGGAAGTCACTTGGCTTTCTTGCCCAGCTCCCAGTCAGGAGTAGGATCCAGGCACCCAGCTCTCCACGGGTGTGGGGACAACTGGGCTATAATTCCCAGTTTTCTTGCTAATTTCATGGTTCCTGCTGTGAAATTGACAAGACAGCCAGTGTAATTAACACAATGTCTACACAGACACTGCATCACCCTAACTACACTGACATAAGCCCTATACCTTGCATGGAAGTGGAGTTACTATGTTGGTGTAGTAGGCCAGTGGTCCCCAACCCGTTCAGTAAGATGGTATACTTCAATGAGACAGACAATTCCATGGCACACCCACTTTTTTCAGCTGAACTGATTGCTCATAAGCATCACATTTACTTGCATTTACTATGGTTACAGTCTTATTGGAGAGGTTTGCAACACAGTGCATACAACAAGCTAAAGAAGGATCAAATGCATTAATGTTTCAGACCGCGAGAAAAAAACACAAGTCATTTCAATTTTGCCCTTTAGCTACCTGAGTTTAGAATGTTCATATTTTAGAATCAAAAGACCCAGACCCTGCTTTTAATTTGATGATTACTGTTCACAGGTTTTCTGAGTTATAATTTTGGTTGGATAGAATATTGTTTAAGATGAAACAATTTTTGTTTTACATTGATTTTCATTACCTTTGTACAAAATTTCATGGCACACTTGGACAATTCTCATGGCATACCAGTGTGAGGGCACTTACATCAGCAGGAAGAAGGCTATGGAGTAGACACTGACGTAGGTTATGTCTATACTGGAGGCTTAAGTTGACTTAAGTAACTCCAGGGCCTTATTTGGTGTTCCATAAGTCGACTTAAGCACTTGCTTAAGTCAACTTAATAACTCTCACCCTTGAAGTCGACTTTAAGGGTTAAGCCAACTTTATTAAGTCGACTTAACAAATGTGGCCATTGAAGTCGAGTCAATAAAGTCAAATTAAGCCAGGATTGCCATTTAATTTGGCTTCATAAAGTCAGGGGCTGGACAGCTGGCCCAGGGGTGGGTCAGGACCACAGAGCCCAGCCTCTGGACCAGCCCAACCTGCCCACCCCACCAGCACCAGCAGGGCATAGGGCCTTCACAGCATGGGGGCCCTGGTCACAGTCCCCATTGGCCCGTGCATTATTTCATCCCTTTTCACTCTGCCCTACTGTATATCAAATGGTGTTACAAAAATTGTATTAATTAACATAATATATAATGTTGGATAAGTACATGATCTTATTTCTCAGGAAAAGGCTGAATGGCAAATGCAGAATAGCAAAAGTACTTGCCATATGTTGGCTGCTTTTGTATATATGATGTACACAATGTCACCCTTCTTAGATCATATTCAGTTATTGCACAACAGCTAGGTTTTTTAAACTATCCTCTGTTGCTGCTAGCAACTACCCAGATTAGCACATCATAACACTGCTGAGTTCACAGAGTAGACCAGGGTACTTTCTCTCTCTGTGAACCATATTGGGATGAGGCATCATACTGAGATGTTAAACTGCTAAACCTAATTGAAAGGAAGATGTGTTGATTTAGAAGCAAACCAGACAGTCTCACATATTAGAGGAACTCCAGGATGCTTAGTCCTTGGGGAGCCAGCTGTCAAACTGTGGTCTGGATTAAAGCCGTGGTGTACTGTGGCCACTGTACTGGTATAGGTTTTTCTCCATGCTAATTCACTTAGTGGAAACCTATCTGTTTACCCCTGGTAAGAAATGAAAGGGGTTTGAGTTTTTAATTTTTCTTCCTTTTTTTTCCCCCTGGAAATAATTTGTTTCAAGGCCAGTACACACACTATGCGTGCCCTGGCTTTTTAAAGACTATTACTGTTCCAGATGGTATTTTTTGTTTTCTTTAAAAGGTTTCCACCTAAAATAATTCATGAAGCAAATAAATCAAAGCTCATATTAGGAGGAAGAAGGTAAATAGTGACAGATTTAGTGACATGCTGAAGCCTGTCTGACATAACTACTGTCTTTTGCTTCTTCATTTCATTTCAACTGCAAAAATGCAATAATACATGATAAGGAGGAGAGAATTCTGTGCAAATCCTAGCTATGAGGCTGTAATCAAGCATTCTGTGGTAACAAGGTTCTTTGCTCTAAATGTTTGACATTTATATCAAGGTGTGGAAGTTACAGAATGCTGTCTTTTTCATTTCTGATTTTAAAAGACATGAATGCAGTTTTATTTATAATCTTTGACTAGTGTTTGGGGGAATTCAATGCTCTGTGAAAGTCCTGTATTGAAACTGCTAGAGGCTGACAGCCCCTCTCCCTACATCAGTAATTCAGTCTTCCCAGACTGCCTCACCCTCAGCCTGTGATGACCACCTCAAGAGCTGAGGGGGGAGTTCATTGTCCATGTCCTTTCATTCCATGGTGTTTGCTGAGACTACCAGCTAGGATGTCTATTAGCATCAGTTGTGATTGTATTGTATAGAAAATGGTGATGATAATTCAAGCTGTTCCTTTAGTCTGTAAAGGTTTCTTAGTCCTGTTTGCCTGTTAGGAAGCTCTGTAGGAAAGCAAGTGGTCAGACAGAGTAAACTGCAGCCAGACTGTCTAAAGTAAGATGGGCTGAGCAGTGCCACTCTGTTTTATGGAGCAGCCTGCTTTGTCTCTCTCTGTCTTTGGGTGTGAGGAGGGGGGTTCATTTTTTTGGAGGTAGCCATTATGTGCTATTATTCAGCATTCTAAGAAATAAAAAATAGTTAGTTATGTTGCATCTCTCCAGCAAGAGAATTTATGCTTTTATTTAACTTCTCTTTTTGGATGATGTGAAACATAACTGTGATCAGGACTGACAACAGGAATTCGAGGCCCCAGGGTAGAACAGTCCTTACCCATCCATTCTGCCTTTAGTTCCACCCCTTCTGCCCACAGGTATGCCCACAGTTCACCCCAGGTCCCATCCCTTCCCCTTCCTGACAACTCACTGGCAGATCCCTTCCCCCCATCACTTGGTCCCCCTCCTCTCTTCCACACTCCTCCTTCCCCCAAGCAGTGAGCAACAGCTGGAGAGGCTGAATGGGCAGAGAGGAGGGACACTTCAAGCAGTAGCACAGGGAGTGAGCAGAGAAAAGGAGGTATATACATGGTTAGTAACAGCTGGGGGCCTGAGCAGGGATGGGGGATGCAGTTGCATGGAGGCCAAGCAGGGAAAGGCGCGCTGAAGAGCAGGGAAGAGCAGGGTTAGACTGTGGGCAGTGCCACAGGTGGAAAAGGTGTAACATGGAGCTAGCGTTCCTGAGGGAAAACTTTTATCACATTGTCCATGGCCCAGGCCACCCTTAAAATCACTGGGCCATGGGCAATTGCCCCTTTGCCTCGCCTCTCCACCATCAATTGGACCTGACCGAAAAAGTGTTACTTTTTGATCTATCCTGAGTATTTCTGAGCTGTCTGTTAACTTGAGGATATGAATGCTCTCCCAGTGGGATCTGGACTGAATGCAACACCCTCATTTCACATAAGCCACTTGAGCAACCATAATATAGCAGACTTCAGTAACCTGAATTGGATTTCAAATAGCGACCTAGATGTGATGGGGTATTTTTAATCTTCTACATAGAAATGGATAGCAATTTTTTTGAGACTTTAATTCCCCCCAACCCCAATCAGGATGAAATCGAGACTGTTATGTGAAAAACCAAGTCAAGCAGTCAGTAATAGCCAATAGCCCAGTGGCTAGAGTATTCACCTAGGATGTAGCAGTTGTCAGGACTTGAACAAAATAACCAGGCTATAGAGACTATCAGGCTCTCTTTCTGTGATTTGGAGCAGAAATGCCATTCTGGACTTGAGAAACCTTCCCAATGGAAATTTAGTCAAAAAACAGTCCTTTCCTGCTAAATCTGTAAGCTCTGACAAATTATAACGTTATAGCAATGTAACCCGTTTTACTGAAAAAGAATTCTTATGAGTTCTTCTCCTATTTCCATAAAGGAAACCTGAGCTGTGTTTTACCCAGCCAGTCCAGATCCCTTGTTAACATTTCTGTATCTATCACGTAAAGCCAGTTCAGTAAATCCATTCACCCCTCTTTGGGCTGGTGGCCAAGTGGTAGGGTATGTCTGCACTTGCAAGTTAGTTTGAATTAAGGAAGTTTAATTCGAACTAACTTAGTACCTGTCTACATGAGGCTTTCATTAGTACCTGTCTACATGAGGCTTTCATTAGTACCTGTCTACATGAGGCTTTCATTAGTTTGAAATAAGGAATTTCTTAATTTGAACTAATGAAAGCTTAGTTCGACCTAATAAGACCTGCCAGGTAATTAGAACTAAGCCCTTAGTTCAATCATTACTTCAAACTAAGGATGATGTAGACAAGGATTAACCCTTAGTTCAAACTTAATAAGTTCAAACCATGGGCAGTTAGTTAGAATTAACGAAGTGGACTAATTTAAACTAATGTTAGTTCATATTAGTCCATGTTGTTAATTCGAACTAATATGTTCGAGTTTAGGTCAAACTAAACTCAAATGTATTAGTCTGAATTAACAAATTTGTATTAACTTTTCCTAGTGTAGACATAGCTGTAGTGTTTCCTTTACAAATACCTCTGACATATACCCACTGCATATAGATTAGGTTTTTCCTCATCCCCTTGAGTATGTCCACACGCACGTTTTAAATTGAAATAACACTGGTTATTTCGATTTAAAAATGTTTGTGTCCATAACATTTCCTTATTTCAAAATAAGGAGCTCCCTTACTTCAAAATAAGGAAAATCATTTTGATATAATAAAACCTACTTTTATATTGAAATGAGGGTTATCTTGAAACTGTGGTTTTTAAAATAACCCCATGCGGCTCTGTTATATCGATATGACCCACATATTGATATAACAGTTGACCTTCCTCCCAGGGTGCATGGCACCCTGGAAGGAAGTCCCACTCCCCTCAGCACCCTGGCCAGGGAGGGAGGGGAGGTGCAGGGGGGCGCAGGGAGGCCCAGCCCCACCTCCAGCTGGCCAGGCAGCCGGACAGGGAGCCGGCGTGCCCATCTTCCCCAGCTTGCCGGCTGCTGGCCAGGCGGCGGGGCAGGAAGCTGGCTTCTCCGCCTTCCCCGGCTTGCTGGCTGCTGGCTAGGTGGCCAGCAAGCCAGGGAAGCCGGCTCCCTGCCCCGCTGCCTGGCCAGAAGCCAGCAAGCTGGGGAAGGCAGGGAAGCCGGCTCCCTGCCCCACCACCCAGCCAGCTGTGGGGAAGTGTGGGGGGTGAGCCTGGCACCCCAGCTTCCCTGTCCCCACTGCCCTGCAAGTACTGGGGCATGCAGGGTGCCCCATGGTCCCTATCCGGCTGCCCCACCAGCAGCAAGGGATGCAGGGCGCAGGGGGATCCCTGCCCTGGGGACTTTTTTCCTTTGCCTGGCTCTCCAGGTGAGAGCCAGGCAGTGGATTAGGTGGTAACATGGCCCTGCCAAGGGGCCATGTTGCCACACGTCCCAGAGTGCCCCTCTCTCAAATCGAACTAGCAAGTCCTTCCCTGGACATGCTAGTTCAATTTGGGTTTTTTTCATCTGGACATGGCAAATTGATTTTACTTAAATTGATTTAACTATTTTTAAATCAATTTGGTTAAATCGATTCAAATAGAATCGATTTAACTGGCTGTGTGTGGACATAGCCCTCAGGTGTATTGTTCAGGGTTGTAAATGTGTGTATCTAGAAAAAAATATTTTTCTTTTTGGCCTTAGGTATAGAACTCATTCATAGTACTTGGGAATCCAATCCTCTGAGGTTTACTGATGAAAAACTCTTAATTTTCTCAGTTTAAGATGGAAAGTGAAAATGTGCTGGCAAAGCTGAGAAATTGTATATTTATCATTATGTTCATATGCTGATACAATAGTGCTGGATCATGTGTGACAGTGTGACAGCTTTCACAAAGTAGTACATCAAGTTACTGACACACTCCAGTGCCTTTAAAACCTGGCACATTAATGTCCAGCTCAGTTGCTCCTAACTGTGTTGATCAATTATTTGAAAGAATCATTAACGGCTTTCAAAAAATAAAAAAGCACTACCCTACATACTAATTGTCATGCTCCTATAGCAGCAAAATAAATAGATTTAAAACATTTTCCAGAAGAAGGGAGTGAGTGGTTTTGTCGAAGTGCCTACCTATATAGTGGAGTTTGTTCGGGGGGTATAGGCCCTACCTTCCTAAAACTTAGAGCATCAATTTGCAGTGATGTTGTAAGGACATCGACAACCCAGCTATATATGGCCTACTTGTTACCTGTGATTTATTCATAACATAAATATTCATGATAATAATATTTACCTTATTTGTAATGCACTTTGAGATCTACAGTTGAAATTATCAACCACTCAAATTAAAATCAGAATTATATTAATTGTATTAATATTTATACATTATCATTAATAATAATTATGAATCCTCAAGGCCAGAGTCAGTTGATCTGTCCAGTTTCTTGCAGCATTCTGTATAAAGGCCATCTTCTTTCAGTGCCTCAAACTCCACTGGAGCAACACTAAAGAAATGGTCCATAAAGTATAATAGTTAAAACCTGATTGTCAGTGTATGTAAAGCTTTTTAATCTGAATCATTATCATTATTTTTATATAGTTTTAGTAAGTAATATTTGCTATGCATCAAGATAGCTGATCTAATTGTTGCATTAGAGCTCATTGTATTTTCTTCTTCTTAGTGCAGATATGTAGAAAGATTTGTCGGTAGTACCAAATTGTCTTCACATGCATGCTGGCTATGATAGTATTTTCAAAAAGTCAATACACTGCAAATGTGGAAGTAATAAGTTGCAGAACTGTAGGATAAATAACGTATCATGCACTGTTGACTGCGTCATCTACACCTTTCTTGCTAATTTATCTCCACTGGGACTATTCATAGTATCCCAAGTCCCAGAGGTGCTTTGGATAACCCCTATATAAAAATACAATGCAAGATTATTGTTTCCTTTTTTACATCATCCCAACTCCCTTGGGCTACGTCCACACACACATCATTATTTCGAAATAAGTTATTTTGAAATGAGTTATTCCGAAATAAAGTCCTTATTTCAAAATAAGTTAATTCGAATTAAGGGAAAGCCTGCTTTTGAAACAGCTGTTATTTCGAAATAAGGCCGTTTGGACATGTTGTTTTGAAACAGTTGTTTCGAAACAATGGTGTTGTTTCGAAACAACATGTCCAAACGGCGTTATTTCGAAACAACCATTTCGAAATAACAGCCGTTTCGAAATGAATGGGGTTTAAGCTGTTTCAAAATGATGGTTCTTATTTCGAAATGACAGAGCCTGTTATTTCGAAATAAGAAAACGTCTTGTGGACATGCGGTTTTTTATTTCGAAACAACCAGTGTTGTTTCAAAATAAAAGACTCGTGTGGACATACCCTTGAATATAGAATTTTTCTATTCATGAGCACGCCTAACTGTCCCAAACTCATGCTGATGAAATTTGTATACTGCCCCCTCTGGTATTCATTCCTGATCATATTAAGCCGAATACAGCACCTTTCAGATCTAGGTCATGAGCATGAATATAAGTAGGTTGGCAGTGACGGAAAGTAGGTTATTCGGCTGCTGTGTGAAATGAGCTGGATGATATCAATCTACTTACTATTGGACAGGTTTCCTCAGCACAATCAAATAACATCACAACCGGCACTAACTGGTGTCCCCCTTGGCAATCTCCACTGAGGTATCAAAGATTGAATGGACATGAAGACAAAACCACCCTGTCACACTAGAGATGCTGTATCCAGGTCAGGGTTGAGGCATATCAGTGGCATTTTATGCAGCATGCTTGGCAAAGCTTGCACGGCTGCTAGCTGGTTAATGGAAAGAAAAAGGACTTCAATTTCCAGGGCTTTTCAGTCTGACACATTTCATCAGCACGACAATTTGTAAGCAAAAAATCAAACAAATAGTTTAATCCTATGATGTCAGAACAAATTAGATGCTACAGGCCTGATTCTCCATGCTGTTACACCAGTTTTATGCTGGTGTAATTCCATTAATTTCAAGTGCATTACAGCATCGTAAACCCAATGCGACAGCCATGGAGAAATAGGGCCCATGCTACAGCCCTTAAAGACGTTTAAAAAAACCCCCAGACCTTGCTGTGTTATTAGAACTGTTCTGGATCGCAGGCTGTCTGCGGACAATGCAGAGCCAATGCTGCTACCTCATTCCCCCTTGAGGAGGGGAAGGCGTAGTCACTGTTTTCACATGGAATTGTTTTGTTCATCTTTCCCTTCTTTCCCAGCTCTTTCAGCTTACCTCGTATTGGTGCAGGTCAAGAAGGTTGCAAGTGGAGTTGCTTACTAAATCTCACAGCTGTTTGAGTGGAATTAATTGGCCTGCTTGCAGTTTAAAGCACTGCTGCCTATTAGCATTGGTCCTCTTTGTTGTCCAGATGTGAAACCATTGACTACATTTCAGAAGCATGTGAAAAAGATAATTACCTGGCATCTGCCCTTTCCTCCCTGTTCACCATTAAATGGTTGCTTTGCCAAGTCAAACCCTGGAATGAGGGAGAGATGAAGCTACTGAACACAAAGTTGGCACAGCACAATGCTTTGCACAGTTGCCACAGGGTTTCTGTTAGGATCACCATGTGTATCTGAAGAGGAGAACTATCTTGGTTTTCAGGGCTTCAGATCTCTCTGGGTTTTGCAAAAATCAGTTGTTTGTCCTCGGTGTCTAAATCTCTGTGGGCTGGCTAACTGAGCTAGTGAATGTGACAGCAAGCTGGTTGAGTAACCTCACAGCCCTCTTCACCAGTTTGAGTCCTGCCTTCTCATCTGCCCCCCCTCCTCTGTGTGTGACCCATGTCTCTGTCCAAATCCATTTGTTTGAATGCAGTGAAGCTCAGTCAGGGTGGAGCAACAGAACTCAATCAAAACAGGAAATCCAGACAAGATGAACTGTGTATGATTCTTTTGCTGGTCTGGATCAGAAAATAGATAATGTTTAGCAACACATTTTAACGAATCCATTTCTAAACATGAGTGTGCACAGATTTTAATATCTTTCAAAATATTTTAGCTGGTTGTGATCAACCCAAGGATATTGTACAGGTTATACTGTGACCAGATGAGAAATGGAATAGCCTGGTTCTAAACAGCTCAAGCTTGAAGTGAAAAAGGCAAAGCCCATGTAAAGCAGTGGCAGGAAGATTCAACTAAAAAGTAAACTGCTGCTGTGAATCTAGTCATTCCTAAAGAAGAAATGCTAAAAAGAAACTAGATAACTCTTATGATAAGAATTTCTATATTGCTCATCCTTGTCATATTTCACCACGAAGCATAATACCTTGCTCTTCTATAGACTTCATAAAACTTCAGAGTTCCTAACAAACATTAATTTAGCCTTCCAACATCCTTGTGAGATCGGAAACTATTATCCCCAATTCATTGGATACAGCACGGTATCTGAACCAAGAACTTTCTTCCTCCCTTTAAAAATGTGTGCTTGAACTCTGATGGAATGATGGATGCTCAGCAATTCTGAAAATCAAACTGCCTACGTCCATTGAAAATGGAGAGCGGTTCTTAATCCCTGGAGTACAGAGCTTAATCTTAGTGGGATGCTATTATTGTTTTATGAATTAATCATTGGCCTTGTTATGCATAATATTGGCATGATCAAAAACAGGAGTGTGTGATAATGCATCCAAATTTAGTGTAATATGCTGAAGCAACTCAACAAAACTGGCTGGGATCATCTTGATTTGCATTCTGGAAATAACTGTTTCCAGAGACCTTAACTAAAATGCAGTGTATGTCTTTAAGAGATTCTATTTACAGTGCCTGCACATATAAGATTGCCCATACAAGCCATCATGCACATTTACAATTGCCCTTCACTTTCAGTCAAGGTTCTCAAAGCACTGTACAACTTAATGAATGTTGTTTCAAAACCCAGGAGGCAGGTACATATTACTAACTTCATGTTCAGATGTTCCAAAGGAGTAGCCGTGTTAGTGTAGTTCAGCAAAACAAACAAAGAGTCCTGTGGCACTTTAAAACTAAATAAATTTATTTATCGCATAAGCTTCCATGTGAGAATATCTTCAAAGTGTCTGATAAGGTGGGATTTTCTCCCATGAAGGCTCATGCAATAAATAAATTTGTTTAGTCTTTAGGTGCCACAGGACTCCTTGTTTGTTTTTCACGTTCAGAGAAAGGGGATGTGGAATAAAGATGGTAGTGACTGGCTCAGGGACAGCTACAGTCTGTGTGGAACAGAGCCCAGATTTCCTGGGCCAGGAAATCCTGGCTCCCGATTCTGTGCTTCAATTTCCTTCCTCTCTCTGTGAACTCAGGCTAATTTAGACACCCTCATCTGTACTGTATATAATAGATATGCATCTTCATCTTAAGGATTATCATAGTCATCAGATCATCATCAAATCCAGGAATAGGTGATCAGTAGTCAACAGCATTTCTTTTAGCTAAACCAATTTATAGTTCTGAAAACTCCTCTGGAGATGTGCGCTGCATTAGCTATGAACCAAGACATTCTCACACTTAAGTTGCTGAATATACAGCTGCCGATGGTGAATATGAAGAGTATTTGGGTGATATGTTTGGTAACATAAAATATCTCACAGGAAGAGTACAAGTGTGACTCTGAGTCACATTGCACTGACACTTGTGTTTCTATGTCTGCTTTTCTCAAACTCAGCTAATGCTCCAGGCAGAACATCCTATGATTAGTCACCATAGCAAATTAATTATCATGCACAAATCAAGATGAGTTTTTTAAATGCTTTCACTGCAAGAGGGGAACTGTCTCATAATAGGGTTTCAAGAGCACAAAGTGAACATGCAGAAAAGAGTGATTAGGAATAGATGGAGGGAGAAATTGAACGTGGAAAGTAGGAAAAAACATTCAGATCATAAACAAATTTTGGTTTGTCAAAACATTTTTTTATTTCAGTTTTTGTTTATAGGATATTTGGTACCAAAATTGCCATGAATAAAGCTTTCCAGTAGATAGTGCTGAGACTGAGGCCCATGTACCTATCGAGGAACATATGCAAGGCATATATTAAATCTGCTAACCCAGTACTTTCAGAAAGGCATCAAGAGCTATAGTGGCATCTTTATGCATGAGGCACTCACACACTAACACCCATTCATGCTAAGACAATTATGCCTGGGAATCCCTTGTGCTGTGGGAAGAAATGTATTCTTAGTGTGCATTCAGGAGAAGGAAGGCCATGAATGCTCAGTCAGTCAAGAGGAAGTTTAGAAGAAATGTGCAAGACTTTGCATAGGCTGGCTAAATATACTGAGTTCCAGGAGGTGCTATCAAAGGGGTAGAATATGGCCAGTCCCTATGCGGTTCTCATACACCCACATTCCCTGCAGCTCACCCACTTCACAGTGGTTAGTCAGAAACCCATCAACGGGCAACACGATATCTCTACCCCTAACCCCCTTGGGGAACATGAGGTACTCAAGGGTGCTGGAACTACTGCTCTGGTGTGTGTATCCTAGGAAATCAGAATCATCAGAATCTAGCCAAGTAAGGCAGCGTTCCTATTAGGATTCCAGCTAAATGCAGTCCTTCAGCATCCCCCTGTATTATGCTGGGAACCATGGTGCCCAAACAGAGTAGGCTCTAATCCTGTCCCCACTAAAGTCATTGTGAGTTGTGACTTGAATAGGGATAAGATCAGTTGTATAAATGCACATCCCCCTCCCCCCCAGTGTTTGTTTGTAAATGCAACTGCAGAGATTTCTGTGACACCTGAACTGGTCACACACATAGCTAGACTTGGGTCCCATCCAGCTAACATATCTTTCCACATTACATTGACTCAGATTCCTTTTCTGCTAAGGAAAGAGAAACTTGCCAAATATATATTCAAATATATATATATTTTCAACTTCCTCCAACCCACCCAGAGCTCAAACACTGCAAACATAAATTGATGATATACTTTAGGTACCTCTCATCACACAAAATTCCTGGTTATCTTAGTCACTAGCTATCAAATCACATGCCACTGTTACTTATCTTACACCAGCTAATGGCAGTAGTTTACATATTTTGAAAGGACCTGGGTAGCTACTGACTAGATGAAAAAACCTTCACATGATAAAAAAAAAAGAAGCTGTCAACAGCCTATATTAGCAAAAATTTTCATGAGTTTTGGGACCTTTATTTACAGTTAGTATTGGGCTGAGATAATATATAAGCTTTTTGATGCAGCTTACTCTCTTTGGCCTTTGAGCAGGTCATGGTCACATAGTTTCAGCTTCCCCATCTATAAAAGAAGGACAATAGTATTTGCCTCTTATTGCTCCCAGAGAATTTTGTGATAATTTATTAGTCAATGCTTGCAGAGTGGTTAAATTGCTCTATTCTGTCATTGTCCTTTATGCATTAAATATGCTTAGTGTCAAATCAAACACACATAGTCACTTTCTTCATATAGGGAACATTCCCCATGTATGTAATACACACGTGTAAAACAAAGTCTAGAAAGAAAAGAGAATGTTGGTTCATTTAGTTTAAAAATTCTCACTGATTCACCCACCTTCAATGTTAGCGCCAGGAATGTGTACTGGTGTCAAAGAGAGCCACAGCCATTATTTCAGGGCTAATTTGTCCACATACGTTCCACAGAATCTTTATTCTCCTGGTGGTTTGGTGCTGGAGACCAATTTGCACATTGCAATAACAAAATAATTTTGCTGCTTGACTACCGCCAAGCTTGATCAATCTGATGGCTGCTGACCTGAAGGCTGAGCAATACCACAGCTAGTATGTGTTCTATTTTTATTTGTAATTAATTGCAATATCATAGCACTAATTAATTGAATTTAAACAGACACCAGGGTCACATGAAACTCAGACTATTGAAAAATCAACAAGAGTCCTGTGGCACCTGATAGATTCACAGATTTCTTCAGGCATAAGCTTTTGTGGGCTCCAATGCACTTTGTCTGATAAAGAGGGGTGGAGCCCATGAAAGCTTATGGCCAAAGAAATCTGTGAGTCTATAAGGTGCCACAGGACTCTTGTTGTTTTTGCTGTACACAGAATAACACAGCTACCCCTCTGGAAATTCAGACTTCCTAGTGGACAAATATTTCTTGGAATGTTAGGTAGATTCTGCCTGTACTTAGAGAGATGGAATCTTGGAAACTCAATTGTCTTCAGTGCAATAGTTTCAAATTCACACCCTTTTAAACAAGTCCAGAATTTGACTCTATGAGTTTTACATCTGTCCTCAGTGGGTGTGATATTTTTTAGCAAGAAATTAAAAAAGCTCTCTAGAAGCTGAAACAGATATAGGGTGCTTGCATTAATTTATGGCATCTGATGTTATGTGTGTTGTTTTTCTAGAAGAATGCAGAGGCTTGGAAGAGTCTTCTTTAAGCAAAGACCATCAATCCTTACAATTCTCAGTAGAGACATGGCTCAATTTAAAGCAGTTACCATTGCTAAATTTGTTGCAAACTATTCAACATGACACTAAACACTGCTAATTTATGGCAACAGTTCAGAAATGCAACTCATTCTGAAACTCTTCATAGCCAGGCATCAGGGTTTTAATCAAAAGAGCAAATCTCAATATTTGTTTATACAGGCTCTCAGGGACTGACCAGAGGGCCATCTGATGCTGATAATGCAAAAGCATGTCTGATTGCTGAGGTGGATAATCATCTATTAAACTTGTGTAACCAGAAATTTATTATCACCAAGGAGCCTGAATCAAACCTTCTGAGTGATGGGAAGGTTTGGATCTGGACCATAACTTTGTAGCTCCTGCCCCCTTATAACATTAAAGCTTTGAATTGTTGCTTCTCAGTTGCACCAGAGAGAGAAATCTCAATATTCACATTGTCATGTAGTCAGTGCTTGATAAGTCTGTACAATAAATCAAACTAACCGGCTCGCAGGTGGTGAGGCAGTGACCCAGAAGGAGGGTTGGTTTCTTGGAGTCCTGGAAAAGAATGAGTTTGAAACAAGGGAACTGAGCAATGATCAGACTGAATGAATCTCTCTCTAGGTTATTCTGCTATCTTCAACCAAAACAATTGTGAATGCTGATTCCAAAACCTGAAAATGAAATAGGAATAAAATATTGCTCCTCATGCTTTGTGGTTTGCTGCTCTCAGTCTCTACATTATTGTTGTTACTGTGTGTGGTTGCGGTAGTTTACTTAGTGATACAGTAGTTTTACAACCAATACAGTAGTACTCAGAATTTATATGCTAAAGTGTCCAGTTGTCCAGAGACACCTAAGATAGATTCATAGAAATCCACTGTAAACTCCATGTCTCAGGCTAATTACTTTTGCTGTTGTTTTGCTGAGATGACAATTCATGACAAAGGCAGGAAACTTATCTTCCCCTGTTTCTGTAAAGCATCAGATATATCAAAGGGACTCTTAGAACAGTAACTGTGCTGGGAATATGAGCTGTGCCTCTGTGTTTGGAAAGTGCAAGCACACTTTAAGTGCTGCTGCAATTGAAATAAAAAATCCTAATAGTCCAAGATAAGAGATGGCCAATCAATTTCCAATTTGCTGGTGTATCAGAATAACTTTAATGTTTAATAAAACAAACAAGGAGTCCTGTGGCACTTTTAAATGCAGATACATAATTCTGTTGGTCTTTAGAAGTGCCACAGGAATCCTTGTTTGTTTTGCTGAACTAGACTAACACAGCTGCCCTTCGGGAATTTAATGTTTACTATTTAAAATATCTAGTGTTTTCACAGAGAGATAAAGTGGCTGCGGTATTTGTTTTTTAGAACAACTTCTGTTGATGAGAGAAACAAACTTGAGCCACACAGAGCTCTTCTTCAGGTCTGGGAAAGGAACTCCCAGGGTCACAGCAAATTGCAAAGTGGAATAGATTGTTTAGCATAAGTAGTTTTCATACATGACTGGACTGTTAACATAGCAGAGTATAGCTTGCTTAGGAAGGATAAGCAGGGAAAAAAGGGAGGTGGTGTTGCCTTGTATATTAAAAATGTGTATAGTTGGACTGAGGTGGAGATGGAAATAGGAGACAGACTTGTTGAAAGTGTCTAGGTAAAAATAAAAGGATTTGAAAACAAAAGAAAGAGGTGATGGATGCAGCTTTTTATCAACAATTAACAAAATCATCCAAAGCACAAGACTTGGTGGTGATGGGAAACTTCAACTACCCAGACATCTGTTGGGAAATAACTCTGCAAGGCACAGATTATCCAACAAGTTCTTAGAATGTATTGGAGACAATTTTTTTATTTGAAAAGGTAGAGAAAGCTACTAGAGGAAAGGCTGTTCTTGACTTGATTTTGACAAACAGAGAGGAACCGATTGAGAATTTGAAAGTGGAAGGTAACTTTAATGAAAGTGATCATGAAATGGTAGAGTTCATGAGTCTAAGGAATGGGAAGAGACAGAACACCAAAATAAGGATGATGGATTTCAAGAAGGCAGACTTTAGCATACTCAGGGAGGTTGGTAGGTAGGATCCCATGGGAAGCATGTCTAAGAGGAAAAACAGCTGAAGACAGTTAGTAGTTTTTCAAAGAGACAGTATTAAGGGCACAAGAACAAACTATTCCAGTGCACAGGAAGGATAGGAAGGATGACAAGAGACCACCCTGACTTAACCAAGAGATTTTCAATCATCCAAAAGATGAAGAAAGAGTCCTGCAAAAAGTGGAAACATGGACAAATCACAAAGGATGACTATAAACAAATAACACAATTCTGTAGGGGAAAAATCAGAAAGGCCAAGAAGGGCCATCCCTAGGTGCGTGCAAGGCCTGGGGGCAATGACCGGGAGGGATGCTCCCCCCATATCTCCTCACTGCGCTGGAGGGGTTGGGCGGGCCATTCCAGAGGCTGGCCTCACACTCTTGCTCCTCCTGGAGGCAGCCACTCTGCCTCAGGGTGTGGAGTGGGCCAGTCTGGGGGCTGGGCTCTGTTTTCTTGACCCACCTCTGGCCCGGCCCTTCCTAACCCCAGGGAGGACCAGCCAGCCCAGGGGAGGGGCAGAAGAGTGGATCCTGGCCTCTTAGCTGATCTGCTCCACCCTTGGGCTGGCTGTTTCTTGCCCTGGGGGTGGGGCGAGCCAGCCAGGAGCAGAGACTAGTTACTGCGCTCCTGACCCCCCCACCTTTGGCTCCGCACCAAAGGAAGAAGGGAGGGGGCAGGGGAAAGCGCGGCTGTGGGGGGCAACAGTGCAGGCCCTGCGCTGTCCACTTCACAGCAAGACAGCACAGGGCCCATGGAACTGCAGGCCTGGGGCAATTGCCTCTCTCACCACCACCTCCCCGAGACAGCCCTGAGGCCTAGGCACATACTGAACTCAAACTAGCTGGAGGCATAAAGGGTAACAAAAAACATTTTTAAAATTACATTAGAAACAAGAAGAAGATCAAGGACAATGTAGCTCCATTACTCAACAAAGATGGAAAAACAATAACAGAAAATGTGGAAATGCAGAGGAACTAAATGCTTGCTTTGTTTTGGTCTTCACCGAGATGGCTGGTGGTGACTGGATATCTGATGTAAGAGAAGACAGTAAAAATGGGAGAGGATGAGAAGCTAAAATAGGGAAAGAACAAGTTAAAAATTACCTAGACAAGTTAGATGCCTTCACATCACCAGGACCTGATGATATGCACCCTAGAATACTCAAGGAGCTGACTCAAGAGACATCTGAGCCTTTGACTATTATTTTTGAAAAATCATGGAAAATAGGAGAGGTCCCAGAGAAGTGGAAAAGAACAAGTATAGTGACCCTCTATAAAAAGGGAAATAAGGAAATCCCAGGGAATTACAGACCAGTCAGCATAATCCCTGTACCAGGAAAAATAATGGAGCAAATAATTGAGAAATCCATTAGCATGTATTTAGAAGAGAATAAAGTTCTAAGTGATGGTCAGCATGGATTTGTTCAGAACAAACCAACCTGATAGCTTTCTATGATGGGTAATGAGCCTTGTAGATAAAGGGGAAGCAATACATGTGGTATATCTAGTCTTTGGTAAGGCTTTTGATACGGTCTTGCATCACAAACCAGAGAAGTACAGCCTGGATGGAGCTACTATAAAATGGGTGAAAAATTGGTTGGCTAAGCATTCCCAGGGAGTAGTTATCAAAGGTTCACAGTCATACTGGAAGGGTATAACGAGTGGGGTATCACAGGGATCGGTTCCGTGTCTGGTTCTGTTCAATATTTTCATCAGTGATTTAGATGATGGTATAGAGAGTGAATTTGTAAAGTTTGCTGATGATACCAAGCAGGGTGGGGTTGCAAGTGTGCTGGTGGATAGGATCACAAGTCAAAATGATTTTGACAAACTGGTGAAATGGTCTGAGGTAAACAGAATTAAATTCAATAAAGGCAAGTGTAAAGTACTCCACTTAGGAAACAATAATCCTTTGCATGTATACAAAATGGGCAATGACTGCCTAGGAAGGAGTACTTCAGAAGGGGTCTGGATGTCATAGTGGACCACAAACTAAATATGAGTCAACAGTGTAATACTGTTGCAAAAAAATGCAAACACCATTCTGTGATGTATTAACAGGAATACTGCAAATAAGAAACAAGAAGTAATTCTTCCACTCTGCTTGGCTTTGATTAGGCCTCAGCTGAAGTATTGTGTCCAGTTCTGGGCTCTTCATTTCAGGAAAGAGGTGGAGGAACTGGAGAAAATTCAGAAAACAGCAACAAGAATGAGTTAGAGGTCTGGAACACTTATGAGGGAGGATTGAAAAAGCTGGGTTTGCTTAGTCTGGAGAGGGGAAATGATAATAGTTTTCAAGTGCCTAAAAGGGTATTATGGGGAGGAGGGAGAAAAATTCTTCTCCTTAACTGCCAATGATAGAAGCAGAAGCAATGGGTTTAAATTATGGCAACAGAAGTTTAGGCTGGTCATTATGAAAAAATACCTAACTGTCCAGGTGATTAACCACTGAAATAAGTTGCCTAGGCAGGTTGTGGAATCTATACCACTGGAACTTTTTAAGAGCAGGCTAGACAAACACCTGTCAGGGATGGTTTAAGAGGGTACTTGGTCCCATCATATGTTCAAGGGACTGGACTTGATGACTTCACACAGTCCCTTCCAGTTTCTATGATTCTATATTAGAAAGGACCATTCAAGATAGGGTAATCCAGTAAGACCTCTGCAGTCACAGGACAAAGAGAAGATTAGCATGTTACAGATTGCTAATAACTCATAAAGCCACTGTGTGTGATCTTTGTGCCTAACAGAGCACTGAATTTAAACTCCTAGGCTTATCTTTTGAAAGTGTTGGGTTTTCCTTTGTTAGGGTTTGATAAGTCATTTATACAGTGATTGCTCTGTGAACAGTGATTGCTTCCAGGAGACTGGGTGGTTTTTGTCCTTTATCATTTTCCTGTGTGAATTCAATCAAGTATATAGTAATTATCTGGTTTTACCCACATCGTTGTTGAAGCATTTAGTACACTGGATGATGTATACCATGTGTTCTGATGGATATGTGTAAGATCTGTTGATTCTGAAAGGTGTGTTGAGGGGGTTAATCACTGTAGCAATGCCATTTTGCTGCAGCTGCTTTGCTACAGCTGAGTCATTTTAAATGGCTTCTTCCCCACTCCCCATTCAGCCCCCCACCCCCAAGTAGGGGTCAGGGTGGGTCATGAAACACCTGCGTTATGTCTGCGGAGAACATTGGCTGAGAAACACTGACCTAAAGTCTGCTTTGCGAAAATGTATATCATGTTAGAAAACATGTTAAGCAATGAATTTTAACTAACATGATCTAGTGTAGACAAATTATGGACAAAAAATAATACACATCAGTCATTTGACCATTATACTTACCTCCACCAATAGGCAGCTAATATTTCTTTGCAATTATAATGAACAGAGAATTACAAATGAATAAAGATGTCTCTCTTTTTTTTAATGAGTAAAACTGAGCGATTTATAACACAGCAGATGTTTCTTTTCTTTTTTTTTTTTTTTGGAGTCATGTCTGCTGAATTTTGAGACAAAAGTGCATTTTGACCATCCTCCACTCCTCTTAACTTTGTGGAGTCAATGCATCTATGGAAGACACTGGATTACTCTGTGGCTAGCATATCAGCAACAGAATTGATGGAAGGTGGGAGGGGTATAAGAAGATAGACGACAAACAAACACTAAGTAACAGCAGATAGATCAAGCAGTAGGAGAGCAAAATCCTTTATGGAATTTCTGTTGGAAGGCTTGTTTTGTACTGGGTCCTGATATACTAGATCAAAACACTGCAGAACTTTTGGTGTTCAGAGGCAGGGTCTACACAGCAATGTACTGCACCACACGGTAGTGTGCTGTAGATACACATCCCAGCTTGCTGTCTTGTATATAAACAAGCCCTAAGGAGACTGGATGTTCTGTGAGCACAGATAGATATATTCTGATTTCAGCATCTGTAGTACTGGTGGTAATGTACAAGTAGTCTAAAAGAACACAGATTGAGACTGTTTTTGGTGGAGTTTTTTGTTTGCTTTTGAGTCTGCAATCCTGGCAATTAAAAATTCAGCTTCTGACTGAGAAACTGACAAAATTTGAGATCAACAAAGTCATGGAGAAAACTTTAAATATGGAATCCCATTATGTGATTTTTAGAGAGTGGGTTTTCAGAGGGAAAGTGAATGCTGAAAGCTATAATATGAACATTTTCAAGGAGCCTGAAATACTCAGCTTTGTCTGATCTACTGAGAGTTAAGAAAAGCTTTTGAAAATTGTGGAATCAGACGAGATTTCCATTTGCCCCAAACCTGCCATTTCTGTCTTCTGATGCCTGAAGAAGGAAATCAGCTTCTTTGAAAAGAGAGACAATTGCCCATATACTGGGTTTCTGAGAACTGCAGCACTTTGCTAATAATTCTCTTTGGCCTGATCCAAAGTTTATCAAAATCAACAGAGAGCTCCATTGATTTTGATGGGGCTTTGGATCAGGGCCTTTGAGAGTAATTTAACATTCAGGAAAGGATTCTGGAATATGATTTTTGACTTTCCTTTGAATAAGCAGTTTGCTTGTTTGAGTCTGTAGTGAAGGGAGGGTTTCCATGAGTGGACTGGTAGACGTTAAAGAGGGTTGAAGAGAGGTGGAACTGACAGTCTTGACAACCATCTCGTGGGCCTGAGGGAGGGAAAGCCAGCTAAGTACTTTCTATACATAAGGATCTTTAAAGGCTCCATGCATCCTTCAGCATGCACTTCTGACAGCCCTGTCTGGCACAGTCATTAAGTGAAAGAAAAGAAAATTGTTTTTGTACTATTGTTTGCATAACTTAATACCCTACGAATCTGAAGAACAAGTTTAGTGGCAAGCTAGAATATACATGCTCATATGAGGCTACTTGGAGGGAAGGATTCTGCCTAAAATGACAGGCAGAGACATTTTAGAAAAAAGTTCTGCTGAAATTAATTATTTTACAAAGCAAACTATTACAAGAAATAAGCATACCCTCCAAATGGGTGTGTATATATAGCTAGTTTGTAACTGAATCACTTGGAAAGAAAATCACTAAAGTGAAGACGGGTTCATTTCAAGAACATAGAAAACACAGAAGTCAATAAAATATCTCCTCTCAACACACTTTGACTCAACAATAAACATTTCGGAGATGATCTCTGACATCAAAATATTTATAGTACTTTCCTTCAGGGTTTTAAACAGCTGACATTCTTGTACTTCTAAATGTATTACATTCTGCAATATGTAGGAGCAAACAACTCTTGAGCAGTGATCCTATCTCTGATACAGAATCTGTGGTGTCAGACAAGTCACTTACCTTCTCTGCCTCAGTTTCCTCACTTGTACAAAAGGTTTAATAACATTTATTTACCACATACCATAATAATGAGTTTGGTATAAAGACCTAGACAGACCTACCTAATGGTGTTACGAGGTATAGGAAGAATCAGATAATGGCTGTAGATTATGTTACAATGAAAGGTGCTAGGTTATTATTAATCATAAAATGAAAGAAATGCTGTCTTACATGGTCTTATTTAAAGAAGGGCCAGAACCAGGATACCAAATGAAACATCTTCAAACAGTAAAGGAGGAATGGGTTCCAGATGTGAATTGGAATCAAAGTTTGCAGCTCAAGCTTGTACCCTGTTTTTATTAAAGTACATCTCCAAGTACAAAAGATCCACAATAGTTTTTTTAATATAATAAGCAATTCTGAGCTTCCTCCAAACCTATGAAATCCAAAGATGGATTTCATGGATCTAACTAAGAGAAAGATTTGTCCTTTATGTTAGAAAATGACCCATAAAACATTCTGAAATTAAATTTATAAGTACATTTTAAGTATTGTACATATCATACGTATATAATTTTACGATCTCCATTGTTTGTCTGACTCTCATGGAAGCTTGAAAAGAAATCCCCTTTTCTTCTAATCTTCTCTCTTTTCTTCTGGAAATTTTGATTATTACCTTTCCCACTTGTTTTCTCTATCTTCCCCCAAATTCCTAATAGATTTTGAATAAACATAGCTTGTTTTGTTAAAGCACCAAAAATCATCAGTAATGCCAGTACACCTTTGAGACTGGCTTTTGTTAGCTAACAGCTGCAGTAGAGCCAGCAGAGGGTGCAGAGTGAACAAAGAAGTTTGGGGTTGGTCCTGCAAATATGGATTATTCTTAAAGCATGTATATAGAAGATTGGAGGGAAACAATCATTTTCACACACTGTCATTACCTTTAGTGAAAAACAGGTGTTCAATCTGTATAACAGACAAGGCTCTAGTAGCCCTTGCCTCATTAAATATGTAAATACAAAAATCCTTTGTACAAAAAAAATTACATACATTGGCCATACAATGATTTCAGTTGTTTACATAATTTTCCACTGACAGTGCCAGGAGACTGGGGACAGAATGGAAAAAAGTGTTTCCAACAGTTGTTGTTTGTGTGCTTAAATCCTGTGATGAAGGAAAGCACGGGAAAAATAGAGTGAATCTCAGGCTCCTTCTGTACACTAAAAGCTCTTGGACAAGTTCAGACCTAAAATGGGGTTCAACAGATAGAGGCTGATCCATCTGAACCCATGCAAAGTTGTGAAAAATAAATAAAAATAACTTCTTCTGGTATGAAGAAAATGTGTTGAGGCTCCAGGGCTGATGTAATTTAAACAAATGAAGACCAGCTGCATGACAGTAATAATCAGTGGTCTAAGGGAATGAAAGACACCTGTAGAGGTCACTAGGCCTGAATCTGTTTGTAATGAAATAAATGACAAAACTCCAAACAACTACAGGGCCACAGGATCAATTCCTGTATTGGGGGTAAGTCTAATAAAAAGAAAACAGTTGGCCCTCTTTTCCTTTGTTTTCTAACATGGACACCAGAATTGCCTATCTTCAGGGCCCAGCTGTCATTGAAACAGAAATAAAGGGTATGTCTACATTGCAATTAAACACCCACACCTGGCCTGGGTCAACTGACTCGGGTTCAGAGGCCTCAGGATGTGGGCCTGTAAAACTGGAGTGTGCACATTTGTGTTTGGCCTAGAGCAGCCTGGAGCTTGAGCTTCAGGATCCTGAAAATGGGGGAAGGGTCCTACAACCATGGCTCCTACCTGAACCTGAAAGGAGACAAAGAGCAGCAGAGGAAGCAATTGCAGAGTGGAAATCTCACAAAGCATGGAACTAGTCATTGTTCCACAGCAAACCAAGGAAAAGAGAATTTATGGGAATAAAGATCTTGTATGATACTAGCAACAAGTTATGCAATAGGGCAGTTCAACAAGATGAGGGATCTGGATGAGGAAGAAACAATGTTTCTTACAACAGCAGCATTTTATTGTATATTTGAAAACCCAATGAGCACAACAGCCATAGATGGGTTTAATTGAAACACACTAATACAGGCCACAATGATATAAAGGGCAGAGAATCCTCAACTCCTTTCTTAATTTTACCTGAAAAACAAATTTTGAGAAGTAAAGCAAATAAAACCTTCCCCAGCATCAGGAGTGGTTTATCCACATTTTAGTTTTGGCCCAACTCTCTGATAATCCCTCCATTGACTTCATGAGGCGTTTTGCTTGAGTAGGTTTGGATAAGGACTTCAGAACTGTTCTGAAGGAATGCTAAATAGCATAATATATGATTTTCCAAGGGAGACATTATTCCATGTGATTAACAAGGCTTATAATTGTAGAAGTACCATATGTAACATTTTAAAGAAACATTAGAATGAAATATTAGAAAAAGCAGACACAAGTTTCTGAAACATCTCATTTTTGTGTCTTTCCTGGTATGCAACTAGTTGAGCGCTCTAAGTCAAAAGAAGACTTTTCCTCCCTACAATGTCATATGAATCAGCATGTCAATTTTTCCATACCAGAATAAAGTTTCAGAGACTTGGTGGAATGTTAGTGATTTCCATTATATTCATGCAGTGTGGCCAGCTTTCATATGGAGGCTAGTGTTATTTTATCTATTTGTAAAGCCCCAGCTCTATGAGTCATGTGAATATGTGCATATTTCAGCTTTAATTTTTTTAAAGTAAGTTTCTAGCCCTCATGACTGTGAAGTAAAGCTGGGAAACATGACCCAAGTGTAACCTAAAGGTTCAAAAGGAACTAGATAAATAAAAAAAACTTCTCATATTTTTTTAAAAACTGCATCATTGTAAAGCCAGTCTTATGATTTTTCAGGGCCTGGCTCATGATTTTTCCACACTTGGAAAGAGCACGTGTTTGACCGATCTATTTGTTTCTGAGAATCTGTTTAAAAAAAGAGAGAGAGAGAAAAATTAGGGAAGGGCTGTAAACACGTATTCTTTTATTCAGGTCTACAAAAGAAAAGGGCCAAATGGAGTCCAAAGAGAAGAACTGGATCAAATGGTAGAGTGCATATCATAACTAAAAGCAGAAGATAGTTTACTAACTACATAGATCTATGATGCCTGCTTCAGCGGGTTCCAGAAAGACTGCCAAAGTGACAGATGGAATTTTTTCACTCTAACTCATTAACATAGTAGATACTTTTCTTCTCATAGTAAATATTTTTCTATTCATTGATTACCATAAATGCTGCAAAAATAATATCTATTTCCTCACTAAGTTTGTTCTCTCCCATTTCATAAAACTTGATTGTTCTCCATTGGTTTTGGTGGAGTATATTCATTTGCTGCATTTTTTTGTACATCAGAATCATTAATGATGTCAGACATCTACCAGGGGCATCGCTGGCTGCGGCCGCCAGTGGCGGGGCCCTGGATCTCTGGCAGGGGACGGGGCTGCTGGGGCACTGGCGCAGGGGTTCGGGGCACATGCCCCGGAGTGCCCAGCGCCAGCAACGCCCCTGATATCTACACTGTTCTGAGGACAATGTTTAGTTCAGTCATATTTCAAGATCAGCTGTGTCTCATTTTGAAAGATGTCACTTTTTTTAGTGCCAGAGTTACATATGTTTCATGCAAATATGGTGTGCCTTTTCTTCCCTATACTTGTCAATTGCTAACATATTGGGTATGTCTACACTGGAGCCTTAAGTTGACTTAACCTCCCTTAAGTCGACTTAAGGAAAGACATGTCCACATTGGACTTTTGTTAAGTCAACTTGAGCACTTGCTTAAGTTGACTTAATAACTCCAGCCCTTAAAGTCAACTTAAGCATTAAAGTCAACTTTATTAATAAATATTTATAAATTTGTTAATTTATTTAGCAGAAAAAATGTATGCAGTAAATACAAGGGCCATAACTAGAGTATGTGGCACCTGAAGCAAGCAGCCGTGAAGGCACCCGTCCCCACCTGGGCCCCGATCCATTCCAGGCCTGATCCATCCTGATGGCAGGCAGCAGGCTCGGGCCCCAGTACCCTGGCTGGCCAATTGTGGGGTTTGTCTTCCCCCGCTGCGGCCAGAGAGCTGGGGGGGGGGCTTTCCTCTCCCTGCCGTGGCCAGAAAGCCTGGCTGGAGGTTCCCTTTCCCTGATGCAGCCATAAAGCCCAGCGGGGAGGCAGCCAGGACTAGGCAGGAGGTGCCCTGAGCCGAGCAGTGGGGTGCGCTGAGCGGCAGGGAGAGCACCCCTCACTGCCTGACTCACCATGACTAGAGCAGGGCAGGGGGCGCATTCCCTGGCTCCCAAAGGAATGTGCCTTTGGGGCCAGGAAGGGTGTGGTGGTGGCGCCCTCCTTAATTGGTGCCTGGGGCTTTGTCCCTTTTGCCCTGCCATAGTTACAGCCCTGATAAATACATTTGTTAGTCTTTAAAAGTGCCACAGGAGTCCTTGTTTGTTTTTCTGAACTTATGGGGACTGATGTGGGTGAAGTGCTATGCCAGTGTAGTCAGTTACAGGAGTGGAGCCTTATAGTCCAAACCTGTGAACACGTATGCGTAACTTTACTCAGGTGGACAGTACCATCAAAGTCAATGCCCTTGCTGTTGGGAGTATAGTTACTTGGGTATTTGCAAGATTGCAGGGCCGGCGGAACCCAGTAAGTGCCGCAGGGGGGTGCCAATGTTTGAGGGACACCAAAATGCCCTTGGTGGGATGCATGCCTGGCCTGGCCATCCCATGCCAGCAGGGATAGGGTGAGCCAGCCAAAAGTGTGGCTGGTTCAGTGCTGCTGGTGCCCCCACCCCTGCCATGTGCGCTGCTCTCAGCTCTGTGCCGGAGCAGCTTGGAAGGGGCGGGAGGCAGTGCGGCACTGGCATCACTACCCCCTGCCCCGGCTGCGCTGCCTCCTGGCCCCTCCCTGCTGCTCTGGCACAAAGCAGAGAACAGGGCCCGTGGCCGGGGAGAAGGGGGGGGGTGGACTGGCAGTGCTGCACCACTGCCCTCACGTGTTGGACCCCGTGTGGCCCACCTGGCGCTCCCCCCCCCCATGCACTGCTCTGGGCTCTGTGCTGGAGCAGCAAGGAGGGGGCAGGAGGCAGCGCAGAGCCGGTATTGCTACCCCCCCACCCCGGCCACATTGCCTCCTGCCCCCTCCCCGCTGCGCCAGGAGGGAGCCCAGAGCAGCATGCATGGTGGGGGAGGGGGGCGGGCAGACCAGCAGCACTGCATTGGCCCACCCTTTTGGCTGCTCACCGGGTCCCCAGCATGGGGCGGGGGCAGCGCAGGGGTCTGCCCCTCCCCAGGGTCGGCCGGCCCCACCCCCAATGTCAGGGGGTGGTGAGGGCCCTGTAGAGGGCAATTTGCCCAGGGCCCCACACACCCCTAGGGATGGCCCTGCCCGGGGGAGCGAGTGGGAGGAGGGCGTGGATTTTATAGGTTACAGGGAGGCGCCAGAAACCCTAGCGCTGGCCCTGCAAGATTGGACTCCATTAAGAGCAAAAACATCATGAGGAGGTCACAAGCACTAGCCCAGGGGTGGCCAAACTTATGGAAGTCAAGAGCCGCACAAGCTGATTATTAAACCTTCAAGAGCCGCACTGAGGCATATAGTCATGTACTTTTGCCTACTCCAAAATTACTAACTCTAAAATTCATTGCACACTTTAATTTTACCATAAAAAGAGGACACACATCGATCCTACTAACGTCAGATTCTAATACATACTGATCTTTATTGAGAACCTCAACTGGTGTCTATTGGGATTTCTCCTTGAAACATGGTGATACGACATGACTTAGAGGGTTGCAGGATAACACCAAGGGTGACTGGGAATGATCACAATTTGACCCTGACCATGTGTGTGGGGACTTCTGGAGATGGTGTGGAATCCTAATGATTTCTGTGGGGTTCCACTGAGAGACAGACATCTACCCACAAAGAGCTCAATGCAAGATCTAGGACTATAAATGGTGACTAGTGTGCACAATATGAGAGCAACCCCCCTATTTAAAATAGATTTATTTTTGGTTTGTATGAAGCATGTGATGGGACTACTGACCTGGGCTTGAGCATCATCAGCTGTTTGTAACCCCAAGGTCACAACCTAGGGCTCTATTCTATGTCTACACTGCCAAATGAGTCTGGACTAATTTGGTCCATGGCCACACTACCCTTTGGCTAGGCCAAACTAAGAAATTTCTTAATTTGGACTAGCAAGGCCACTTGCTTAGTCCGGAATAGCTGGTGTAGTTTAGTTCGAACTAAGCGCATGCAAGACATGAAATAATGGCTAGTTTGAACTTAGAAAAAGCGAACTAAGCCATTAGTTCAAACTAGCTGCGCATTCTAGTTTGAACTAAAAGGTTAGTTTTAACTAGGATGTGCAGTTAGTTTGAACTAAAAAGCTGTGGTTAGGCCAAACTAGCCCGAGGTTAGTTCAGACTAACCTTGGACTTCCTTAGTTCAGACTAGCAAGTCTGAACTAACACAGGAGATGTAGACATAGCCCTACTGTCCACACTGCATTATGCAGCCCCAACTCCAAACACCCATATCCCAAACCTCTTAGTGCTGTCTCAAAGTGTGGCTGCTCCAGTCCTTTGTTCACAGTGCAGTCTGGGAAACCTTGACTGTCTATCAAACGTGACTGACTGGTCAAGGCACAAAGGGTGTTTTCAAACAGTATTCTTATGTTGAAACAACGAGGTTGTTTCGAAATAAGAATTGCCATGGCCACACGACGCACGGCCATTTCGAAACAAGGAAACCCTTTGTTTCAAAATGGCAGCCGTTCTTTCGGAACGGCTTAAACCTGGTTTCCTGTCGAAACAGCATTGTTTCGAAACAGCTAGTTTTGAAACAACGCCAACGGGACATGCTGTTTCAAAACAATGGCTGTTTCGAAACAGCATTTGACCCTTCCTCCTAGGGTGCTAAGCACCCTAGGAGGAAGGGCTGCCCCTCAGCACCCTGGCCAGGGAACCCCCAGCACCCTGGCCAGGGTGCTGAGGGGTGTCCCCTGGCCAGCAGAGGGGGACTGCAGACACCTGCGGGGTGAAGCACAGCAGCACCTCACCCTGTGGGTGTCTGCAGGGGCTGCAGGCACCCACGGGGTGAAGCGGAGTGGCGCCTCACCCTGCAGGTGTCTGCAGGGGGCTTCAGGCACCCGCGGGGGGAGGAGCAGCCAGGCGCCTCGACCCGCGGGTGTCTGCAGGGGAGGACTGCAGGCAAGGGCGGAGAGCCAGGCAGCTGGGCGCAGCACCCCCGCACGGGCTGCCCCCAAAGCCTGCCGCGGGGTCCGGGGCGCCCGGCTCAGCCCGCCACTGCAGGGGCTGGGGTTAGCATGGCTCCGGGATTCCCCGGTGCCCCGCTCCTGCTGCGCCTCACCCCATGGGTGCCTGCAGCCCACACAGACACCCGCGGGGTGAGGTGCCTGGCTGTGTTTCACCCCGCGGGTGTCTGCAGCTCCCGCAGGGTGAGGCTCGTGGCTGCGCCTCACCCTGCGAGTGCCTGCAGTCCCCTCCCCAAGCGAAATAGCATGTCCACACTGTGGACATGCTATTTTGTTCCCTTATTTCCAAGACACCTTTTTTGTCTTTGGAAATAAGGTGTTTCGAAATAACCATTTATTTTGAAACAGCTTGTTTCGAAACCTCTTGTTTCGAAACAAGCCCTTGGTGTGTGAACATAGCCAAAGAAAATCACTGTTTGGAGCTGTGGTTTGCTTTTGGCAGGCTCTGAAAACACAAATCCACTTGGACTGTGTCTACCTCATATTGCTATAGGGCTTGAACCCTGGGTCCCGGATTGACTGACGCTCAGACTCTCCACTGCCCAGAGTCCTGGGGCTGAGTCCTTAGTCAGTGTGATTTGTGTGCAGGTGAAGTATGGGGGTGGTGGGCTGGCTAGGCTAGAGCCTGAGTTTGAACCCAGGCTTTACACTCTAACAAAGTACCCACAGCACCAAGTCTCTGAACCTGGGTCAGCTGAGTTGGCTGTAAGATCACAGAGCAGATGTCCAATGCTGAGACCCATCCACCACAGGGCAACCTGGGCCCAGTCAATACCTGCATGTCTACACTGCAAGTTTATAAAGCTGCAGCTCAGAGGGGCCAGCCCTGGAGCTGCATTGAGCTATGGGGTGTGTGTGGGGGGGTGCTGTGAGCCAGTGGATGATAAGAGCTGTCTGTCTGGTGACTAGCTCCAAAGGGCAGCCCTGTTAGTCTAGTCCAGCAAAACAAAGGAGTCCTGTGGCACTTCCAGACTTATCTCCTGAGCTTTTCTGGGAGAGAGTCTGACCAAGTGGGATTTTCTCTCTGGAAAGCTCACGTGATAAACAAACTGCTTACTCCAGGAATGGCCAAACTGTGGCTTGGGAGCTGCGTGTGGCTCTTGAATGAAAATGTGTGGCTTGTGAAAAAATGTCAGCAACCAGGAGTGTCACTGCACCAGGGAAGGATCCAGGGCACTGGCCCAGGCCCTGCCTCCTGACTGTGGGCCACGTCTCAGGCCGGGGACAAGGCAGGGAGCGGCAGCCATGGCCGCAGGGCTGCCCCCCCAGGAAGGGCCTGGGTGCGGCTGCTGCTGCTGTTGACGGCTGGGCGCTGGATCTCCTGGGAGAGGCAGGGGCCCTGCGAGGACCCAGGGCACAGGCCCCTTGTGCCAGGTGCCAGTGATGCCCCTGTCAGCAAATCAACTTAGTGGGTGAAAGTGTATGGCTGTATGAATCATAGGGCTGGAAGGGACCCCACGAGGTCATCTAGTCCAACCCCCTGCCAAAAAAGCAGGACCACTCCTACTAGATTATCCCAGCAGGGTTTTGTCCAGCGGGGCCTTAAACACCTCCAAAGATGGAGACTCCACCCCCTCCCTAGGCAGCTCATTCCAATGCTTCACCACCCGCCTAGTAAAAACGTTTTTTCTAATATCCAGCCTCGACCTCCCTAACCCTAACTTGAGACCATTGCTCCTTGTTCTGCCCTCTGTTATTACCGAGAACAGTCGAGCTCCATCTTCCTTAGAGCATCCCTTCAAGTAGCTGAAGGTTGCTATCAAATCCCCCCTCACCACCCGCCTAGTAAAAAAGTTTTTCAATATCCAGCCTCGACCTCCCTAACTGCAACTTGAGACCATTGCTCCTTGCTCTGTCCTCCGTTATTACTGAGAATAATGGAGCTCCATCTTCCTTGGAGCATCCCTTCAAGTAGTTGAAGGTGGCTATCAAATCCCCCCCCTCCATCTTCTCTTCTGCAGACTAAAGAAGCCTAATGCTTTCAGTCTTTCCTCATAGGGCTTGTGCTCCAGCCCTTTAATCATTTTGGTTGCCCTCCGCTGGACTCTGCCTCAGTGCGGCTCCTGAAGGTTTAACAATCAACTCATCCCCCTCTTGAGTCCCCTAAATTTGGCCACCCCTGGCTTAGTCTTGAAAAGCGCCACCAGCCTCCCCTCCACACTTCAAAGCAGGCGCCCCTGCGGCACCTTTAAGGCGGCAGCGCCCCTGGCTCCAGCACAGCCCCGCTGTGTTCCGGCGCCGTGTAGACGCAGCCTGGCTCGCTCCGGCGCGGCTCCGCTTCCCAGCCTCGGCAAGGCCCCACCCACGCCGCGTTTGCTGCAGGGGAGAGGCGGGCAGCGAGGAGCTGAGCGCGGGGCCGGCTGAGGGAGCAGGAGAAGCCGCTGCCCGCGGCGCCAAGTAAGTGAGGGCGGCGAGTTCCGCCGAGCGCGGGAAGGCTGCGGGGTCTGGCGGCGGGTGTGGACGGGCCCAGCCCGGGGCTCCTCACCCGCTGCCCAAAGCCTGGCGTGCATTGCTCCGAGCTGGGCTGGCTGCACAAATGGGTCCATTGCCATTTTGTCCTGGAGGGGGAAAAAGTTTGGAAAGCAGTGCATTTTCCAAAGAGAGCCAGCCGGGCAGGCGCGGGTCAAGAGTGCCTTTTTGTTTCCCCTGCACAGTCGGGGTAATGGCGTTGGGGGCAGAAATGCCTGCGAGTGGGGCATCAAGCCCCCCAAATTCTGGAGGCGTCCAAAGCTGGGTTTTTTTTTAAAGCAGTTCCAGTCAGTAGAAGGGGGGGAGCTTGTTGTTTGCCTTGGTGCAGCTTTTTCCTGCGAGTGGGGCTTTCTTTGGAAAAGCTGTGCGGCGCTGCACTAAACTCTGTCCAGCTGGAGCTGTTCCTCAGCTGACTTCCAGTAGCCTCAGGCACTTGCTGCATGGTGAGACTTAAGGCTGTGATTCCCAAATAAGATGGGGCTCCAACCACCAAGCTCTCCTGTTAGAGGGGTTCTTCCTTCTCCTGGTTCTTGCAGTTACAGGGACCGGCTTATTAAACCGTAGGACGCCTGCTTCTTTTAATCCTCTCCTGAATAGCTTTAAGTGCTTTAATAAAACTGTACTTGAACAAAAGTTTTTGTCCCAGCGACTGACCCTCTTGCATTCCAAAAATTTCCAGAACAAGGCTTTATAAAAGTAAAAATGTAGAATACTGCTGGTTTAGTTAGGGATGCATGGAAGCTCATGACAAACTGAGAAATCAACTAAAAGGAAAACAGAAACCATTTACAAGTGACAGTGAAAAAGCTCAGTAAATCTGTTAGTGATTTTGAAATGGGCAAGGAAGACCTTAAAGACAGTGCTTTTCTATCAGATGTAGCACTGTGAAGCAGAGTTGGGTCCTCAAATGTGCTCCCATCAGTTTCAAAAGAAGGTGTACCTGTGAATCCAGGGGTATGATCTGGTTCTTTGTGGGTCCCAGGCTGCGTTCCCTGCACACCCAGAATGTCCACTGAAACCAAGTTAAGTGCTTTTTTATAAGCTAAGATTTATGGTTTCACTCATTAGTCAGTTTTTGCAGAATAGAGCTGTGTACAAGTGTCCTACTGCAATCTGTAAGAACTGTGGGAGAGCAAATTAGGATGGAACCTATATTTTACTGTTTTCTTCCCCAATTGCACCTTTACTAATAGTGTTTTTAAAGCAAATGAGCCGCGCTGATCTGGGCCCCAATATTGCAAATACTTCTGCCTATGCTTAACTTGACTATGGTGAGTAGTCCCACTGATGTCAGTGGGATGTTTCATGATGGTGAAGTTAAGCGTGCCTTTCTGCCTTTCAGTTGTTTTCTGTGAGCCTCATGAGGATTGACAGACTGACCTTGGGGCACATTGCAGAAGCTTTTCCTGCAGCTGTTGCTTGGGGGAAGGCTTCAGGGCTCTCTTACAGGTCAGTCCCGTGTTCCTCCCAGCTGGTCATCTGTCTCATGTGGAGTGGCTTTTGGGCTGCGCTCAGCTGTCCGTTAAATCAAATGATATAATCTTCAAGTATATCATTTTCATAAATTAACTAGAAGTGGAATTACACCTTTTCTCCACAATTGCATGTATGTTTATTCTGAGTTTAGCTTTCATAAAAGTATGCACAGCAACAGTAATATCTCTGAATGTTCTTCTGTGAAAAACCACAAAGAAGAAATTGCAGACTCTTAAGAGCAATGACCTTCATCTTTACATATTTTTGTGCAGCTCTTCGAATCACGGGAAATCAATCTGATTGGTGCTTCTATGTTTTACTGTAATATATGGGGAGTAAAAATGTCCTCCATACAGCTGGAAATTGCATTGTGTGTTGTGCGGGATGATAGGCTGTGGGTTTGTTTCAAAAAATGTCTTGAGTTTTGTTCAGTGCATTATTGCTGATTTATCCCTGTGGTTCTCAACTACTGTGTCACCACAGAACAGTAAGTGTGTCACAGAGAGCCAGGGAGAGGGCTGGATTTAGCATGAAGGGAGTGGGCTAGTGTGTCCTGTAGCATCGCAATATGGTGCCAAGTGTGTTGCGACCCACAAAAGGCTGAGAATCACTCATATATCTGGTAAAGGAATGCTGTGTGAATGATATCATAAGTCCAAAGTGGTGACCTTTAAAGTAAGGATAAGAGAGGTGTGGCTGCAATATATTCTGTTGAAAAGTTCACAAAAGTTGTCCAAGTGGAGCAGAAGTCCTTATTGCTTCCTTATAATTTGGCAACCTCATATAGTCTATATACATTTGCAAATGAATGCATAACCTGCAAATGGTGGGCACTGGACAATAAACAGGGACTACTCGTTTGACAAAGTTGAGTATGTGGCTAAATGTTTCAGGATTGGGGTCATGTTTTTAAAAGAGTAGCTAGATTATGTGCTGTGGGTACATTGATAGCTCCATTGACTTCTGCTTAAGTCTCATTAAAAGTCATTAGGATCCTTAGGCCACTGAGAAGAAGCTTTTGAAAATTTTACCTGTGCTAATTTGTGCTCTTTAAATTTAAAATAAATACATATTATAACAATGTCTTCCTTAAAAACCATGGGAAAAAATACCCATTCTAATAAGTCCGCATTCAGTGTTTGTAGGGACTACTGGATGAACAGAACCGCTACCAAATATGTGATGGGGAGCAAGTTTATGCTTTCCTTATCTGGGTTGCTGAGCTCTTTGGTTCCATGCGTGTTTTATTTAAATTTATAATCCATCAGGACCCATTACACCCTATTTGTTACGCTGTTTTATATGGCCATAAAAAAACTAAATCACAAAAACAAACAGGTAAAGTAAATATTGGAGAAGCTCAGATCTGGAGTATCAATGAGATTATAAAATACAATAGCTAAAGAATTTATCAGCGAGGCTGTTCCTGATTTGAAAACCGAAGGGCATTCTGGTGAACTGTGCTTATTTTCTAGCCCTCTTCGAACTGCTTAGGTTATCACACAATGTGCCATGGAACCTATGCTTGCTTGCTCCTCCTTTGAATATGGTTGGTGAGGCCTTTATTAGCAGTTGCCCTACTTGTAGTTATCGCTTGAGATAGCACAGCTGAAAATAAGTCTATTATTAGCATTGATTAAAATGTATTTACTTTTTCTTTCACTTCTTCCCTCCTTACTTATTTTGGGCTGTGGTGCTCCAGAGCCTGGATTTGCATCCACTGAAGGATATATTTGGGTTTAAAGATGCTTCTTCAGTGAGAAAACATTGTTTCTCATTCTGTCACCTTTAGGTTTTTATTTCTCTATACTTCTTTCTATCTCTTCTGTCATTGTCGCTTTTCAAAGAGCAATACAGATAATAAGACTGATTCGGTGGTTTTTGGCTAAACAAATAGGTTGTGGTATACAGTTTGGAGAATTTGGAGGAAATTGGAAAGCTAAGAAGTAAGTGTCCTAGAAAAGGAAATGTAGTTTCTTGGTATTTAAATGCTCTTTTTTTTTTTTTTTTTTTTTATCCTGGTTATTATCTGGATTTAGATCAGTCTACATTTATGATCTGTATCCTAATTTAGGGCCAACTCTAGACCAAAGAGCAAAGCTCGAGTAAAAGGTTTTTGTTTTATGCATGAAAGTCTCACCCACTGGTACAGTGCTAGGGAACGGAATGAACTGCTACAGCTTAAAAGGGAACCTAAGAACCCTGGGAAAGTTGTAGATGGTGGTGGTGTGGCAGATAAGTAGAAGATGGGAGAACTTTGTTCCTTGGACAGGCTCACATAAAATGCAAGGATGGGTTCTACTCTTTATTCTCTAGGACTTTTTTAAACTGTATTTCAGTCCTTGTAGCTTGGTTTGAGAAGTGTGGAGTTATGTTATGATCTCCTGTATACATTATGTAGCAAATGCAATTATAATGAATATGCTTTTCTTTAATAAAAAATGAATTGTTATAGTCTTGTAGCTGTCTTGATTCCAGGATGTGACAGGCAAGGTATAAGACGGGGGTGGACAAAATTGGCTCACAGCTAGATGCCAGCAATTTTACTTTTAGTTGCCAGAGGGTGCTCTTCCATTACATTTCTGCAGTAGAACTAGGTGACAGGCTACTAAAGCTGGTCACCCTGGTGACCATAAACATAAATTTGTTGAGGCCTGGTGTAAGAGGTAATATATTTCATTGGACCAGCTTCTGTTGGTGAAGGTACAAGTTTTCAGGGAACCTTGGCAGACAAAAAAGGTTTTTGTTTGTGTATTTGTTTTTCAAATCAGGTTAGGTCAATCAAATTAACATGATTAAGGTAAGAACAACAATAACCAAAAAACAAACAAAAACCATTATTAAGATGCAGGATAATATCATGGAGGTCTGTCTGTCTGTCTGTGGGTGGAGCACAGACTATAATATGGCTAGATAACAGCTTGAGATGTTCCAAAGGGGTAGCCTTGTTAGTTTGGTTCAGCAAAACAAACAAGGAGTCCTGTGACACTTTTAAAGATGAACGCATTTATTTATTGCACAAGCTTTTGTGGAAGAAAATTCCACTTTGTTGGGGGCTTAAAGATGGTGTAAGCCTGAATCTTAATGGATTCTTTTCAGTCATCTTAACTTGATTGAGCAAATTTGTCTTTTGCTCATCAGGACAGGAACTTGCATCTGGGACGATCCTAATCTTGTACTGTTTGTCGTTACCTGTTTTAATGAATGCTTCCCACTTGGCGAAGAGGAGGCATGTGTGCACATGTTAATAGTGCTCAGTCTCCATTCATATACTGCAGTTGGTTAAATTGTTACAGATGTATGGTTTTTGCCTCAAGGAAAATGGCATTTGTCAAAGTTTTGAGACAAACCTAAACAGTAGAATACTGTGCTTAGTTCAGAAAGAAGAGGCAAGCGTGCATTTAGACAGGTACTATCAACTTAAAAACCAAGACGCTCTGAGGTGAATGGGGCTTTTGCCACTGACTTCGCTTTGTATTTTGTAAACAATCACATTTATTTATCTTTGTTATTAATAACACCTTACACTGCTGAAAGTGAGTAAATTCTAAAAATCCAATAAACTTATCACTATCTACTCCGAGTTTTTTTTGATTTTTTTTTTTTAAATTTATTTTTGTTTTCAGCCTGGACAATGACAATCAATCCTTTTTAACTTTCAAATGTTTGGTCTTCCGTACTATGGAATGTCTGCATAACAATAAAGTGTTTAATGGAATTAAAAAAGAATGGCAGAAACATTCCTGTTTGACCTTTGGTTCAAAATTTATTTTGTAAAGACAATGTCTTTTTAAAGCCCAAGTTAAGTTGACAGTGTATTTAAGTTTAACGATTGCTGCAAAAGAGTAGAATAAGATTTTAAAGCTATTTTTGTGCTTCACTTAAGAGACTGAAGCGACTTGTATAAGTTTTATATTTGTGAGTGTATAAAGAGTTAGAAAATGTTGGGAACAAGCTTTTTTAAAATGGAGAGTGATATCTTTATAGTTAGATTTCTAACTAGGGGTTTAATTGTACTTCATTACTGCTACTTCTGTTCGGGCGGGCCCCCGCCCGTTTTTTTTTTTAAAAGAAGCATGGTTTAGGGAGCAAGGACCTGCCAAGAAGTTAGCAGGTCCTTTTGGTCTATTGCAGGAATAGGAAATAGGACTACACTCACTGGAGCTAGCAAGAGAAATACATCGAAGCCTGTGCACATTACCCGCCCAAGGAAATTCCTACTTTGCAGTACAAAACTGGTCTTTGGCCATTCTGTGTTGTACTGGTCAAATCAGTTTGATTGAGTTACTGAGATAGTAAAGTGTTCCTGCATTTTATCTTACACAATAGAACGATAGATTTTTGCAAGGGGGTCGTCTACTAGTTTAGATACATAATGCAGCATGCCATGTAAGCAAAGAGTCCTGTTGCACTTTTAAAGACCAACAAATTTATTTTTCTTGTGACCTTTTGTGGGTGAAGTCCCACTTTGAAGTCCACTTCATCCATGAAAGGTCATGTGAAAATTAAATGTTAGTCTTTAAAAGTGCCACCAGACTCTTTGCTTTATTTTGGTGACCTAGACTAACATAGCTACCCCTTTAGAACTGTAAATGCCACAATGTTTCATCATGCTATTTGCTATATGTTTTACAATATTAATTCATTTTGAAGTTCAACAGTTAGAACAATGGTTCGTAACTGTTCTGGGTTAAGGGCAATAGATACAATTTGTAACCTTGAAGGGCCGGGGCAGACTTAGGGATTGTGGGGCCCTGTGCCAAAGTCAAGGATGCCAAGCCCCTTCCAGCTCCCTGGCCACACTGCTGGTTTGCTAGCCCTGTCATTGGAGTCCCCTGCCAGTCTGCCGGAGCCCCTTCAGTCTCCCTCCATCTGGCCCCTGTTGGGAGACTTAAAATAGCTGCAGTGCAGCCTGCTGTTCTCCCCCCAGGGTCCTGGGCACATGCCCCTGCCCCACCTGGCCACCTGTTAAGACCACCTATGCTGAAGGGCTGCCAGTCTCGGCCAGCAGCCCCCACCCACTGCTGCCTCCCTCCTGGCTGATCTTTTGCCCTGCTGCTGCTGCCACCCCGCCCCCCCAGCTACAGCAGGGAAGGCCCTGCATGCATTCTGTAGTCCCATGTGCTTCACATGGGTCTCTAGGCAGTGGCTTCCTTCAGCAGCCAAGGGGAGTGGAAGATCAGTGGTCCCCTATCTCTGGCTCCAGCAGGGACCCCAGCACTAGGGACCCAAGCAGAGCGCATTCCTGCTCTCTCTGCTGGAGCTGGGGAGGAAGAGCGCTTATTTCCGTTGGCTGCAGGAAGGAGCCTGCACTAGTCTTCTAGGCAAGTGGGAACGTGCTCCACCTGGGTTTTTAGGTAGCACCTCTATTTTGCAGCCAGCAAGAGGGGAGTGGTGGACCAGTTTGAAAGACCTTGCAGGCCACAGATTGGGAACCACTGACTTAGAAAGTTATGTTGCAAAGATTTTGGCCCTAAGTATTTTTTGCTAGAAAGCATTTATAACTCCTCTGTCACAGTGACAGCTACTATTGAAATAAGAGACTGAAAACTTCATAATCAGCTTCTATATGTCAAAAGAAAATGGAACAATTTTCCCCTATTTTGCCCCATTTCTACAATACTAAACTTAATGGCTCCCATTTTCGGTTGGTGAAACAATCAGAGAGAGAGAACTTTTAGAGCTTCGCCAGGGTCATTGTGATAAAATTGTGGAGCATTTACAAATCTTTGATATCATCGCTTTTTTAGTATGTGAATTCCCATTATTTGGAGCCACACAGATCATCTGACACTCAGGAAGCATATGTCCTAATGATCACCTTTTGCTATTCAGCTGAAGTCATAATGCAGTGGTATCTGAATGGGTTCTCCAGCCACCAGTCTGTACTCATTTAAACCCAGTAAGATGTCACCTGACTCTCCTTGTCCAGTTGTTTGTAGTTTACCACTAGCTCCTGGAAATGACATGTTGTTGTTTAATTTTTACCCTTCATTGTATCTTTCCATATCATCCTGAGTTCCTCAGCTTCTCTGGAGGAGAAGCAAAAGCTGCCTACACTCCTGGATTCAGTTTGTAGAGGACAATAAAAGGAGCTAATCTTCCCAGATTTCTCCTCTCTCATACATGTACAAAGCTCTAGATTCTCTGAAGTACAACTTAATTTCCATTACCATCAATGGGACGTAGGTGCTTAGATACCCTTGCGCACCTGGGACAACGTAAGTACCAGTCTCAGTCCGGTGAGCTTTGTGGCAATGCAGGTTCCGGTGAAAATCTGACATTTTAACATTTAAATTTGTCAACTCTTAACTATTTTTGCAGGAAGAATAAATTATTCCTGTTTTTACCCCCCAGAAAGAATAAATTATCAGTTTTAACTGTATATTCGCACATTTTTCTCATGTGAGTGTGTGGGGGGGAGGAGGAGGGGTTCCAGCGCCCTTCTAGATATTCTCATCACTGCTCAGGAGACTGACGGTGAAATAAATGAACATCTAAATAAGACAGTTTTCTTTGGAGGCAAGCTTATTGTCTAATGATTAGCATTGAATTCTGTTTTAAAAGAATGAGTGAATAAATACTTAACAATAGTGACTTCCATGTGACTAATTATGGATGAAAGTGCTCAGTATTATAACCTTGGTCCCAATCTGGTCAACAGTGCTCATGCAGTGCCTTGAATATGTGAGAAAGAAAGGAGGGGGGGGAAAAAAAGCTATTGAAGTACTAAGCCTTATTGTTATACCCTTTCTTCAGTACTACCACAACCCAAGAAAACAAAATAATGCCCCCACATCCCCAAAACAGTTTTAAGTACAGAAGCCAAAAATCCATTGTCAATGCTGAAGTTCTGTCTTTATCTAACCTTTTGGGTTGGTCTTCACTGCCAGAAAAAAGTATGGTTTTACCATGGGCCAAATAACACAGGTTGGCTCGCTTGCTGTGAAATCCTTTTGAGAAGACACAGGTATGTCAGCCACTGGCAGAGGTTCGTGTTGACCTTGTCCAGTTACCTCATGGTAAATCTTACAGGGGCCTTGTTTCCACTGCTAGCATGTAACAGTTGGAAAACTAATGTGCATTAGTTCTCTCATGGTAACACCCCACCACTTTGTCACCTGAAGATGGTGGTTCAGCCTTGATTGAATTAGCTAGTTTTCTGTGGAGTTTTGATAAGTACACATGAGACACATGTTAGTGGTTTATATATGGTAATTTAGTTTATTATATGATAAAATTTGATGCCCAGTAATTATCAACAATCAAAGGGGTTAGGCATATAATTATCCATGTAGAATGTCTGCTCTGTGTGATCATATTATTTATACAGTACCAGCAGTGAGTTAGACACTTCACAGACATGTAGAAAGACAAGGTCCTTGTCGCAAATTGTTTACAAAAGAAAGGATGGGTATTGGCTGTAACTAAAGAAAACGACTGATCAGTAAGGCTTGTCACATGTCAGTTCCATGACTTCTAATCAGTGCTCCAGCATAAGATTTTGTGTGTATGATTTACTTGTTTATAGTTCGTTTGGACTCATTACTCTATTGAAGAGACCATTTTTCACGTCAGGTCAAACTGCATATAGTAACCTGTCTCTTTGTTGTTTAATGATGGGTTTGTCTAACCTCTGGCTAAGCAGTAAAATTCCATTTTGAACTTCAATGTTGTATTGACATTTCCAGTGCATAAAATGTGAACTTTGATTCCACAACAGGTTGTACATGCTAATTAGATAGTCCTCTTCCTGGTGGTAAAGCAGCTGTAATATTCTTGTTATAATCTGTGTATTGTATCTCATAACCATCAAATCACATAGCATGAACTCTGTCCTAAGAGAGTTTATTGAGGGCAGCTCCTACCCTGGTGCTAGTAAGGAAACCTGGGGGCAAATGACACAGTTCAGTCTGCCACTTGAGTAAAAATGTGTTAATTTTTAGAGTTCTATCTGCCTGTAGTTCCCATTAATGCCATGGCGAGATATCTGTACTTATGGCGAGGAGGCTTTCCATCTATTCAAGGTTTCCAAGTAGTTACCTGTTCACAGTTCATTCACTCTGGAAGAGTGAAAGTCTCTCTCTTTGATTATTACATGAAGTAGTATTTTATGGACTAATTTAGGATTCTAGGCTTGTGACTAAACAATCAGAAATTGCTTAACTTAGCCCTCCTGGTGCGACTGGTGTCTCAAATGTAATTTTAGCCTGTATGGACTAGCTCATGGTGGACTCTAATGAAAGGACAAAGGGAATATAGTAAGAACAGGAGAGTGGGACTCAGAGCTTCTGAAGAGTAATTTTTGGCTGTGTGGTAACATACATGACTCACAGTAAGGTACAACATCTCACTCTGCCAAGGTTTGCCTTGCCCTTTGGTAAAATGAATATGGTAACTTTGCTTGCCTCATGAAAGTGATGAAGCATTAGTCATAGTTGAAAAGTTCTCAGAGGAAAGATGCTACATCAGTGCAAATACTTTGTGTCTGCTTTATTGGAAAGCATTAACTAAAGTTATAGATAATACTGTCTTATGAAGAAAGATAGCACTCCCTGTGTAATGTGCAAGTCATTGAGCAGTTGCTGGAGCTCTTAAAGATGATGACAGCTTCTTTGTAGTAGTTTTTTTCTAAACATTCTAATAATTTTTCATAATGTTACATAAACTTGATCTTGGAAAAATTTTCTTCCACCTTTCTGCTGATGAAAAATGTCCCCAGTCATCATCTCCTCTGCTCCCCTGGTTTTTCGTTTTGGATTGTAACAGGCTGTATATTTGGCTGTAGAGAAATTTACTTACCACAGCAGACTATCTTTAAAAAACAAAAATAAAATAAAAAACCACAAAAATACAGAATCAGATTGCTGAACAGTTGTGGTCCTCTTGTTTAATGTTTCATGGAGCAAACACTCGCCTTGCACCATTTGGCATTCTGTAAGACACAGTACACCTACAGTGTTGCCAATTTCATTAAACAGAGCGACTACTTCTAAAACTTGGTCCTGTTTACCTAGGGATTTGAGTTTTATTAGTATACCTGTCAAAAGGTGGTTGTTTGCACACAGAGAGTCACTGTTTTTAGTGATTCTGCCTGTAAATCAAAATAACCAGTAATTAAATGGAAGTGGGAGTGCCAGATGGGTTAAACTGAGGGTCTCCTGTTTCCCTAAGGGATATAAAATTATGGTCAGCATGTGTTTATTTTACATACCAATTGGTTTTTAAAATAGCATAAATCATTATCAGGCTATGTCTTTCCTTGAAACCTAATGATAAATACAAATGAAATGGCTCATGAAGAAAAATTTTCAGTGTGGGGTGGTAAGATTCCCCCCCCCCCCACAATAAAAGGTTGATGGAAGTGGCATTGCTTTTACAGTTCAAAACAAAAAAAAGACCTAAATACCAGATGCCTGGGAAATGTATTGAACATCCTTTTCAGAAGTCTTGAATGATTGCTTTTCCTGTTAAAATATTTATCATGCAGATATACCCTACTTTCATGTTTCTCCCATGCCCTTTTTGTTGACCTGTATTGCACAATATGGAATCAACAGGTTGAGAAGTATAATGATCTGTGGCCAAATTGATGAGTATAGGATGTGAACTATGTCTCCAGTTTGTGCCAGAATCTGTTCATGGCCAACACACAATGTATAGCAATACTTTTCTTAATTATAAAAATATATATATGTATATTTGTTACATGTTTTAGTGGAGGATATTTCTGGAGCACAGTGTTAAGAAAATATAAGCTCCTTAGGGTTTGTAGTAAATGCAAACTCCCAAAAATACTAACCAGTGTTCTGTAGTATTGTGTCCTTCCATTTATGTTAAGAGAGGCACACTATGTCGGAGTCCACACTTTGGGTGTTGAATGCCTTTATCCAAAAGTCCAAATTCAGTTTTGGAACGATGGTCATGCTGGCATTCCCTCCTTGGTTCACAGCTCTTGATATGAAAGATGCTTACTGTCCTGTGGCCATTTACTTGGACCATTACAAATTCCTCCATTTTTTAGGTAGGGCAAGAACATTACTGGTTTTGGGTTCTCCTATTGGGCATAGCACCACAAGTATTCACAAACATCTTTGCTGCCATAATGGCTCAGGTGCACTGCCTTGGCTAGTCAGTATTCCCCTACCTCAACTCCTGGCTTCTAGAGGTGCTATCTTGACAGAAAGCAAGCTCTGCAATCCCATGTCTTTGCAGAGGCAATCACCTAGCATCTCTGAGTATCTATTCAAAGGAGGAAAAGTCTGCATAGATACCTACCCAGGCAGTGCATGTTATTGGGACGTGGCTTGGCTCCATTGTGGTGAGGGCTTTTCTCCCAGCAGACCACTTTGCAGCACTGACAGCTCTTGTCGCAGACAATGCGCCGTGATCCAACAATCTCTCTCTCTCCTGGGACATCTGGCAGCCTGTACCTATGTAGCACAACATGCACATTTCCCTATGTGGTGTGTTTAGTCTTAGCTACTCTCCATCTGCAGACTCAACAGATATCCAATAGACTTGCCGCAGGAGTGTGCTTTCATCCCTTACATGGTGATGATCCTTCCACCCCTTCACTTCTCCCATGCCACAGGCCACCATGATGATGGATGTCTCCCTCATGGATTGGGGAGCCCATTCACACTACCATACAGCTCAGGGAAAGCCAGATGCATGGAAATAGAACTGCAGGCGGCCTATTTAACATGGCAGTCCTTCCTCCCTACTCATCTAGTCCCTCTGTGTTCAACTGCTCTCCAACAACATCTCAGCAGTAGTGTATGCCAGGAAGCAGGGCTCTTCCAAATCTTCTTCCCCTTGTTCCAAGTCAATCTGGCTTAGAACTGGTGCATCAAGGGCCATGTGACACTTCATCACCCACCTAGTGGACACCCAGAATTCCATGGGGCACAGAACATTGCTCAAAATGGGAGCTACATGATGGCATGCTCTTGTACCTCTTCACAAAGTGGGGCACTCCCCCACAGGACCTCTTTGCTGTCCAGAACAACAGAAAGCTGCCCTTTATTCCTGGAGAGGAGTCCTAGGGAATGGTTCTCAGAACAATACTTTTTTTTTTTTTTTTCCTTTGGAAAGACAACCTCACCTACATCCTTACCCCTGTTCCTTTTCTTCTGAAATTACTGAAAGGTGCATGCACAACTGGTTGGAAGATCCTACTCAGAGTCTTTATCAGTGGTTTGCTCTGAAACTAGGAGAGTGTGTCTAGTAGTATTCTGCAGGTGTCAGCCTGGGATCTAGTCAGGGGTTAGAGTATAATTTGGTGGACCTTGGAACCCTCCTAAACTGGCAAGGCCCCCTCATGCAGTTTGGGCCCCCCCCCCAACTTCTCCAGGTACTGCCCCTAGCTTCTTTCTCACCACTGGTCCCCTGAACCCTTCTCCAACCCCCTCTCGAACCCAATGTGTCGCTGATGGTCCCCGTGGCCCCCAACCCTCTGCTGTGCTGTTTTTCCCCTGCTGCCCCAGGCCAACCCCCTCCCCTGTGCCCTTTCCCCACCAGGCTGGCTTGTCTGTCCCTGAAAACCAGCCACCCAGGGCCCCCTTACCTGGCTGCTGTAGGAAGCAGCCCCAGCCTGGGCTGAGGCTTTGGCCTGGAGCCTGGTTTCACTGAGCATGCTCGGGCCTGTGAGCATGCTCAGTGAGGCCAGGCTGGGGGTGGGGGGAGTGGAGTTTTAAAAACTCCCGAACGCCATTGCAGAGCTTGCTATTTTTAGAGGTTCAGCATTTGGGCCCCTAAAAATAGAAGATGGAGCCAAAACGTAGTGTTCCAGGGCCCACTATTTTTAAATGATGGGCCCCTGAATGCAGTGTTCTGGCTCCATTTTCTAATTTGGGGGGCCCTGGAATGCTGGCTGCCTAAAAATAGTGGGCCCTGGAACGGCGTTCCACTGTGATCCAGCTTCCTTTAACCCCTGGATTTAGTACTAGTCAATATCTTCATTAATGAATTGGGTAACAGAGTGGAGAGCATGCTTATATTTTTGGATGATATGAAGCTGGGAGGTGTTGCAAGCACTCTGGAGGACATAATTAAAATTCAAAATGCCTTTGACAAATTGGATAATTGGTCTCAAATTGGTGTGATGCACTTGTCTTTATTAAATTTCAAAGTATTAAACTTAAGAAGGAAAAATCAAATGCCCACCTAAAATATGAGGAATAACTGAGTAGGTGGTATTGCTAAACAGATTCTGGGGGTAATAGTGGATCACAGACTGAATGGGAGTAAATAGTGTGATGCAGCTGAGAAAAAGTCCATCATTCTGGAGTATATTAACAGGAATGTCATATGTAAATCACGTGAGGAAATTGTCCTACTTAATTGAAGCTTCACCAATCCCTCCCAAGTAGGAGTATTGTTTCCAGTTCTGGGTACTGCATTTAAGGATGTGGACTAATGGGGAAGAGACCAGAGAAGAGCAACAAAAAAGATAAAAAGTTTAGATAAGCTGACCTATGAGGAAAAGTTAAAAAAGAAAATGGGTATATTTATTCTTGAAACAAGAAGACTGAGGGAGGAGCCTGATAACTTGTCTTCAAATATGTTAAGGATGTTTTTATAAAGAGAGTGGGGATCACTTGTTTGCCACATCCACTGGGGGTAGAACAAGTAGTAATGGTTTTAATCTGCAGCAGTGTAGATGTAGGTAAGATGTTAAGAAAAACTTTGTAACTATATGGGTAGTTAAGCTCTGAAATTGGTTTCCAGTGCAGGTGGTGGAATCCGCACCACTGGAGATTTTTAAGAAAACATTGGACAGGCACCTGTCAGAGATGGTCTAGGTTCACATGCCTTTAGTGCAGGTGGTTGAGCTTGATGATGTTTTGATTTCCTTTCCAGTCCTACATTTTTCTGATTTTTTTCTGAAAGAAATTTTGACAGTAAAGGAGAGTCATTCCCCCTGGCGTGCTATTAGGAGAAACTTCCAGGCATATCAAATGGGCTGTGTGTGCCTGAAACTTCAGGGAGAGGAAGAAGACCCCTGTGGCTGACAATTCTATCTTTTCCAAGGCAGTATGCTGAAGAAGAGAGAGGTCATTTATATCCTCATAGCTGTATGGTTTCACTTTTGTCCCTTGTACTTCCTCTGCTTGTAATGGAATTGCAATAATTTCCATAAGCCTAGCAAAGAAATTCATGTAGTGGAGTTGGTGAGAGAGACCAGCTTTTGAGCCACACAGAGCTCTTTTTCTGGCCACAGATCTGTTAAGATCTCACTGTGCACAATTATCCTTGGAAAAGCTTGTAACCAATGTTACAACAGTGGCAGAGCATTCACTAAGCCCTTTGTCATTAATGACAATGTGGACATCCATAGCTAAAAACATGTCAGAATGATGTTGTGGGTACTCTTGTAATGCTGTCTCCAAATTTTCTCTTCTTTCCAATATTCAAGGTGGCATTTAACTTTTTTATTCTCTTCATCACTGTTTAAGCTTCAGAACATAGTGTTACAGCAGGCAAAAATAATCAAATATCACTTTATCAGAAGAATCCAATTCTTGACCAGTTGTTTTTGTATAAAAATAACAGAAAATAAGGAATATTCACTGTACAGATTATAAAAAGCAGCAGGTATGACATAAATAGTATTTAGATGTTTTGTGTTTTCCATCGCAAACATGTCTGGTTTATGAAAAATACTGAATAATTGTTTCCTCCTTCATCCCATTACAAATTCATACTAATTTGACAGTTACTGTTCTTAGCTGTGCTTGACCAGTAAGCACAGTTAAACATGTTCCATTTCTTTTAGAAAAAATTATTCTGTTACTGAACAGCTTTTATTTTCCTCTGATTCACACATTGATGTCATTATTATTTCTTCCACTTTTCATTCCAGTTTCAATGAGTGCTGTATTACAGAGAAGATGGGTTGCTTACAAATAGAGCACAGCTGATAAATATTACAGAGAGCTGTCTGGAACCCAGGGCTCTTGGTTTATAGGATGAGATGTTGGGCAAACTTGTCCATCTGTGTTCTTTCTACCTTCACGATTTTTGCCTTGAGTATTTGATCTGAAAGAAGTATCTGTGTAGTATCGCTAGTTTTGCATTTCCATACTTTGCTAGGCTGCTAGTTTCTCCACTTCTCAGCAAAGAGTTGCTAATGGAATTGCTGTAGATGGTGTCCTATTCCTTAGATTTCATTTCTTACCAAATATATTACATTACACTCACAGCATGTCATAAAAATATCAAGAATTAAAAATAACGATTGAAATGATAGCAGTTTGCTGTGCTCAGATATAGCATAGAGTAGTGGCCATAGGGAGCCGTTTGTGGCTGGAGGCTGCGCCATGGAGCAGCTCTGTGGTAAAGCTGGGAACTGAGCCCAGAACTCCCAAGCTTTGGGTAAAAGACTGATGTTTTTGTAGTGGAACAAACATTTGTGGAAAGATACACTCCCTGGTGAGATGTAGTTAGGATGATCTAAGCCACAATATAGATACATCTAGGTCAATGGAAGAATTCTTAAGGTGACTCAGCTACTGCCTCTTGAGGGGGTAGATTGACTTCACTAACAGAAGAACTCCTTTCTGTCACTGGAGCAATTGGCTACACTGCAGCACTCCACTGGTGTAGCTGCAGTGATGCACCTGTGCTGCTGTGGCCCATGCAGTATAGGCATACCTTAGGTTCATAATGTAATTTTGAAAATAGGACTTAGCCATCTAAAGGTGTATCTACTGTACAATGAAAAGCCTAGGATGCCGTGTCTCCGTCTGGGTCAGTTGATGTGTTCTGGTTCACCTGATGGCAGCCTTTGCCAGGGCTGCCAGCGGTAGTGGGACCGGACCTGGCCACCTCCTGATCTGGCTCTGGCTGGGGTCCCAGAGCTGGGGGGAATAGAACTTGGGCTCCAGTCAAAGCCCAGATGTGTCCATCACTATTTTTAGCCCCACAGCCTCAGACCCAGTCAATTGACTCTAACTTTGAAACTCAGTGCTGTGGGTTTTTCTTTGCAGTGCAGACATATTCAAAGTTACTTGGGCCCTGCAATGCTCAGAGTTGGATGTAAGTGACTTTCCTAAGGTTGCACAGGAAGTCTGTAGCAGAACCAGTAGTTGAATCCAGGTCTTCCAAGTCCCAGTTCAGTGCTTTAGGGCAAAGGTACACTGTTGGTGGCAGTGCTGACAGCATAGACTTGATTATTCAAGTTTGATTGAGTGTCTGCAAAGATGCATCAAGTGAACTCAGAAGGAGCCAGAGGTCGATTGGGTAAGACCTACCTGGCAAGAAGCATAGCACTGATTCAACAGGAAGGCCTTTCTTGTTGAATCAGTGCTGTGAGGAGCCTGTGGTAAGTAGAAGGTAGGTTAGTGGAGGGAGACGAGCAAGGTATTTTAAGTATTTTGCACATCTCCCTTTTGATTGCACATCTCCCTTTTGATTGAAATCACATAGTAGTGTAGACCAGGGTGGAGTCACAGGGGTTTTTCTTTGAAATTAAATGTAAACTAAGGTATTTATAAACTAGATAGTTCAACAATATAGTCAACTTCTGTAGATGAAGGAGCACTATAGAATTTTATATGCTTTTCCCTAAAACCATAAATTGGTTAAACTCTTCCCTCTTCAGACTCATGTAAAAGATGGTAAACTGGAGCCTGCACCTTGTTGGAATAAAGGAGTTGTGGCCCAAAATTGAGTTAAATTTGGGCTTAGCAATAACATTAATTTCTGTATTGGTAAGGAAATCTGAAGTCAAGTGAGTTTCAGTGGGCTTCATTTTCTTTTTTGAAGTTTTCAAGGTTTTGATGAATGTATATATTTAATTTACACATGCAGTATTGTAAAAGAAATGTGTATTAGTGAAAAATCTGAGTTACAGTGAATGGACTCGTATTCTAGGAAAGTCTTGGGAGAGGTGCTTTTTCTGAGTGTGGTATGTTTAAAGGCAATTAACTGTGAAGATACAGCAGAAGTGCTTCCTTTCCCTTCTTCTCATGATAGTAGTTATACCTTCTGGGCTTGTTTCCCACAACGTAGGAGCCAGTATCCTGTAGTTTTTTAGGATGCTCTCAGTTGGTGGTTAGCCATGTGAGCTCTCTGCTGTCACATGGATAACAGTCATCCCATTTAGCCTTTTGCTTATGCAGTTATTAGCATGTTTGTTCCTGGCCACATCAGAGTTAACCTTTCACACCTAGGATTAAGAACACATGATGGTCTCTTAATTTAGAATAGAATAGAATCATAGGGTTGGAAGGAACCTCATGAGATCATCCAGTCCAACCCCCTGGGGCTTGAACCCTGGACCTTCTGCATATTAAGCAGAGGTGCTAGCCCCTAATTTACACAGTTAAAATTCCTTTTTAAGTCCGTCATTCTTGCTTCTCTTCATTGTAGTGAAACTGAAGTTTAATGTTTCATATTATCTGAATAAAGATATTGAGACTTTTGGATCAGGTAGATACCACTGAAAACAAGGTTGTAGAATAAAAAGTAAGTGCATCTGGAAGTGGTTAAATCTAAGGTTATGACAAAGAGCACTGCATTAAAGAGAATAATTCTATAAGAATAAAATGGGCTTTTAATGGTCACAGAGAAGGCGTGTGATGAACAACGCATGAGATTCTGTACACTTAACTGCATAACATTGCAATATTTGCCACCCTAATAATGATAAATTTAACACAGGCGCTTGGATAGTGTGACCATGAAATGACTATTACTCCTCTTATTTTTGGTTCTGTTGAGAAGTGTTGATCTGAAAGACAGTGTGTCAGAACGCATGTTTTGGTGTGGTAGACTGCCTGTTAGTTAGCCCTACAGAACCAAACTAGCTTTATGGTCATAAACATACAGTAATATTTTTCAAAAAAGATGTTCTACTTTCACTTTTCTGTTTTTAAGTTGGATGTTTGGTTTATTTAAATATTGACTTACAGCACAGTTATTTAAATATAATGCAGTGATGGGTGCAGTATAAATACCTAAATAGGATAGAACAGAACCCTCTAATACTCCCAAATATCTGGAAGGATGTGGTATATAGAAAGACTGTAAAACAAACAGGAAGTCCTGTGGCACTTTCAAAGTGCTAACAAATGTATTTATCGCATGAGCCTTAATTTGAACTAATTTGAACCCTGTCTACACTAGGCTTTGCCTAGTTCGAACTAAGGAAGCTTGGTTTAAACTAGTTAGTTCAGCTGGTTAGTATGAACTAGCTGCTTAGTTTGAACTAAATATGCAAATTAGTTTGAACTAGCCTGATTTAGACATGCTAGTTGGAACTAAATAAGTTCCAACTAGCAGTTAGTTTGGACTAAACATGGTTTTTTAGTCTGAGCTAAATTTTAGTTTAAACTTGCCACTTTTTTAAAGTTTGAAATTTAAAAAATTAGTTTGACCTAAAAAAAAGCGTGGCCAGTTTGACCTCAAAAACTGAGTTTAGTTCAACTAAACTTCAAACTACTTAGTTTAGACTAAGCAAGTCTGAACTAAGGTTTTAGGTGTAGACATAGCGTAAAAGTGTCACAAGACTAAAATGGCTACCTCTGGAACTTGTCAAAGACTTCTATTATGTATTAGAAATGGTTTTAACTAGAAGAGGACTGGGTGACTTTGAAGATTAGTAATAAAATATGGTACCTTCATTTCTAACTCATTGGTGTGAACGAGTTGCTGTTTGTCAGTAGTTGTTACTGTGTAGTGGTTTATATGAAGAAAAATAGATATGAATAGATGAATAATAAAACTTCATTCTTGGGTGCTGAAAACATTCACTGTTCATCTGTTTTTTTAAATCATATTCGTAGCTTTTACTAAATAAATTGAAGATTACTCCAACGTGTTAATCACCCTGGCCTCAAGTCAACAGATCACTTAAGTATGTGCATAACTTTCAGCATATGAGCATTTTCAGTGACTTCACTGTGATTTCTCATGTGCCTAAAGCAGAGGTCTCAAACTCAAGTTGCCATGAGTGCCTCATGAGGACTAGCGGAGGGCCGTGTGGGGATTAGTATGGTAGCCTGAGAGCTGCACCACTGAAACCTCTCTATACAATGATATTGCAAGTATTGGTAACGATTGTGTCATTGTGGGCTGCAGGAAATAGCTTTAGGGGTTGCATGTGGCTCACAGGCCATGTGTTTGAGACCCCTGGCCTAAAGTTATGTGCATGCGTAAGTGCCTTGCTGGATTAGCAAGCTTGTGGCTGCAGACATCTCCCCTTGTCTCTAGCTAGGATCATTACCCTTTCATTTTGCCTTGACTGCAAAAAGAGAGCAGGATTCCATCTATAGTATATTATTTGTTCGTTTTTTTTTTTTATGAGTACTTGAATGTCATAATTACTGAGAGTTCCTTTTAGCCTTCTGTTTTTCAGGCTGAACATATTAAGCTCCCAAAGCTATTCATCCGTCTCCAATTAATTCTTGCATCATCTGGACAAACAAGGAGTCTTCTGGCAGTTTTAAGACTTACAGTATTTATCGCATGAGCATTTGTGGCCATAATCCCACTTTATCAGATGCATGAAATGGAAACTTTTTGGTATATTAGAGTGGTACCCCTCTGGAACTGTTTGACTTGACCTTGTGACTCACCTTTTTCTGCATGTGTGTGTGTGTGTATATATATATCTAACATTTGTAATGTTCCTTCTAAGCTACTGCTGCAGCTGAGCAAGTTATGCTGTTTGTTTGCTATGCGGCAGTCTGTGAGACCCCCCCCCCCCCCCCGAGCAGGCTCAATCCCTTCCTCCTGCTCTCCCAGTCTTCCCCCCTGCTGGCCCAACCCCATCATCCCCCGTAACCCCAGCACTCTTTCCCTGCCGGCCGCCCGACTGTCCCCAGTCCTGCGTCCTCTTACTTGGCCGCCAGAGCAGAATGGTCAGGCCACAATCTGCGCCTCCTTCCCTGAGCATGCTCTGACTCAGCATGCTCAGGTTGGGAGTTTTAAAAGCTCCCAGCTGTGGGGAAGCTCTCTGCTGGCCAGAAGACTGTCTTTTGGCTGGATAGGGGCCGCACTGTTAGCTGGGCGCAGCTGGCATTGTTCCTTGTGCAGGTGAGCAGTACAGGCTGCATGCCCGCCCACCCACCTGTGCAGCTTAGAGGGAACATTGTAACTGCAGTTTCCGTTTCATGCATCCGATAGAATGGATTATGCCCACAAAAGCTTATGTGACAAGTACATTTGTTAGTCTTTAAAAGTGCCATGGGATTTCTTGTTTGTTTTGCTGAAATAGACTGATGTGGCTACCCCTCTGGAGCTTGGATCATCTGGAATCTGTCTGTCTTCGATGCAATTTTTCATCCTTTTTGCCAAAATTGTGTACAGTATTTTGTTCTTAGATGCTACAGCGCTAGACGCTTTCTTTTTTAAACATAAAGATAGTATGCAGTGTAAGAACTGAGAAGGTCCCCTGTGGACTCATTATTTCCTTAGTTTTGAAGCCAATTCCTAATGTGGCGTCTATTTGTGTGGCTCAAATTGTGTTATGCTTCAGTTGCTGCTTAATGGCAGTAAGGTAAGAATGCAAGATATTAACAGAAGTTTTACATTTCTGAGGCATAAACATGACTCTGTCATGAATTTGTGAACATTTCTCCAAATTTGAACTGAACTAGCAATGAACCAAAAATGAGGTAGGAATTTTATTTTTCTAAAAAACTGTTCACATATGTATCTGTGAATTAATCTACATAAAAAGAATCCATTGTTAAGCACCTGCTTAATGTGTCTATAGAATGAAATAGTCTTAAGGAGAGCAGTAATTCTGAACATTGACTAATTAATACATACATCATCTCTCATAAATATTTAGTGACTAGCCCAAGCCATGCATAAGGAAAGTTGCAAATAGTTTTTAAAAAAGGGTATTTGCATGGAATATTTCAAATAGTAAGGTAATACACTAAACATTTATACCATCAAGGAGTTCTGTGGCACTTAGACTAACAAATATATTTATTGCATGAGCTTTCGTGGGAGAAGAGCCTACTTATTCAGATGCTTTGAAGATGGGGGAACTTACAGAATGGGAGAAAATAAATGCAGGGAAGTTTAAGTCATGGGAACAGGTCACACTGTAACAGCAAATCAAAACAGTTGTAAAGATTCAAACACTGGGGAACAGCATACAGAGGAAGATGAGGTCAAATCACTTGTTGTAATGACAGAAAAATCTAGTGTCCCTATTAAGTCCTGAAGCAATGCAACCAAATTTGCAAATAAATTAAATTTCAACAGCTTCTCTTTGAAGCCTTGATTTAGTATTCATCTGTCTGAGCACAGCAGTTAGCAAAGCATTAATGGAGTGGTCATGAATATCGAAATGCTGACCCACTGATTTTTAGAGTGTTCTGATTTCTGATGTCAGATTTGTGCCCATTTATTCTTTTGCACAGAGACTTTCCTGATTGTCCTATATATAAGGCAGAAGGGCATTTCTTTCACATGATGGCACAAATCACGCTGGTGGATGAGCAGGTGAATGAGCCTTTGATGGAGTAGCTGGTTTTATTCGGTCCTGTAATAGTGTCTCTTTTGTGCAGATATGTGGGCAAAATTGGTACCGTGGTTTGTTGCAGGGATATGTTTGCTTTAATGGTTCTGTTGTTAGGTCTGTGGTTGCTGGTAAGTATCTGCTAGAAGTTGGGGCCTGTCTGTAAGCAAGGAGAGGTCTGTCCCCCAAGGCTTGTTAGTGTTTAAGTGCCCACAGGACTTCTTGTTTGTTTTACTGAACTAGACTAACAGGGCTGCCCCTCTGGATCTTGTTTAAACAATCTTTGTGGTCCCTTTTGTTCCAGACTTGTTGGATGCCTCTGTGATGATAAACCAGAATGACCAGTGAGCTCTGCTGGAGCACAAAACCAGAATTTAGAGAATACAGAAAATCTTAATGAAGAACTTTAAGTATTTTTGAAAAAGGCTTTGTTGTTGTTTGGTGGGGAAAGAGACTTTTCCTAAACTGAGGAGACTATGAAGTCCCTTGTCTGATCCTCTGTGACTGGCTAGATGATCTTGGAAGAGTCCTTGGTAGCTATGACATTACTTCATGGTGCATGCTATATGTCACTACAGAACTGTGGTGTGTGACTCAGGGAGCCATTATTAATAATAATAATAATATTTGTTTTTAATTTTATAAATGTACTTTTCTGTATATGCTGATTGTACCTTTCACTGTTGCTGTTTGTGGTAGTTAATACATACAAACATCTTTGGTTTAAAAAGTTCCTATGGTCCTTCTTTGAAATTGAGCAATTTAATCGTGTTTAGTGAGGCAGTCAGTGCAGTAGACTAAAAGTACACTTAAGATATCTATGTGAACAACACTACAGGGTGGTATTTCCTATTCAGGTATCTGGCAGATCATATTGCATTATCATACATTGGAGATCCTATAAACAGGAAAAATGTGGTGGTAATAGGAAAGCTTCTAAACAGCTGTTTGAAACGATCATCTGATCCTCCTATCCTAAAAGTAAAAAAAAAAAAAAAAGTCTTGGGATTATAATAATCAGATTAGATTTTCTTGTTTTCCTCTAAGGTATTTGATTTGAAAGAGGCTGTTTGCTTAGTGCTGTAGTACAAGACCTATGCATTTAGCTTCAGTAATTTTCTATTATCGCTAAAGATAAATTGTTTTCCTTCCCTCATCCCCCTTGAAGTAGAGGAGCTGTGTTTTGTTGATTTCTTGATTGTATTACTAAAACAGATATTTTTCTGAGGGGATAGATGGGTGACATATCAGTGTAACATGTCATTCTGAGAGTGGCTCATTCTTCAGAGGTCAGCAAAGAATGTTTCTATATCAGTCTACTTCAGTCATATGCTTTTGTCTCCCCCTCTACTGTCTACAAAGTGATTTTTAAGAGGCAGAACAAGAGGCTTTCTTTCCCCTTCTGTTTCCACCAGTGATTTCTGTGTGTCTCAAAGGGAATTCTGAAGATCCCATTCAAATCTACTCTCTTAACCCCTTTCCCATCTGGCTCTATATAACCTTTAGTCATTTACTGATTATGAATGGATGGGACTCTGGGGGCCTGTCAATGATGATCTCTAAATTGTTAGCTAGGAGAGAGAGATGCAGTCCTTAGAACAATACTCTTAGTTCTCGCCTTTTGCATCCCAGCCACAAGGAAAGAGCATGTCATCTCCATGCAATCCTAGGTCATTGCATCAGTAGGCTGAAAATCAAGTAAGTAGCAAAGAATGTCAGCTGTTGTTTTTATTTCTAAACAAAAGGTTTTAAGAATGAAAGAAGTATATGTTAAAATGTCAAGTCACTGATAGGACAAGGCAAGATAGCTTTTTATAGAGCGTGATCTAGTAAGACAATTACAGTAAGTTTGTTATTTCTTCATCATATGAAGGAGAGAGGAAAAATGGATAAGGACTGAGGCAAAATTTGGAGAACCATAGTGTGGTGTGGAGGGAAAAAAAAAAAAGTCCTTGGAAGGCACTGGAGGAACTTGGAAAAAGTTGGCAATGGCTAGTGAGGTTCCGTTAGACATGGGCTGTTAATCTTTGTTGCTTTCAACATTGTTAAATTAAGATGTTGTGTTAGTTGTCTGTCACGATTATAAACAAGTATATATGGGTGTTAAGTCAATTTATTGCAGTCAGAACTGCAGCCAGTTAAGCAGAAGAACAAAAGGGTCAGAGATGTATGTTATAAGGGACTGCTGCTAATGCATCACTGCATGCTTGTATTTTTTTCTTAATATAGTGTGTGTTCTTGCCTTTCATAGGTGTCATATCCCATACTCTGCATCAGACATTCACAGACCTCTGTTTTCCTTCCTGACTTTGATTAGTGACTGATTCAAAGCCTGTTGAAGTCACTAGTAATCTTAGTGAGTTGCATACTTTTTTAAAGTGAAGTGACTTCCAGTAATACTTAGTATTATTTTATTGCCTAGTACTTGCATATAGTAGTTATAGCTAGCTACCTTCTGTATACTTCTACATAATAAGAGGAGTTTTTAAAATGACAAGGGTCGGTAGATGAAGTCACATGGCTGTGCCTGGCTGACTGTGTGCTATCATGCTTCAGCCTGGGTAATGTATGGAACTAATGACCAATAGTTTTCTGGCTCTGTTAGTAGTTATTTACAACAGACCTCCCATTCTTCCTTTTCTGTTGATGTGCTTAAAATTCCAGATGGACTATTCACAGCAAGTTTATTAGCAAGGATGTGAAATACGCAGGTTTACCAGGGTAAGATAAAATGCAGGGGGCATTTAGGAATGAAAGCGGAACAGTAAATTTCAAATTGCAGTCAATTGTATATACTGCTCAGTCCGATTCTAAATGTGATTTAAAAGTATGAAAGTTAAATTAAAATTCCTGGTGCACTGAGCCTGCTTTATAAATATATAGCTGTTGGACTAGATAATGGTCATTCAATATTTCTTGAAAAGTTGATTTATTTCATCACTTTATATTCTTGACTATTGAGAAGAGACTAAGAATTAATGGTATTGCATGAGTTGCTTTAGCACATTTTTCACCTTATATGGAAAATTGCCTGCCACTCACCAGAAAGAAGCAATACAGTATTTGCTATTATGTTCACATTCCTTCAGGTTGGAAGAAATCACTTTTCTCTGACTAAAGAGTAAACTTTTAAGATTACATTTGACTATTTAAATATTAGTTTTGATGCAGTAGCGGTTAGAATGGGCAGTGCCTCATCAGCAAAAGAGTGCCTCTGCATATTTTCATTGCCAAATAGCAGAGTTCTTTTCTTAGCTTGGTTAGAGGATCTTAGATGTAAGAAAGTAAATGTACATTTCTGTTTGGAACCATCTTGGGTTTCTTCCTGTCTCTTTTTTTCTGAATTTTTTAAAGAAGTACTTTTCAGCCTCAAATAATTTGTGGTGGGAAGTGGGAATGGGGTGGGGGAAAAGAGCTACGTGTAAAGACCAAACAATACTCATTCTTATTAACTATCTCTATTGCCTTTTTTTTTTTTTTTTTTTTACTGTTGAAGATACCTGCATTTGAATAGAATTTTTAATTCACTTGCTTTACCTTTTTTAACCTATGCTGAAGTTTTGTTGAATCATTATGTTGCCATGGGGGAACAGTTATGTCACAAATTCAGTCATTTTGATTGTGAAAATTTATAAGTTGAAAAATATGGGCAAGGAGGAAGAACTACTTGTTCAAGCACCAGCATCTTTGATTAACAAAACAGCGAGAATGCTGTTTAAGACACACACAACTTGAAGAGCTTTTTTTCTATTGAGTCTAATCTGATCTCACATCGGTGTAAAATGTACAGCATGGAAATGCTAATGTCTTGTGCAGTATTAGAATCTTGAAAGGTGTGAGATCACAAGTTTGTCTGATAGATGTTTCTCCTTAATGTGAGGCTTTTTTGTTATTTGTCCCTCCTCCCACCCCAGCTAAAATATTCCACCTTCATTGGACTTTAATGTTTTACAGGGCAGAAAATTATGTATAATCTATTTGAAAGTCACTATATTTCTTGTAGCATACTGCTGGTTGCATATGAACAGAAGCTTAGTCTTTGCAGCATATATTACATTGTAACTTTAGGGGCCAGATTCTGCCATCCTTACTAGTTTTAACTACCTTACTGTGCAAACATTCTTGTATTTTTCAATGGAACTACTTGGTGAATAAGGATACTGTTCAGTGGGTGTAAGGGGTTAACAGTATCTGGCCCTCATGCTTTTTAATGCACAATTAAGCAGCTCAAAAATAGTTAACTGGGTAACAAAAGTCAATACTTTCCTTGCTCTTTAAAACCAAAAACATAAATCCTGGCTATTAAATATTTTTAATAATAAGATTTAGCAGGAAACTATGAGCACAGGCACAGTTTGAGCCAACAGACACAGAAAGATAGGTTTGTATGGCTCAATACTTCATAAATCAATACGTGGAACATGGTCAAGTGGTTGCCTTGAACTATCCATGCAACTATCTTTTTTTTTTTTTGAGGTTGAACAAGGAATATGCTGGATTTTTTTGTTGTTGTTCATTTTATCCCAATGGTTTTCCTACTCTTGTTGTTTTATGGTTCACAAGGTAAGAAATTTTGTTCTTTTCATACAAGTTATAAAAGGTCTTAAACTATCTATGCTTATTTTTAGGTCTCCACCCTTAGGCTTTGGACCTTGAAAACAGCTATTTTAGTGAATTGAAGCCTATATATAGGGAAACTGGAAAATTAAATATTGTGTAAATCTATATAATAAAAATAGCAATTACTATGTTTTTTGAAAATGTAGCTATAAAAAGTAAATGATACAAGAAAGGATTTTAAAGGTTTAAAAAGGATTTCATTTGCGTTTGTTACTAAAATGACCAACGTTTCCTGCTGGCTCTTGCACCCTGCAATTGGAGGATCTAGCGTGCAAATGTTTCAAATAATGCTAGGTTCTGTTGCTGTTTGGCACTGCCTAATACTGAGGCTGGGATGACTTAAATATATAGCGCATGGGCCAAATCATGGATTTCTTTCTTAGGCAGAACTCACACTGTGAAGGCACATTAAAGTGTCTACACTGGTTTTTGCCTGGGAGATTGCTAGAGGTTTTGTCCCAAACTACTTATTACTAGGTTCTGCATGTAGCATTTTTGTGATTATTTTCTTTAAGAATGGAGCACACCCAGGTACATTGGAATGTAGAATAACTCCTAATTTTGATCACATGAACAGTGACAGCCCCTTAATGGAAATCAGTTATCACTGAAATTAATTGATTTCTTCAGAACCTTTTCTTACATTGATAATAGGAAGAAGAGTCAACAAGTCCAAAAGTTTCGTGTTTAAGTTGCTAATGTATTTAGTGAGCTCCTGAGCATCAGAGACTGCTGCATTGCTCAGTAACTTTTTTTTTTCAGGAGGAAGCGGGTTGTTTCATGTCCCTTTTTCTTCCTCCAGGGGGGTCTTTGGTGTCCCTGCTGGAGCCATAATAGTTTTCTTCTACATGTGTACATTTAATGCTCTGTGCTGCAGTTTGAAATCTCTTATCTCAGCGAGGCACTAATATAAAAACCCCAAAACAGTGCATTTATTTTTAACAAGGTGGTCATTTTGGGCTTGCTGCCTCCTTGGCCATTCCATATATAAAAACAGTATAAGTATTACAGGTGGAACTAGAACTGCTAATTGACTAACACTTTCCATTACTAGCTCCTGTTTTCAGTTGCTTTTAACTTTGCCAGACTTCAGCCACTCAAAGTTAACATTTTCCATGAGTGCTCTCTGCTACAAGCAGAATTCTTTATTGGAAAGTTTCAGCAAAAGTGGTTCGGCCATTCCCAAGAATGCAATTAGGGAAAATTGGATAGGTTTGCCAATGTTATCTTTTTATTTATGTATTTATTTTTTAAACAACCATTTCTTTGAGGTGCTCTACTGCCTCAAGGTTCTTGAAGATGAATTTGAAATTTGGCAAGGGATCATCCTGAGCTCACTGAAGTCAAACTAGATTTTTTTTTTTTTCAAATTACAAGACTGAAAATTGCCATGTGCACATGCTCAGTAGAATAGGTTAAAAGAGGCTTCCTGCTGAAGTCTCTGAATGTACTAACTGTATTAAGTATGCTCCAGCCTTTCAGAATATTGCACCGTGCATGCTTCCGAGAACAGAGATTTCTATGGGATAACAATGCATCCATCACCAGCTACTGCTTCTTCTTTGGGTTAGGGGAAGATGTATTGAGTGCCAAGAGGAAGAAGACTGTGAGGTGTGTCTTTTCAGCTCTGAATAATTATGAGCAATTCACATCCCTGATTGTTCAGGAAAGCCTTATGCCCTGGCATGATGCTTGAAAGACAAGTGTCATTGTCCATTTTACACAGGCAGTGATGGAGAGGTCATTTTGAGTAGAGCTGAGAATAGAATCCCAGTGCTAGTTTCCACGTACTGCTCCTTTCTGGAGATACAGCACAGTCAGGACACAGGTAAAAGTGTTGTTAAGCCACTTTTGTCTTCTAGATCAGTGGTTCTCTAGCTTTTGTGGGTTGTGACACACTACAGCAGTGGTTCTCAGGTCACGACACGCTTGTTGGCATATTGCAACCATAGGAGATACACCAGCCCACCCCATAGGCCAAATCCAGCCATCTCACTGGCTCTCTGCAGCACGCTCACCTCTGTGTGGTGCTGCAGTAATGTGTCCTGACACAGTGGTTGAGAACCATTACCCTACAGGACACGACAGTGCACTGCACTGCCCCTGGCCAAATCCAGCCTGCTTCCCGGCCCCACGCTGGTGTGCAGCGACACAGTAATGTTTCCCAGCACAGTGGCTAAGAACTGCTGTTGCTTACTCTGATGGTGTTAGGATGATGATTTTAGGAAGACTCTCAGATTTCTTTTTAAAGCCCCAGCTTTTGGAGTCAGTTACATGAGAATTTCAGCTTTCTTTTTAAATTTCTGGTTGCCCCAGAAAGCTTGGAAATGTGACTTGAGTATATGCTAAATATGAGGAAAGGAGAAGGTACATCAGATGAATCCAAAATATGATGCTTGGAAAATATCATTGCTTTTTAAGGCAATGTCATGATTTTGAAGGGCCTGATTAGTGATATTTGAGTGCTTGCAGGTAGCAATACTAGGGCTATCCTGAGAACCTTAGAAGGGTACTTTCTGAGGCACTCTGTCTTCTTGGGGTTGTTTCAGATGATGAGTTTATAGACTACCCTTCATTTAGGACAGTGCCCAAAGACACAATTTAGCTTTTTGGGTCCTGCTTCCACCATATTCTCAGTGCCTTGCTCAATGAAATTTTCTAAACCCTCCTTATTGCTTCCCTATCTCTACTTTCTTCTTGTTTAAGTCCTTCCTTAAAGGGTACTTTTTCCAAAAAGGCCTAAAAGCACTCTGCTGAGAAGTGCTAAGTGATCTAAGAAGCAGAAATAGTAAAATCTTAGTTTAGGTACTTTTTAATTATTGCAATTAAAATTGTGATATATGTACTGTGTGTTTCTGTAGGGGGAAACTTGGAAAAAAATCTTTAACTTCCATCTACAGAGTTAATGTGATTCATATGTACTGAACAGTTATTAATGTGCAAGAAGTGCCATAGGACCTCAAGAAATAGCAATCTGTCTTTTGAGCATGAATGATTGGGCTGTGTTTACAGCCTTACTACTCATCTGCTGTGCTAACAGTGACTAAGAATGATGTTTTGTACAGCTCCAGGTTCAGATTTCATACCTAGGTGAATGTTACCATGGATTTCCTAACATGTGCAGAGGTCATGGCACACCTTTTCATATTTACAGAATTTCCAAGCCATTTGCACTGTTCCTTAAAGCTTTTGTTCAAAAGTGCTAAGCCTGCATATTTTAAACCAGGATATGCTCACACGAAAAAAGTAATTAAACTATGTGAATGAAAACGTTGTCAGTGTCAGCGCTGTGTTCTTAATATATAAAAGTATATGGATTTGTAAAAATGAAGTAAAACAATTATCTGCTACAGGCCCCTGTTGTTTTCAAAGTCTTTGTTTTTTGGATTAGATTTATTTAGTGCGGCAAAATGATGTCAACAATGCACTTTGAAGTGTCCACAAGTTCAGTGAATCTTGAAACTGGCCTTATAGTGAGCAGGAACAATTTGAATGTTTTCTTTTTAGCAGTTTGTCTTGGCATCGTTTGTCCAGTATTTTGTAAATTCTGTTAAAGTGAAAAGACAGCATTTTGATGCACTCTCATTGTGTACTTTAATATTTCTACAGAAATGTTTCTCTATCATGTATATCCTTATTTAAAACATAGGATAAAAAAAACCTAAAACTAGTATATAAAAGAGAGGCTATCACTGAAATAGTATAAGGCACCAGAAAAATAGTCTGAGACTGACATGTTAGCTAGGCTAGAGGACTTGCATCTAATTTACATAACTTTCTCTTTTTTTCCCTTCATTAATTGATTCTTTTTAAAAAACACCACATAAATAACTGTTGAAATTTGTCTGCCAAGTGTTTTTTGATTTTTTTTTAATGTAATTGAGGAGATGGACAATACAGTTATGGCACATCTCTACCATTAGAAATTTTTTTGATTTTTAACTTTGTGATCTAGATGTTAGTCTAAGGATGTTCCTTTTGTACTACTCTTCAGTGCTAGGAACAGAGGCTTTCCACATCTGGAGTTCCCTATATAAGAAATAGTGCTGTGTGTTGCTGTCTCCTGAGATGCTGCCCTGTCCCCAGTTTGAGTTCAGATGCAGTGACCAGATTCACAGCATTGCTGTGACCATGGTTGCTTTATAGGCATAGATAATGCTTATATAATATCATTACTGTACAGTTCTCAGTATTGCTTTAAAAAAATGGAGGAAGAAGTCTTCATTTCCAGAAACTTTTCTGCCTGGAAGAACCTTTTATTTTGTGTAGTTTGTTCTTCTGCATAATAGCTTGACATTTAATGGCTTATTGAAAATCAGCAATGAGCCCCATTTGTCTGTAGGCTTCATTCTGCACCCTTGAAATAAGTGCGGAATTTTAACCATTGACTTCAGTGAGCAACGGTACAATCCCTGCATTTTTGTTTCCCCTATTCAGCCATTGTTGGCTATCTTCCATTCCCTTTCTGGTCCGCTTCATTGAACAGATATGGGAAAACTCTGTCCCCCAGAAGTGAAAGTATCATGAGTACTGCCATACCAGCTCTGTGCTGACAGACACAGCTAAAAAAGAACATCTTTCCTTCCTTTCTCTTTGTTTTTCTTAGTACTTTTGAAATAAGGGAGGTTTATTGTAAATGTATCATCCAGGGAAGAGGAGGGGGAAGCTACAGGAATGTGATCCAGGAATGACAGACTTCTGCACAACAAACAAGGAGTCTTGTGGCACTTTTAAAGACTAATGAATTTATTTATTGCATGAGCTTTTATGGGAGAAAATCCCACTTTGTCAGATGCTTCAAAGCATCTGATGAAGTGGGATTTTTCTCCCATGAATTATGCGATAGATAAATAAATTTTAGTCTTTAAAAGTGCCACAAGACTCCTTGTTTGGTGTTTTGTTGTTTTTTTTTTCCCCTTCTTCCCTGAACTAGACTAACTCGGCTACCCCTCTGAGACTTCTGTGCATTTCCACTTTTAAAGAAATAAATACTGATGTCAGAGCAGCTTCCCCTCTTGGTTTTTATGACCTGATGGGAGGATGATCATGCATTGTGTTGTCAGATGTCAGTTGGCAGCTCTGTCATGAACATTTTTGGTTTTGTGTGCTGTATTGTGCCTACCACATAACTGATACTGAACAAAGAATAAACAGCAGCAGCAGTACCGCAGAGCAGTGAATATGGGAACACACAGTCCCACCCTTAGATATCTTTGTATCCTGATGTGTGGAGAATGGAAGGCAGTGTTAGGCTCTGCAGGCTACCCTTTGGTAGGATACACAGAGTAAGAGAAAATAATTAGAATCCTACACAACTACAAAACTTGTATCTGCCTCCGGTAAACAATTCACAGACCTGTTCCATAGCTATCACAGACATCTGCAGGGCTCTAAAAATAATTCTACAGGATGATGTAAATAAGGTTTCAGTAGAAATGGTAGCATTGTAAGAGGGGAAAATGTTATGATGTCCCACCCCCACTTTGTCTAGCACTGGTATCCTGTCCTATTTTTGTCTGTGTTACTTTTTCTCCAATGTACAGTTTCAGTTTTTCAGAACAGGGACTTCTATATCTTTGTTCAAGTGCCAGCCCTAGACATTTCTATTATTTTGAGGGAACACATTGCCTTACAGGACTGGGCACACAGTTTTGAAGTCCAGAGTTAGGGAACCTAGCCTTCTTTAAAATGTATTGAGGAAACAATGCTGAAGGTTTTTTACTTGGATAAGTAACGAGCTATTTAAACTGTAACCTGATTAGTAGAGCCCTGCAAATCCGTGGGTATCCACTGCAGATCCGCGGGTATCCGCATCCGTGGGTGTGGATAACTGCAGACCCATTGCTGCAGATCGACTCATGGATGCAGCTTGTATTGTTACCTTATCACACTGTAATCCATTGCTGAAGCTGTTGCACTGGTCTGTGTTGGCAGCATGCTGGGGAACCAGGAAGTACTCTGGCCAGTCCTAAATTGTGATCTGCCAGCCAATCAGAGTCTTAAGGTGGGGCTTGGAGACTCATTGCTGGCCTTTGATTGGGTCATTCCCCTACCTACTTCTTCCTTTTCTTGCTTCCAGTTGGCAAGCCATTGCTGTCAATCAGAGACTTCATAGGTGGGCAAAGAAGTCTGATTGATAGCACATCATGCAAACCACAAACAAGAAAGGAAAAAGTGGGTGGAACCCATGTGGGGAATGAACCAATCAAAGGCTGAATAGTTGTATGTGAGCCCGAGCCCGGTTGCAGCTGTGGTTACAGATGCAGTTAAACCCTGGTATGTGGATTTCAGATCGGATTAATGTTGTCACTGAGCGGATGGGGATCGGATGTGGTTCCACATTTTTGTATCCGCACAGGGCTCTACTGATTAGTGCAAGTTTCTGTAGTGTGAACAATCTCCGTTCAACAGCTTTTCCAGAGTAACTCCAATTACTTCAGTGAACAATCATCTTTCTAATTAAAAAACATTGAGTAGAGGTTTTGAGCCTTTTTGATGGTGATCATTAGTTTTGCATAGAATTAGCTGAATTCATATAAGTATTATGAAAAATGTAAACTTCTCTTAAGAAGATTAAACATTTATCTTCAGTAGTTTAAAGAAATAATGTTTGCTACTTTACTAATCTGTTGCCTGTAAAACATCCAGCCACATGAAATTCCTTTACACTTCAATAAAACAAGGAATCCTGTAGCACTTAAAGACTAAAAAATATATTTTTTGCATGAGCTTCTGTGAGAGAGAGTCCCATTTTGTCAGATGCTTTGAAGATCTGACAAAGTGGGATTTTTCTCCCACAAAAGCTCATGGAAAAAATAAATTTGTTAGTCTTTAAGTGCCACAGAACTCCTTGTTTGTTTTTTTTTACTGAACTAGACTTAACATGGCTACCCCTTTTGGATCTTTACACTTCAAGGTGACTTTCAGACATGCGTCATAAAAATAAAATAAAGGAAGATGGTGTTTGGAAGAAACACCCTTCTCTTGTTTTAGAAACATTTGACTGTTGGTTTAAATCAGTAGCTTGTTTGGGGACCTATGGTAGGTGCCAGAATCCTAGTCAGGGGTATGCATGGTACTTTCTGACCTGCATCGGGGAAGAAGTAGTTGACTCGGTTAAGAGCCAGGGGCTGGGTGCAGGGCATGTTTTGGTTAGCCTAGAAAACACACTCTGGGATCTAACCGCCAGAGTATTAGACTCTGCAAAGCATAAACAATGGCAAGAGTCCTCTTACAGAAGGTGTCTGTGCAATATTCTACATCTCAGGCAGTCCAGTTCTTCATGCGTATATTCTATGATCAGTGGGGTCCCATGGGACAGGGTAGAGGTGCCATGAATGTACTTTTATGAGCAAGTGCTCACAGTGCATTTTGCACAAGTGCACATGCTGTTGATGATACAAGCAAGAAAGCAACCTAAACTCCAGGGGAAGCTCATTTCACACTCTCTTGCTTTGAATCACCTCCTTCATATCTGGACACCTATGAAGCTGCTGGTGGCACATTACACCTTGTCATCACATGTGGGATATGCACCAGATGGAAAAAATCAGTCCCACTAAATCATATGCATTTCATGCAGTTGCTTTTCTGAGTTGCTAGTTGCTCTGTGTCTGATTGTGTTCTACTAAGCATTAAATCTAGCTAGGGGGCTATAGTTTGCCCTGAGGGTGACTGGTGACTGGTAGCAGTTGGTTTGTGAATTTAGTACATGCAGAGTGAGTTTTTTTCACTCCTGCTGATGCTCTAATCTGTTCCCACACTGATTCAGAATAATTTATTCCTATGCCATTGTGAGTTTGAGAGCCATGTGGCAGTTTTGCTGCAAGCTGTTCCCTGCCGTACCAGATTTAGCACTGTCAGCATAGGCTTTCGTGTACTATCCTTCTTGATAGGAAAATATGAATATGAATGTATTTGTACTAAGCAACAAAGATTAATTACCATAGTAAATTATATAGCAACATAAAGCTGATTGTCTAACTTAAACTCACCCGGTGAAAGACATTCAGTTCTGCTTGCTAGTCCTTTAACTCGGTGGTTCTCAACCTTTTGCAGGTTGTGACACACTTGGTTGTGATATGCCACCCTACAGGATACTGCCCCTCCACCCCCTGGCAGAATCCAGCCATCTCCCTGGCTCTCTGAGATACGCTTACTACTGTGTGGCAACACAGTATTGTGTCCCAACACAGTGGTTGAGAACTGCTGCTTTAACTTAATCTTTGCGTCTTGGTTTTGCAGCCTACGGTATTTGCTGTGTTAAACTACGCCACTTCATATACAGGCCAGCAGACTATATTAAGAATAGAGTTACATGCTGAGGTATGAATGAGCTTGATTTTTGTGGCATTTAAGTAGCCAATCAGAGTTACTTTAATATAGCAGTTCTTTTGGTTTTTAGTTGATTTAAGTAATGTTTTAATGAGATCAGATTATTCAGAGGTTATTCAATCTTAGTAGAAATTCAGGGGAAAATCTGATACTAAATGGTTTGCTGCAGATTTAGATGAAAACCTTTATAAACAAGATATAGAATTGCATGCTCCCCTTCCAATCCACATAGCAAACTGGCAGTTGAAGAGGTGAAAATTGTATGTATGTCGAAGCAACATACTTCCCTTCTCCCAGAAAAGCTCTCCATGGTTACTTTTGGTTATTCAGGCCTTTGTAAGTCTGGGGAGATAAGTATGCCAAGGCAGAAGGAGAACTGCTGTATAGCAAATGTTCTACATGGCAAACTTTAACTACTGATGCATTTCCAAGTAGAAATGTGCTTATTGGCTCTTCTGAAAGCTATATTCCCAGGAGGAGTTGGGATCTAGGCCATCATTTCTGAGAAGTAGACCACTAGCATTTTTTGCAGCTATGACAGTCTTCTGGGCAAAGTTGGGGGTGGCAGGATTTGGGTGCAGAAGAGTTGTCAGAGCAGCCACCAACAGGAGTTGGTGACTGCACTCTGAGACCACCAATACATTTTTGTGAGAACCCTTGGTCTTTTCAACAACATTGCAGAAGACCCTGATCTCACCTTTGACCGGAGAGTTTTCTATTGGGAGAGGAACATGTGAATAACTAATAAGGATCTCTGACTGAGGTATAATAGGCTATGAAATTTAATAGGCTTGTGATGGCCTGTCATAAAATGGTTGTTTTACATGTGAAGTGGTTACTCTGTCTAGCTGCTTGTTTTTCAGGATAGGTTAAAAAAATGAGGATTTTAAAATGTTGGAGCCTGCAGGGCCAGCTCAAGGGGCTTTGGTGCCCCGAGCTGGCTTTTGATTTTGTGCGGGGTGGGAACAGCCAGCTCAGGGGTGGAGCAGGCCATCTCAGAGGCTAGGCTCTTCTCTTTCACCCTGCCTCTGGATAGGTTGTTCCTCCCTAGGGGCAGTGCAGGCCAGCCTAGAGGAGGGGCAAGAGAATGGAGCCCACACCGTGAGCCGGTCCGCTCTGCCCCCCGGCGAGAGTGACTGACTGGTTTGGGGAGGAGCGGGAGTGTGGGGGGTTGTTTCTGGTCACACTGTCCCATGCTTATTCATAGGCTGAAAGAAGAAAACAAGGTTTCCTGCTTTTTCAACTCCCAATCAATCAGTTCAATTTATTAACTATAGATAATCCTTCAAGGGACTTACTAAATAAAAGGGTTTTATAAGGAAGATATGTAGATACAATTACTTTTTTTGTACATCCAGCATATTTGATGTCATTATATTTAACTGATGATAAAAACAATTTTAAAATGCTTCTACAACAGACCTTGATAAATGTCCTGCACACGTTGGTGCAAGCTCCAAAACTGGGGTTCCTAGGTATGCAGCACGATAGAGGACCCCCCATTGCTGAAATGCTACTGCTGTCACTTTTGGTGGCAATGTGGGCAAAGATGATGTGCCACTGAAAAAACGCCACCATGTACGCTTGTGGCAGCTATCTGAGGCACAGAATAAAAGCTGCACACCCCTGAAGGTGGCAGCAGCTTTTTGGTGGTGCTAGGTGGCATTCCAGCCCTGGTAGTACCGCCCCGCAGCTACATGCCGGGGTGGAATTCCCAGGCACCATGGCAACCTGGTGCCTGGGTTTTGTTGAGCCCTACTTTACACATTTTTAATTTTATTAATGTTTCCATCGAAATAATGTGGCTTCTATTATCTAGTTAATAAGAAGAGCACTAGCCACCATTTTCTGACTTGTGTGTATAAAAAATAAGAATCTGAATAAATATGTGATCCAGTAAATGTAGTATACTTTCTTGGCTAGCAAAAAGTAGTACCAAATCCAGTTTAAAGGCTATATGTTGTTGAAAATAAACCTGTTCTAATGGTTACCAATTACTGAGATTCAGCCTTTCTTTAGGAAAACAAAAAGTTTAAATGCAAAGGAAAACTAAACTCAATTGTTCAAGATTTTCTGTTTCTGATTTTAAATTGATTTAAATCAGTGATTAAAATAATCTACCCTGCTTTACACGTTAAAGTTCTGCCCTCATCTGTATTGGCTTTTGCTGAGAGCCAATTTTTTGGCAATACATTTATGAATCTTCAAAAATTGAATTTCTTTCTTTATTGAAACATCACCATAACTTTAATTAGATAGTTGCAAATAGAAGATCACATTCACCTTTAGATTCCAGTCATTCCCACTGAAGTCACTGGGAATCGTACTTGCATATGAGGGAAAAATTTAGTCCACTTTGTTGTAGTGCTCTGTACATTGTCTTAGTGGCCAGCATTCTAAATATTTACCATTCCAAATTAGTTGTGAAATGGAGAATTGTGTTTTGGAGTTGAGGAAGCATGTATGTTAGAAACTCACAACTGTTTTATGGTAGGTGTGAGCTACTAATATTACTTACCTTATTATATTATACCCAAAAGGAAGTATGAATAAAGTGTAAAAACGACGAGAGTCCTGTGGCACCTTATAGAGCAGGGGTGACCAAACTTGTAGAACTCAAGAGCTGCACAAGTTGATTATTAAACCTTCGAGAGCCGCACTGAGGCATATACTGAGGCCACATATTTTTACCTACTCCAAAATTACTAAGCTTAAAATTCATTGCATACTTTATTGTAAAAACAGGACAAATATTGATCCTACTAATGTCAGATTCTAATAATTACTTAAGGGTACTGTGAAAACTAGATGTAGACCACTGCAGGCTTGTGGCAAGTTTTTTAAAATCTGGGCAGTAACTTGTCAGTGTAGTAGGTAAAAGCACTCTGTGCAATACTTACAGATCAGCATCTGAATGTTTTGAATGTCATTGTGGAATACAATGCTTCACAGCAGGAAGTTGTGCCAAAAATTGAAAGTAATCTACATTGTTTTAAACTTTTCTCCTTTGTATTTTCATTTCTCAGTATTCCACATCATGTTTAGAACTTGTAAAACACAATTTTATTTTAACGAGTAAGCTGCATTAGGCCCTATGAGAAAATCGAAACAGGCTGGGGCTTCTCCAGCCATGCTGCACTTCCGTCCCCACCCCTGTTGCCACTTCTCTGCAGTCTCTTCCCCCGATCATTCCACACTTCTGCCCTTCCCTGGCGGCTCTCACCACGCTGCCTTTCCCTGCCCACAGCGACCATCCCTCACTTCCCCGCCAGCTCTTACCATGCTGCCGCTTCTCTGCAGTCCTCGACCGTTGCACGCTTCTCGCCCTGTCTCCCACCGTGCTGCCCTTCCCTGCTTTGCTCTTCGGGGAGCCGCATGCGGCTTGGGAGCCGCAGTTTGGCCACGCCTGTTATAGAGTAACAGATTTCTTTGGGCGTAAACTTTCATGGGATCCAACCCACTTTGTCAGATGTCACAGGACCCTCATTGTTTTTGCTGTACGCAGAATAACAGGGCTACACCTCTGGATATGAGTAAAGTGTGATACTGCTTTTTACATTGCTAGTCCATTGTTAATTTGCCTGTCTGTTGTGTTTTTGTAGAATGCCTTATTTGCTATCCTCTGTTGTATTTTAAGAGGCTGATTGATCCTGACTGACGTCAATGGAAGTTTTTACCTCTTACTCCTTGGGTGCAGAATTGGATCCTAATCTCTGAAAATAGTCTTTTAAAGGAAAACTCAGGTTGGTGATGCTATATTAACTCCTCACTTTTGCATGTTAAGTTTAGACTTTAAATTAAAGGTAGTTATGAGTTGTCGGTAAAGATCCAGTGTAATCCAATTTAGGGGTTAATTTTCTTTTAGATTTTCCACATAATTTTTGTATGGGCCTCTTCTGGCTCTGCAGTCAGGGCAGTGTTCTCTCTAATTATTCATAGGCTGTGAGGGCAAAAAAATTCTTTGTGGGCACCGATGTTGAATTTTTTGTGCGCACTTTATTTTGTTGTGTGCGTGGGTTTCATGACCTGTGTGCGCACACACATACACACAGCTTAGAGGGAACAGTGAGTCAGAGTTAACTTTTAAAATATAAACACTGCAGAATAGCTGTGCTACTCCCAGATCTGCTCAGCTAACTCAGTGAAACAATTACACAAATAAAGATAACTGTCACACAAAGGTGCTCTAGCTCAGTGAGAAGCTGTTGAAAAGCAGCCATGTTAATTTCAGATTCATGGAGGGAAAACACAGATAAAATCAAATATTTGCCAATTGGAATGTGATGTTACTAGCAAGGAAATCAGTGCTGCTCTCCAGCATCTAAGGATATTTCCAGTCTCTAAGGTATGTCTGTACACTGCAGGCAGGATGTGTGATTGCAGCACATGGAGGCACACTGAAGACAGTTTTGACTGAGCTAACATATAGTGAAGCCACAGCAGCACAACTGGTGGCACAGTGTAGCCATGTTAGTGCATACCTAGGGTCTTGAGGAGGCTTGAACCCGGGAGGCCACTGCCCTGGTGGCTTCTCTTCTGCGTTGGCACCCAATTAAAAAGCTATCTCAAGTTTGTTTATTTGTGCTGCAATCCCATCTCCCAATTGCTTTTTAGGTGTACCCAAGAATCTCCATTTACGCACTGTCTATGCTTCTCTACCAAAATGAAGTATAGCGGTGTCTTTGGTCTCGTTGTTGTGAGGCAGTAGAGGCAGAAAAGCAGCACATTCGCTTGTCTGTTTTTAGAAGCAGAATTGCTCGCAAGTTCTTTCTGTTGGTGCAGGAAAAATTCCAAGGTGTGTTTTCCCCCCCCCCCAATAAACAGATGTTGTGTAGGTGAGTGTTTCTGAAATTTTGTGATGATGTCAGGGGATTTAGTATGCACTGGCTTCTTGGGGAGCACGAGTAGGAATATAACACACAAGTCATTTTATATTTGCCCCCAGATAAGGTAAAAATCCCTGTGGGATGATTGAGGCACTAGCAGGCATTGCTCCTTGCAAGTGCCTCAACCATCCAGTTAGAGGGCTATAGTGGTGTAGGGTTCCCATGGATCCCACACTCTCTGGTGAGCAAGCAGAGTATGAATGGAGCGAGAAGAAAGCATGTTGCACCTGTTGTACAGTAATTGACTTGGTGACAACATTGCACTGCGTGCTCCCCTGGAGGAATTCTGGATGACCGAGCAATAATTCCTGTTGGTGCTCTTGTTGCAGCTTGTCTTTCTCTGCATTTAGAGTTTGCAGTATGCTCTTGACTGTCAAAGCCATTTTTCAATAGGTGTGCCTGAATTTCATACACAAAATGTGCGTGTCTTCATACCACATAAACACGTGTATATAGCTACCTTTTGTTGCTTATGTATCTATTTGTTTTGAATGTGAAATATAAGTGTTAGGGTTCAAAAATAAGTCATCTCTCATGCAGTTCAAGGCTTATAGATGTTAAAATGTTATTTTCCAGACTGACAGTTCTATTAAAATATAGAATAATAACGTGAGAATTCCTCAACTTGGTAAAGCAGCAGAGGCAGTGTCAAGCACAAGAAATACTGCTTGGCCTGGGCGCTTCTGATTTGTGGTGCAGTGGGAAGTAGAGGTGCCAGATAGCAAATAAATGATGCAAGGTATGTCTTTTTTGAAGTTTAATTTATAAAGTTGGTTACTGAATACTTAGACTGACCATCACAGTCTTCACTTAGCCCTGAGCCAACTCTTATTAAACTCATCTGGAGTCTTTCATTTGACTTAAGAAGGAGTCCTTGCATGACTCCTAGTTCATACCAAAATTGTGTATATCGGTTCATAGCAAGATCAATCCTGTCTGTATTTGCCCAGAATAAAATGACCTCCTGAGTGTTACTTTCCTGCTACTAACAGTCTCATGTTGTGGCAAATGATCCCCTGCTCAAGGAGAGCGGAATGGAGATTTTTGGTATCCATTTACAGCATTCCTGAATCAAACACAAAAGTCACTTTTGAGTGTTGCAAAGCATATTCCCCAGCCGCCACCGACAGCCAAGCAGATTGTTACAGTGGATTCTAGTCTAATGATTCCTATGGTATCATTCTGCCCTAGTCAACATTTGATGCTCATTACTGGGTCAATGTTGGATTTGGAAGACATTTTTTGTGGTGCATTATGAAGTGCTGATACCGGTTTTGCGAGATTCTTTCTGGTGCAGTTTTATGAAGATTGTTTCTTGGCATTTCAAAGACACTTACTTTGGGCTTTTTAAAAAAGGTGTCTTTTTGTCACATGATTCTTTTCAAATGTTCCACAGTTCTGTTTTACTGACGTAGTACTTTTTTTTTTTTTTTTTTTTTTTTTTTTGGTAATGTTTTGTGGAGGTGCTGGCCTACCTTGGACTATAAGTTACAGAGCCATGAGGCTGACTGACCTAATGGTCAGATTCAGGGCCCCAGCTGTGAGACATACCAAAGATTAAAGACAGAGTCAGAAGCCATGCCAAGGGTCAGAGCTAGGGTTTGAACCAAAGCCACAACAATGATTAATCTGGATTTGAAGTCAGAAATCATGCCAAGGGTTAAAGATGGAGTCAGCAGCAGGTTCGGGTGGTGGCAGGAGTGGGGACAAGGTGTGCTAATAAGAACAAACAGTAGGAGTTCAACAAAGAAGCAGGGACTTGGGGCTGAAGCAGCAGCAGGCCTAGCACCTAGTTTCTCAGAGAAGGGGTGGGATGGGAAGAGGAGGCTTAATTCCCGCTGGTCGCCAATTAGCAGGCTGCTGCTGGTCCTGATCCTGTTGAGCTAGTGAGTTGCTTCAGGTGGTTGGGCAATAGCTGCAGTTACCTGTTTCAGCCCTGCAGTGTGGTGGTGTAGAGGGCAATGTGTTTGCTTGGCAGCTCAATGGGTCTGAGACTTGATGTGACTGACAATTGTGAAAGAAACATTTCTGTTTAGAGACTGTGCAGGAAGAGCCTGGTGACACAGTAAACCTGCTTCTCTGCAGTCTCTTTAAAGCTCAGTCATTGTGAATGCATGTGGTGAGCATCCTATTGATATTGGAGCTGGATTGTTCAGAGTACACTGATCTGCACAGAAGAGTATGGCACATCTTTTGCAGCCTTGCTTGTTTTGCTGTGTCGGTAGTCCCATAGCATGTTCATTTGCTATACAGTGAGTGTAAAGAGTTAAGTGAGTTCCAATGAGTGGAGAATCCAGATTTGATACTGTATTGTTTTACATCTGCTTTGCACAGGTGTAAGTGATGAAACTAGGTGAACAATCAGGGAGGACTAGGCCCCAGGTCTTTTATATTGCTATTGTTGTTACAAATGATGTCTCAGGTTTCTTAGGATTGAAAAAAATAAAAGGCAGTAACTTTACCAAAACATGAAATTCTATCATAACACCGTGAATGTTGGCTGATTATACAAGGAGTTGTGTGGCACTTGAAGACTAACAGATTTATTTTTTGCATGAGCTTTCGTGGGAGAAGATCCCACTTCCTCAGATGCTTCGAAGATGGGTGAACTTACAGAAAGGAATGAAACTTAATGCAAGGGGGTGTAAAACATAGGATCAGGTCATAAAGTAACAGCAAATCAGAGCAGTTTACAGGCTCAAAGCCTGAAGTCAAATTACCCTTTGTAATGGGAAAAGAATCCATAGTCTCGATTGAGTCCTGCTTTCACAGAATAAGTCTTGATGCCCCAGGTACAGCTCTAACGACAGTCGTTAACAAATCCATCATCGAGTGATTAGGAAGATGGAAGTGCTCAGCACTGGTTTCTCTGTTCTTTGACTTCTGATATCAGCTCTGTGCTCATTCAGTCTTACGGAGCGATCGTTCTGTTTGTCCAATATATAAGGTGTAGGGGCATTTCTTGCACATGATGGCATAGACCACATTAGTAGATGCACAGGTAAATGAGCCTTGATGGAGCAGCAGGCTTGATTAGGACCTATGATGGTGTCTGTTGTGTAGATATGTGGGCAGACTTGGCAGTGTGGTTTTTTTGCAGGGGTGTGTGCCTGCTTCAATGTTTCTGTGGTTAGATCTGTAATTGCTGGTGAGTATCTGTTTAAGATTAGGGGGCTGCCTATAAGCAAGGAGTGGTCTGTCTCCTAATGCTTGAGAGAGAGAGGGATCATCTTTTAGAATAGGCTGTAGGTCCTTAATGATCTTTTGCAGAGGTCTGACTTGAGGATTGTATGTGGTGACTAGTGGTGTTCTGTATTCTTTTCCCATTACAAAGGGTAATTTGACTTCAGGCTTCCCATGGTTTGAGCCTGTAAACTGCTCTGATTTGCTGTTACTTTATGATCTGATCCTATGTTTTACACCCCCTTGCATTTAGTTTCATTCCTTTCCGTAAGTTCACCCATCTTCGAAGCATCTGAGGAAGTGGGATCTTCTCCCACAAAAGCTCATGCAAAAAATAAATCTGTTAGTCTTAAAGTGCCACACAACTCCTTGTTCTTTTTTCACTGGACTAGACTAACACGGCTATCCCTTTTAAAATTGGTTATACAAGGAAACTATATCCATTTATTTATTTTAAACAGCAAATAGGATTGCTTTTACACACTGGCAAATCACTTTTGGGCCAAACTGTAGCCCAGCTAACATGACAGTGGCATAAGGTCTCTTGGAATCACAGCCTTCATTTTAGGACCAGAACAACAGAATGCTACCCCCTACTTAGAGCAGCAGATTGTTGCTTTGGCATTTGACCCTTTAGGTGACTGACATCACATTGTATCTTTTCATAAACAATCTCATTCTTTCTTTTTATTTTTCCTTTTTGGTTGGCCTGAGGCTTTTCATTTCTTTAATTAAGAAATGACAGTACTGGGGCTGATCCTGAAGTTGATGAGAGTTTTGCCTGCTGAAGAACTGCAGGATTGGGTCCAGTGTAGCATGCTGTATGTGTTTGTGTGTTTTCATCTCTTTGGGGGCATAGGTATTATCATCATTTTGAAACTAAAGGTCATCTGAATTGTTAGAATTCTTAACAGCTATTGACATGTTTTGTTTGTTTAATTTTGAATGTCTGCCTTTTTTTGTGTTCTTCCAAAAGACCATAGGAACCTAGAATAAGCCATCACCTGCAGGAAGTAAAATTGACTCTTGTAGCCTGAGGACTATAAAGATGTGAAAGGAAAAGTTTCTGGAGCACAGAATGTTAGTGATGGGTAAAAATAACAAAAAGGTTCTGAAATGTTTAAGGATAATCATGAAATGATGAATGAATTTGATGTTTCCTTATGGTACGACTATATCTTCAGAATATTTTATTAATACTAGGCTGTTGTTTACCCGTTGATCATTTCCTAAGACCAAAGCACTAGGCACCATTTCCAGAGAGATTAAAACACTACACTTCCTTGATAGTCTTCACCACCCAAGGGAATGGGATTCCTGAAACTGTTGTTAAACCTGGGGTCTGTGCATGTTCTGAAGGCAGATAAGCTTGAACAGTAATCTAATTAAAAGAAGTCCAAGATATTGAATAAAGCCCACGAGCTCCATCTGTTCAGTTTTTTGCAACCAAAAATTAACCAGTGATGTGTAGAAATGCATTTGATTGTTTTCTGCAATTTCAGTGGTGGCGTTTAATCACTACAACTGCCAGGCTACATCACCAGAGTTGTACCAAATCTATTTGTAGAAATAACCAGCTTGACCATGGTAATTATATCATCATGTTATGTTCAGAAGAGAAGTGGTTTAAAGACTAATCATGTGAGGCTGACATTGATATCCCTGTGTGGCCTGTTCTGAATCTTAAGGAGGGGTATGACTACCAAGTGACTGATTTTAGTATCAAGTCATGCCTATTATTGATAAAGGGTTTGATCCTGTAGGGTACTTAGTGCTCTCAGCTTCTTTTGAAAGGAGTTGAAAGCACTGTCCTGCTTTTAGAGCACATTCAGCATGTTGTGCCCTCCCATTCATCCACCTTAGTATTGAATGTATAAGATTCAGAATATTATGAGTTATGCAGAAGAGCTCATTAATCTGAGAGGCATGTGAATGGTGGGAATAACAGTAAAATACTTGCTCTATTTTGACGACAGTTGCTTCCAGAAACGGTGCTAGAGCATTAGGGATTTCTGATTTGTGTAAGAGGTTCTTCATAAAGTGTTGGCTTATACATCTATTTGTTGCGTTTAAAGGATGTTAGGCACATATGCTTACTTTAACAGCAGTGTGAACTAGGGCTCGGTCTTGTTGACGTATGCTGTTATGTACCAGCTTCAGAAGTGATGATTTATTGAAGACTTGGTCACAATTCCATCTGTGGACCCTTACAACAGCTGTTCTTAGGTTAAAACTACAAGAAAAGCAAAATTCAACCTAAGTTTAGTTTGTTCCTCCTTTTCCAAATGAAAATTTCAGTCAAATGGGAGGACACTTGAAAGCAGAGGCCAATATAAAACCAAGGCAAGACTTGGCTATTTACAAACTGTTTTGTGAAAATCAGCAGGGAAGTAATCAGAGGTAAAGAGAAACATATACAATGTCCTCATGTAAATGATGGGCTAGCATTATTCAACCTGAGCAATCTGTTAATAAAATCACCTTCCACTTGTGATCAACAGCACTATACCCATATCTTATGTAAACCAGCATGGGGACATGAAAAGTAAAACCTAGCTGAAAGAAACTCTGTTCCTATTTTGGTAGGCCAAAAAGAAACCCTGATGAAAATCAAGTCTATAAAATTTTGGAAGGAGAGAATCTCAGGAAAGGTTGACAAAGCAGAAGAGAATTTTACCCTGCTAAGTGGTATCATAAGGAAAAGTTGGTTATACTCATTGTGCAGAACTTAAGCAAATATATTTTTGTGACAAACATCATTTATGCACCTAGTTAATTATAGAACCAACCAACCAACCAAATGCATAGTCTTGGTTTTCCTTTTCCAGAGGGGTAGCCATATACACATGAAAGCTCATGTGATTTGTTAGTCTTTAAAAGTGCCTGGGAATGCCTTCTTGGTTTTGGTTTGGTTTTTATTCTGGTTTTCCTGGAAATTTACTCCGGTTTACACATTCTTTCCAATATATTTCATATGGAGGCTTCAAGGAATGAGACAAGAACAAAGCAGAAATATTTTCAGTTGCAAGTCTGGCTGAATGACCATATTTTGCAAACCTACAGTATTACAGATTATGAAAGGCCTAATTTAACTCGCCATCCTCAGTGTGGCTTGAGATCTCTCTCATGACTGATTCTTCCACCACAACACGTCAGTCATGTCTGCTTGGACCATGAGCTGGGGAAGGTTAACTAATGGAGAAAGACAGTGAAAAGTTGGGCCTGCCAAACACAGTTACTCTAATGGTACAAGCCTCCAGGAATAAAAGGAGTCCTCTCCTCTCTATCACATATTTTGTCCTGATATTTGCGTTAGTGCTCCTTGCAAGGTATTGTAATAAACATTGCAGAGGGGAATCATTCTCTTCTGGAATTCTCAAGAAGCAGCTTTCTGAAATACAAGAATGTAAGAGTAACACTTGCATGTTTGTTTCTCAGGACAGTGGTTTTTAATTTAAGCCTCCTGTTTAGATGCCTGGCTTCCCACTTGAGCTTATACTTATCAACAAGGAAAATACCACTTTGAAACCCTGAAATTGCTGCTTTGTGTGTGCTTACACTGATGATCACTTTACTTGTTGCATTGTAAACAAAAAGGTAGGTACATATGTAGGTCTCTCTTTTCCACCCCTTCTTGCAACTTTCTTCAAACTTCACAGGCCCTGAGGTCTGATCTCCCTCACTTACTAAAAACATGGTCTCCCATCCAGCTCAGTATAAATATGTCCCTTCCCAGCTTTTGCCTCAACACCAGGACTAAAAAATAAAAATAGAATTGTCCTCAATGTGCTCAGTTCTGTTTAGCCTTTAGAGAATTGGACTCTCAATTTTCTTCCTAGTGACATAAGCAAATTCATAATGCCAGCTTTGTTTGTAAAATCAATACACTTCTGTATTGTCAAGGCTCATAAGCAGACAAGATAAAGATTAGTTAATACACATTCCACTTAAGCTGTTTTCTTCTTCGTAGACAGAAAGAGAAAGTCCCTCAGTCAGGGCATAATGGGTAGCAGTGACCCGAGATCAGCCCACGACTCTGAACACTGAAAACTATTACTGCACATTTTGGCCTCCAGAGCCTCCTACCCAAGGTGCAGTAAGTCCTGCCTCATCATCTCAGGTACCAAGCACTGCTTATGTTGTTTTTTGGACACATTTTAGTTAATCACCACCAGAAGGCTTTACTCAGCATGAGGATGCCAATGGGAGATGTTAGTCAGATGGGGCTGTATAGCTGTGGCATTTTATTTCCCTCCCCCTCTTTTCTGTATGCTGAGGAATTGTTAATCAGATCACAGGAATCTGTATTTGTGTAACTGTGAGTTCTAGAAATGGGTTGCTGAGATTTTCCGTTACTCTTTAACGTAACCTTTGCTTTAAGAATTGGAGAATGCCAAGATATTGTGGATGTGATTTAAGTTAAATGTTGGCAAATTCTTGAAAATATGGATAACTGATTTAGAAACTAGAAAGTGTAATATCTGTAGATAAGCTTTACTTAATATAGCTGGAATTTCCCTGTGGAAATCTAGAAGGGTTTTAAAAGGTTCTTTTTAAAAAAGTGTAATATTCAAGATGCACCTTATCTGTACTTAACCACGTGTGTTTTCAAACTTTTAGTTGGGCAGCAGATTACAAAGTTAAAGAAGGTGAAGTGAATTTGGGCATGATTAATCCAGACAAATAAAAAGGACGTTGAGTATATCTATTCACTGTAGATTGTGTATTCTTCACTGGTACACTCAAAGGATTCCAGAGCATTTCTTTCTGAAGTTGTATAAAAGCTCCCTAGATATTAATTCATGAAGATACATAACCGAGTCTCAGTCTCTGTGAAATAAAGAAGGAGTCTAGTGGCACTTTTAAAGACTAACAAATGCATTTATGGCACAAACTTTTGTGGGAGAAATTCCAGCTTGGTCAGGCGCTTGAAGATGGTGAATGGGCTGCATAGCTCTGGAATCTGCGCTGATCAATAGCCAGTAGCTGGCTACTTTGAAGTCTCTTTCTCCCATGGATTGTGCTGTGGCAGTCTAAGTTGGCCTTCCAGTGCTGGATGTGAAGTAGGCAAAGTGCAGCAACCAGCTAGTGGCACAGCTAGTGCATTGAAATGGAGCTTCCTGCAGGACAGAGCATTTTTATATTGCTCTTAACAGGCATGTCAGGCTAGGGAACGGCAGGAGATGGAATGGGATGGAGTTACAGCAGGCACCTCCTGTCTTCAGATCCTTCAGTAGCTGGAGATCCATGGCTGCTCGCTGCAGCAAGAGAAGCAGGAGGTGCTGGATGAACTATGGGTTTTGCTGCAGAAGAAGTAGAGTGATGTCAAAGAAATCAACTACTGACCGTTGCTCAGCACAGATTCTGGAACTGAAGGATCCGTTCTCCATTGTCAAGCATCTCATGAAGTAGGATTTTCTCTCATGAGAGCTCATGTGATAGATAAATTTGTTACTTTAAAAGTGCCCCCAAGACTCCTTGTTCATTTTACTGAAGTAGACTGAAATATTTGCAAAGGGGTAGTTGTGTTAGTCTAGTTCAGCAAAACAAGCAGGGAGTCCTGTGGCACTTAAAGACCTAACAAATTTATTTATTGCATGAGTTTTCATGGGAGAAAATCAGATGCTTTGCAGATGGGGAATTTACAGATTCTGGAACTGTACAGTCCATGATTATGCAATCTTTTTGCCCCTTTAAAAAAGTTTGTTCGCTACATTCATTTACATCATTCAGATTGGATGACTTCTTGAGTCATGGGCTATACTTTCTTCCATCTTGTACATCACAAAGCATGGTGTTGGCATTTAACAGCTAATAAGTGTGGGACTAATAGCTGTTGGTAGAGTCAGAGTCAGGCATGCTGTGTTCAGGCAATCACCCATCTTTCTTGTTTGGTTTTACTAAATCAGCTTATTTCTAGTCACCAATCCAGGCCTATTGATAGATTCATATACTCTAAGAACAGAACAGGAGGGACCTCTATGATCATATAGTCTGGTCTCCTATATGAAACAAGTAATAGGAGTTCCCTAAACTAATATTTGGACTAGAGCATATCTCTTAGAAAAACAGTATCTGACTTTAAAATTTCCAGTGAGAGAGAATCAACTATTATCTTTAGTATATTGCTCTTGTGGTTAATTACCTTCACTTTTAAAAATTTACATTAAATTTAAAAATGTTTGAATTGTGTAGCTGTCTTGAGGTTTTGTGATATGCATAGGTAGGGCACTAACTTGAATTTTACTAAAATCACTTTAATTTGTGACCAGTACCAGAATTTCAACTCAAATTGATAATGGTAGAAAAAAAGCAAAACAATCTTCTACCCTAAATTGCTTTGTCGTGGATTGAGAACCCAACCCTGCCTCCAAAAAAAAAAAAAAAAAAAAAAAAAAAAACCCAGACCAAAACCAAACCAACAAAATCCAGACCTCCACAAAATATAAATCCAACAGTTACCTAAAAGAAGTAAGGTTAACTTGAGGCTGACATTTGGAAAAGCAAGTTCAAAAAGCTTACTGCTCAAACTGCTTGCCTAAGGCTCTGGTTCATCACAGTAGATGGGGACGAGTCATTGCAAAGCTGGACTTTAATGCTGAGCAATAAATTATCGTTTTACTATACTAGTAAATTGCAAGTGAATTACTTCTGCTGAGTTCTGTTTAGCTGGGACTCCAGCCATTCAATAGAGAAGAGGGTGTGGTCCAAAAATGACTGAGCTGTAAGGGAAAAATAAATCAGATCAGTCACCTTAGTACTGCACCTTCAGTTTATTGTGCTCTTTGGGAGAGGGCAGGAATTGGATGAAAGATCAAGGAAATGGTAAAAGATAACTAAAAATAACCTTATGTATTGTTTTTTTATTAAAAGCTTTTTGTCTACCTGTGACAGCTGAATTGGCACAGTGGGTGAAATCGTGGTTCTACTAAATGTGTGGTTTTGCCCTTGACTCCAATGGAGCCAGGATTTCACTCACATACTTAAGGAAGAAAACTGTGCATATTTTTACAATGTGACATTTTGCAAAACTTTCACTTTTTCCGAATGAAAAAGAGTTTTTACTGGCAGGCACTGCCTTTTGCTTATGACAAAAACTCACTCAACTATGCTAGTTAAAGTATTTTATGCTTGTTTTTTTCCTTTGTAATGTTGGTGAAGAGCCAAAACTTGACAGTTTCATTTTACATCTGAATTTTTCTTATTCTCTGTTGGCTTTAAAGGAAACTGGGGTTTCAACACCTGACAAAATGCTTATTACTATTTTTAGAAACAGTTTATGTGGGACTTGCTTCGCCACTATAGTTCTTTGCCATTTAGATGAAACGGTATTTGAGGGTTACGCAACCACTAGAACATGCTCGGTCTATCCTTTTAACAAAGGCTTGTTGTGCTTCCACTGAATTCTGTAACAAAACTTCACATAACTTTAGTAGGCACAGGTTTGGTCCCAAAAGAGGAACAGGCACAGCATAGATATTAATGTTGTCTCAAACAGTTAAGAATGTTGCAATGTATTAATCTATGAGCAAACAAAAGAATTCATTACAAAATAGTTAAGGTATAAAGTGTATATCCATAACTCTATCTAGCACATAGCAATTGCATCTTAATTTCCATAGAATAATTTTTACCTCCAAAAACCCCACAGAAGTGTCAAAATTTATAATTGATGCATTTGGTTCACTCACGTCACATATCTTCCTTTACTTCTGATCTATCTGTGTAACATCAAATAACAGATGGTTCAGAAGTTACTAGAAAATGATTCTTTGAATAAGGAGTTGGAGTCCATAATCTCAACTTTCTTTGAACCTTTTTTGTATATTTTTGAAAGCAAGTGGAGATAATTATTAAGGTTGGATGAGTAATGATGACTGATTAAAACAAACAAGGAGTCCTGTGGCCCTTAAAGACTAATAAGTTGATTTATTGCATGAGCTTCCTTGGGAGACAATCTCACTAATGAAGTGGGATTTTCACCAACCAATTAGTAAAATCCCCTTTTGTCATGCTAACTTAAGGCTCTGTCTGTGCTCCTGTGGAAGTCAGTGGTTTCTTTAGGTTCTTGATTTGGGCTCTAGTGAAGTTACTCTAACAGGACAGCCCTTATTTTTTGTATTCTTTCCAATGCGAAAGGAATAGCAGGTACTTTTAGTACGGGCTTAAAATTAAGCATATGGGAAAATTGTTTTCCTGAATGAGGCTTTAATAAATAATTTATAAACACATTTGGTGTTTTGTTCATTGAACTGTAAGACTTTTAAGTAGTTAATAGCCAGTAAACATAAATGGCCAGGTGACAGGTTGCCAGTTATTCCATATTACATTGTCAATCTGGTTCTATTTCTATTTCTATCATGACAGGGCACATGTACCATTCTGTGGAAGACAATGTGGTGGATTTTGTTTTTGTTTGTGGCAAAAGCAGCCTCTGGCTCCTTGACAGCCTCAGCAGGATCTTGTATTAGTAAGTTTGGGAGCTGTCTGCCTAGGCTGTCTGTGCTGTTTTTTGTTATCTGGCCTCCTCCTTCCATTGGTATCTCACTGCTTCTGAGTAGTCTGTGTTATTGTTGAAATGACTTAAGTAATATGCATCATAGCTGTGACTTGGAGAATGACTTACTGTATAATAGAAGAATATTTGGCTTATGGTCTGGTCTTGTCTCCTAACATCATTAAGTATTACAGGGTACTGCTATACAGAACTATTTTCCACACAGCTGACTTTTCCTATTCCTGGGAGATTAGATTAGTGTGTTGTCTTGCTGGGTGAGTAGGGAACAGAATTGGAACTTGGGAGAACAGGTTTCTAGGCCTGACTCTTACTGCTTTGCTGGGTGACTTTTTGGGCAAGTCCCCACCTGTAAAATTCTGATAACAATACACACCTGCTTTGTGAGGCACTCTGAGACTTATAAGGAAAGCTGAAGTAAGAGCTAAATATTAGTATGCTTCTTAAGTAGTTGTATGCAGTTATTGGACTACTTTCTGATCTCAGTCATGCCATTGTAAATCTGTTCCCATCATTGCTAAATATCACTTACTGCAATACCATAGCCTGTTCCATTGCTGGAGTTGGGCACATAAATGCCAGTGTCTATAACTACTAATTGTATCATGACCCATTCAGAAACAATAGTGGTCGCTCAGGCAGGTGGTTTACTACTTACAGACAGGTTGCTTTATTTTAATGTGGAGGCAGTTGCATTTTGATCACAATGAATCTTCCAGAGTTTCCTGTCATTTCTTGGGGAGGTCTGGGGGGGTGGTCTTTCTGCTTCTGAATTTCTGAACAATACTGTCGTGCTAGAATGGCACACTTCTTGATTATAAAAAGAATAATATTCTTAAGCCGTTCACTTCTAGAGTTTTTATAGTACAGGGAAATAGTTACAAACAGAAACTGCTACATAAAAGCCTTGTTAAAATGCCTAGTTCTTATTTCTTAGACAGTGATGGATTTACTGGTTATAGGTGAACACCAAAATAAACAAGGAGTTCTGTGGCACTTAAAGGCTAACAAATGAATTTATCACATGAGCTTTCATGGGAGAAAAATCCCACTTCATCAGACACTTTGAAGATGGGGTAACTTGCAGAATGGGAGGAAAATAAATGCAGGGAAGTGTAAGTCATAGGATCAGGTTGTTGGCAAAAAGTCAGGAGTGAGAATAGAAATATGTTTAAAGGATGTTTTTATCATTTTATTGCTTTTTGTAATTTCATTCTGGATGCAGAAACAGGCCAAAAGTGGTATAATTTGAAATCAAACTAAAAAGATGTATTTTATTTAGAACAACTTTTCCTATTGCAGTTTACAACATTGTATTGTGAATGTAGTGATACACTGATGGGGGGGCAGGGGTCGTTAATTTTCACTTATTTGCTTTGCTTTAACATAGAAGTAGAGTCTTGGAAACCTGAAGATGTCCACAGGTTGTGTTTTCTGGATCTGATGCAGATGCAAATTTTGTATCCATGCATGGTTCCATGTAGAAAGCATTATCTCACTTCCACATTACCTGCTTTTGTAATTTTAACTGTTTTACATTTGCCATGGTTTTACTTGGCCACAAGAACATGATTTCTGATTCGTCTGGTGAGCTGGTTGTTTTTGAGTGGCAGAGAATCACTCTGAAACACATTGGAGATTTAAAGAATAGGGAGAGATGATGTTCTTTTGGAGTGTTGTGTTTCTTTCAAACCAGAGGAGCTCTAGATCTGTATAGGACCAATTGTCTTGCATGAAAACTTGTTTGCTAAAGTGACTAGGATTTTCAAAAACACTTAAGTGGGTTAAATGCCAAAATCCCACTGAATTTCAAATAGTCAAATCCTAAACTATATCCAAGTCATTGTGCTCTGATTTTTGTTTCCTCTCCATCTGATGTAGGTGCTTCGTCTTGTTAGCATCCATATTCCACACTGATAGACATAGATACATAAACTACATACAAAATACTGCATTGAAAATCTTCTGGTTGCAAAGTCAAATGCTCAAAAATCAGGAGACGCTTAAATAAAGTGTATGCATTGCAATAAAATTACAAAATTCTAATGTCATCAGGCTTCCCCCTGCCCCACCAGACTCATTGGGAAAATATCATGTTTTTAATTAAAAATCCAAGGGAGGCACAAACAAAATATATCAAATGGCTTCAAAGCTATATAGTAAGGGGTGTTATTTATTTTAACTAATTACTTGTCTCATTTCTCTTTTTACCTGTTCCAAGTTCTTTGTTGCTCTTGGTGAGACTTATAATTTTTTTTTTAACTTTTTTTTTTATTTTTGTTTGACACACTCCTAAACATGATTCTGGAGTAACTATTGACTTTGACTTTGATACCCACTTACAGGGGTTAAAGTATAGTTTGGTGGGCTCCAGAACCCTCCGTCATGGGTGGGCTTCCCTCCCACACCCCAGCTCCTGCCCCCCCACATGCCAACCCCACACGCCAGCTACAGCCTCCAAAACCTACCCCCAATACCCAACCCCCAATGCTATCCAGGCTGCCCAAATTCTCATAGGCAGCCATGTGCTATGCTGAGAAACTACCATATATACTCACATACAAGTTGATCTGAGCATAAGCCAATCCCCCCAATTCTGAGCCCCCAAAAGAGACAAATAGGTGATCCATGTATAAACTGAGGTCGCCTCTTTTGGCCTTGGCCCGTAACCCACCCACCCAGCACTGCTGTCTTCCCCCGGCGTTCCCGACACCCTCTCTAACCTCCAAACCGCTGCTGCTTTTCCTCTGTCCCCCACCACTTTGTCCGTTCCCTGCTGCTCTCCCCCTGCTTGTCGCTGCCTTCTCTGCTCCCAGCTGCTGTTCTCCAACACCCTTTCTGCCCCTCTCCCTGTCATCTCCACCCCCTGCCGCTGCTTTTCCTGGCCTCCCAGACACTCCCATCCCAACCCCCAGGGCCCCTTACTGGCCACTCCCAGATGCCAGGGTCCCTTCCTAACTCTAACCCCAGCCCAGGCCGACTGCCCAGGTTGGATGCCCCAGCGAGGCTGGGGCTCCAGCATGGAGCATGCCAAGTGAAACTCCCGGGCTGGGGCTGTCTACCATATTGATGTGTATAAGCTGAGTGCCTGTTTTGAAGCCCATTTTCAGGCATAAAAATCTGTTTATACATGAATATATATGGTATGTAGCCTGCAGGCTGAGCTGGGAGGCGTCTCCCGCCAAGCACAGCCTGCACATGCACAGGCTGGCCAGGCAGGCCTCCCCCACCCCCACCCGCTCTCCCCATGCCTCCTGGAATGTGACAGAACGCTGTTCTGGGGCCTGCTGTGTTTAGGGGCCCAGCGTTTGGGCCCCTAAAAAGAGAAAACAGAACTGGAACGCTGCATTCTGGGGCCTGCTATTTTTAAATGGTGTGCCCCAGAATGCAGCGTTCCAGCACTATTTCCTATTTTTAGGGGGCCTAGAACGCTGAGCCCCTAAAAATACCAGTCCCCGGAGCGGTGCTCCAGTCCGTTCCAGTCCACTTTAACCCCTGCCCACTTAACAATGGTAGACGAGTTCATCATCTTTGCGTATGTTCCATTTTTCTGCTTGCTGATTAGTACACCCGTCCAAAACTGTACTACAGAAATACAAAGACGGCAGCAGAGAAAGGGATGGATAGTTGAAGGGACTGTGCTGAACTATATTGATATAGTCAAAGTATAGCCTCAAGGAAGGATTGAGACTGAAGACGTGTTTATGCTGCCTTTGAGGGCATGCAGCTGATGAGACTCATTGTGTTTGCTCATTTCAGAGGGGGTGCAAAGGTTTAGTAGCTTTCAGTTATTTTGGAAGCAGCATTGGAGTCAGTCTCATCTAAGAGTTAGCATGTCACAGTGTTTCTGGAGTGTTCCAGTTCAAATTAATTGTAATAATTCTAGAAAACTAGCCATTGATGTGTTATGTGTGTGGTTTTTTTTTTTTAAAGCTTTTGCATAAATCTGGTTAGTGGGCCTGATGAGGTGCTTCGTTCTGCTTCCATACAAGTCAAGAACAGCAACAACAAAATTCCATTAACTTTTTAATGGTGGAAAATGAAGTTCAATATCCTTTACTTCTGTCTGTCTTTTTTTGTACTATAACTCTTGATTTCTTCCCAGCCCACTTGTCATCGTGGTATACTATTTAATTTTTTTCTAAATGACAACTTGCAAAGGAAAGAAATGTTTGTCCCTTGCTTTCTTTGTACATCATACAGGAAAATAAAAGGGATTTTTTCAAAAACTATTTAAAAAGTGTTTAGATAGCTTTTGCATAATAAATCAGAGGTCCCGCCCTCCCCAATCCTGTTGTATTTTTGATGGAGGACTTTGTAGGCTGTGTAACTGGTAGAATTATGGCATCAGATGTTGCCAAAAAATTTAGGGCCCCTTTAAAATCTGAAAAGTGAAGAAGAACTTTGTAAAGAATTTAAGAGCTTAGGTGTCATCAAATGACATATAGTCACAAAGTAGCATAAAGACCTTTTTTTGCCCTGCTTTTGAGACCAAGTATCTGCTTCTAATAAGGTTCATTTCTACTGGAATATAGTGTCTTTTGAGGTTGGATTTAGGGAAGTGGAGGAAAGCATGCCCTGAAGGTGACCACTGCCAGATGACAAAATGCTGTCATGTGCAGCTGGCAAAGCTGGCTTTTCAATTCACAGGTTGTTCAAGTTATATGTAATCATAAACCAAGTGACTTTTATGAATTATCATTATTACTTATTCCAGTTCATTATTTGTGCATGGTGCTTTACAGACAATCAGCAGACAAAGCCAAATTCTGCTCTCAGTTGCACCAGTGTAAATTCTGAGCATTGATTTAGGTGGAATTACCTTGGATTTGCAACCATGTAATAAAAACAAGAATCTGGCTCATTCTCCTCTTGAGGCATTTACAATCTCAGTTCATCAGTATTCAAATAAAAATGGACAGTTCGGGGCGGGGGGGGGCAGTAAGGACAGGAGAAAGGTGGTAGCCAGTTATCAAATCTTTAATTTTATATGTTAAAATCAGATATTGGGCCTTCCTGTGATCTTATTTACACTGGTTATGCACCAGTGTACATTCATTTACATTAATTTAAGTAACTCTTGATTTACAACAGGAATTTATCACAAAAGCCTTGAGTAAGGAATTTTAAATAGAAATAATGTCAAATAGATATTTAGTTACATAAACAAATATTTTAATATATAATTAATAATCAGGACTCGCTGTGAGCCAATTTTGTCTACTCCTGTTAATAATATTTTAGTGCCAAATTCACCAGTATGCTGTGCCACTCTAATGATGCAGCACTACTATGGGCTCAGCATGCCAGGCTGAAGTTGGCAGATGATTTGTATTGCTAGAGCAGTCCAAAAGCAACTGATATGTTCTGGTGAGTCTGGTCCATGACAATCAAAATAAGAAAAGAGGATTAGCTACAGCTAACCTACAGTAAATACAACCAATTCTTTACTTACTGCCTGATTGTAGAAACCACTTCAGACTAGATGGTGCTGTCTACAGTAAATTTGGGACACAATATGACAACTGCATCTGTTGTTTTCACTTGACTTTTTTATAGAGGTTTTTTTATATGCTTCTTGCATGGCACAAACAGAATAAATATAAGTAGTCTCCAAATATACTGCAAGCTGACTCGGTCCTCAGTGCCCCCTCACTCAAAGCACATACAGAAATTTGAAATCCAAGGAGGCAAACTGGAGAAAGCCCTCCAGAAATCGGAGGGATCACTGAATAGCCCATCTGTCTGTCTAGCAGCCACAAGCTCGCTCACCTTGAGTTCCCTTGTGGATCAGAGCTATCTGGCATTCTATACAGGATTAAGACAGACTTCAGCAGAAAATGCTAAAGACTAGAAGGCAAATGAAGGTGACCCATAAATATAGTACAGAGACTGATACTGATGTACATATTTCTGGTAGGTATAGCAACCTCTGCCTTGTGGAATGGCTCCTTTTGGTCATGACAACCCGTGCACTAGACTAATTAACTTCAGGCTGTGGTGTTACAGTACAAGCTGCTTAAGATGAGACTAATCAGACAAATTCTGATGTATCCGTGTCACCCAGTAAGAGGTGAGTGAATTCTGGGTGCCCTTGTTTGCTGATGGCAGAGGACACAGAGCGTGAGAAGGCCAGCAAAAAGATTTTTGTTTAGAAGTGGGAGAGTAAAAACTGCCAGAATCACCTTTGCTCAGGAGGGTTGAGAAAGGGAGGGAAGAAAGGTGTGTTTTTTACAGAAGGGAAAAAGTGGAATGAGGAATATTTTTCAGACTGGGATGCCGAGTGTTAATGAGGTATTGGGAAGGAAAGGAAAGAGAAGGTAATGGAGAAGAGTAGCCATTAAGGAGGCAAGAAAATCAGTATGTTACAGAGATTAAGTGATAGCATAATTAATTAAAAATCTAAAAGTTGCCAGACATAATACTTGGATCCAAGACTTAACCCTTTGACACACTAGGAAGTTTTGCAGACAAAAGTCAGCTTTTGTCAATAAAACAGACTGTGTACCTACTTCATTTCCCTCTTTGCTAACAAAACTGCCATGTTTTGCTGACAAAATAAAACCACCAAAACAAGTGGCACAGGGCTGTTGTCTGCAGAGCTAAAGTGGCCAGGGACGTCTTTGGGGTAGGGGGCAAGAGGGGCTATCGACCCTGGTCCCATGGTTCTGTGGGCTCCACACTGTCGTGCTGCGAGCAGGCAATGCATGGCCCATCCCACTGCCCTCCCCAACCCCCCCAGCCCGTGAAGCCAAAGGCAGCAAGGTGGGAGTGCAGAACCTGACCTCTGCTCTGGGTTGGCTCTCCACATCCATGGGGCAGAACAGCTGGCCCAGGGTGGAGTGGGCCCGCCCAGAGGCTGGGCTCTGCTCTCCCACCCTGCCCCTTGGCTGGCTATTCCCCCTGGTGGTGGAGAGGGCCAGCCCAGAAATGGGGTGGGAGAGCAGAGCCTGGCCCATATGCTGGCCCACTCTGCCCCTGGCTGGAGGCAAAGTAAGTGGCTCAGCGGAGGGGTGGAAGCATGGGACCTGGCCTCTGGGCCAGCTCTCCCTGGCTCCTCCGGGGAGGGACTGCGGGTGGGGATCCCCCATAGGCCAACTGGCCCTGGTCCACACACCCTCCTAAGGACAACCCTAAAGGTGGTGCAGTGTCGGTGTAGGTGCCATATTCCCTTAAAGGGATGGAGCACTATCATAGTTGTTAGTTCAACTGACATGCATAACCGTAGCCCTCATCTACACCTCCCTCAATTTTTCGGTGGCAGTTGATGGCAGATACGCAAGGCACATAAAATACCTTGTGTATCTGCTGGTGACTGTCGAAGTTGCTGGGACACACTCGGGAAAGCTGGCTGCAAATGGCTTGCGGTCGGCTTTCAGCTAGATTTTTTCGGGGGCTGGACTTCTGGAGCCGACTTCCGGAACACAGCAGTGAATTCACGCTTGCTGCTAAATCACACCCAGAACGTTGGACTGATGGTGACGATTTTGCCACTGTCAGTGTAGACATAGCCTTTGTGTGTCTGATAGTCTAATAGCTCAACAGTTCCCTCCCTGCCCTTGGCCACTCTCTCTTTACAACTAAAAGTTGCTCTGATTGTACTGTACTTACAGGAGTACTTCCTAGGCCAAGCTCTCTTAATGCGTGCAGATAATAAACAATTTAGTCACAGGAATTGTTTGAATTTTAAATGCCTGTATTCTGAGAGGTAGCATCTGTCTGTAATTGCAGATGTTCCTTATGTTCCAGAAAGAAACTAAAGAAAGGGAAGACAGGAAGCTCCTTTTATACAGTTTTTCAATTTCAGCCACTGCAAAAGACATAACTTTTATAACAGTGGGAAAAGGTTGTTTCAAAAAAAACGAGAGAGAGAAACTGAAAAAAGTCTGTTACTGGAATAAAAACTTCCATTTAGTGACCCATGTCAATGCACTTATAGAGTGAGGGAGGAGGAGTTTGCCTGTGCAGCTGCGAGATTTTCTCAGAAGAGAACTGCTGATGTATTGTAATGATAAGCACTGTGCTACCTTGTTTTCTTGGGGTGCATGGAGATAATCCACTATCCTAAGAAGAAGGTAATTCTGTGATGTGATATTGCACGTGATCACATCCATGCATGGCGCTCTGCACAGTTTTAGCTCCTTGGGAGGGCTAGAAGGAACAGGCTTCAACAAATCAGTGTTTCGGTTACCATGTTGACCAGTTTTAGCAACCTGTTGCCTAACTCCACGGCAGAAATGTTAGTGGGGGAGAGTTCTCTGGCAACCGAAAGTAAAATTGCTGACACCTATTTGTGAGCCAATTTTGTCCACCCCTGGAATAGAGCAGATGTATAGAGGAGCTTCTTACTCCTTGCACCCTGGGGGGGGGGGGCAAATATTCGTTTTTGCCCATTAAACAGGCATCAAAGATGTCTGTCTTTTTTTCAGTCCCCCACACTTGAAGCTGACTTTTAAATAATTGCTTAAGACTTGATTTCAGGAAGCCCTGGAATATAATGTCTCCTGGAATTCCTGTGCGGTGTAATTTCCTTCACTTGGGGAGTTCATTGTTCTGGTTTGTTTCATGCTGGGAAGGATTTGTCTGGCATAGCTCTGCTGCACAGAAGCGTATTGCATTTTAAGGCATACTATCTGATGAAGAAAATAACTATTTTTCCTATAGGCTTTTTCTTAGAACACTTCAATATTTGTTCTACAAAAAAAAACTTTCCTTGAAATTGACCCCCCCCCGCCCACGTGCAGCAGGAGTTTGAAAATATCCAAGGTGCTATGGCAAGTTGTTTTTAGAAACAGCAGCTTGTTAATGTGTTAGCAGCCAAGGTAGCCAAAATAAATTGACAAGAACACAGTGAATGTGTTTTCTTTTCCTGGTAACTTGGATACTAGTAACTAGTCAAGAAAGTTAATGCATTTGCACTGACAGTCCAAACAGCAGCAGTTCTCTCAGTTGCACAAAAGGCAGCCTGTAATGGGTATGATAACAGTATTTCCTGAATGTTATCAATACAATGCATTTGGTTTACAGATGGGAAAATGTTGCAGCTGAATTTAAAAAAAATGGCCCTTTTTTTGTGCATGCAGCTTTAGCTACTAAAACCTGGATTTTTTCAGTGGTGTTGAGCATGACACCTGCCATTCACTGACTTGGCCTGTGTCCATCTTTAGGTTTGTGCAGTGCTGAAATGGTGATCTTATAGTGGCCTGTCCCTTGGATTGTCTCAGGAGGCTGGAGGTACTGAGTTGGTTGTGTGTCAAAGGCCTGTGCCTTGGGATCAGCCCAGTAAACTGTTTGTTTACAAAATGATGCTATCACATCAGAAGACATTACAACAGTGAATTCATGTGTACAACTCCCTGGTGACTTAGGGAAAGCACTCACTTTTATAGAGGAAGTACTGAGGCACAGCGTGATTGAGGAAGGTTTTGAAAAATCTTCACTCAAGCTGATAGAAGTGAGTGTTTGAATCAGGATTTTGTGAATCTCAGGTTAGTGCCATAACCACAAGACCATCCTGCCTTTCTGAAGGCTACAAGTACTGGCAGGAATGAGGGGAGTTTTAGTTGGCTGTCACTGTGCCTTTATCCACTTCAGCTAGTGGAATCTGAGATGGAAAGTCTTGCTATGTTCATTTCCAAGATCCCATCTCAGCAGGTCCCAGTTAGGATCAATGGATTGATAGCAATGTTTGTTAGATTGATCTCCCACATTCAGCAGTAGGTTCTGAATATCAATGGTAGCTTCCTTGTTATGAGCCAAGTTCTGACTTGGGAGGCTCATCTAAAGCTCTCAGTGAATTCATCTGGACTGGCTGAGAGGTACATGATAGAAGAACTTTGCCCTGAAGGTCTGCACATTACTTCCATGTCTCTCTTGGCCTCTGCTGAGTAGGTGAGCAAGAGGCTAAGTCAATTGAGCTAACTCTTGTCTGGTACATGGCACCCAAGGTTGCTGCTGTTGGCAGCAAGCTGTTGAACTGACCAGATTTTTTTTTTTACATGTGCATGTCTAGATCAGGGGTGGCCAAATTTATGGAACTCAAGAGCCACATGAGTCGATCATTAAACCTTTGAGAACTGCACTGAGGCGTATAGCCATGTACTTTTACCTACTCCAGAATTAATAAGCTTAAAATTCATTGCACACTTTAATTTTATTATGAAAAGAGGGCAAATATTGATCCTAGTGATGTCAGATTCTAGTAATTACTTAAGGTTACCATGGAAATTAGTCCTATACAGTAAAAACGTAGCTGTTGCTCCATGTAGAAGACTGCAGGCTAGTGGCAAGTTTTTTAAAATCCCAACCCTGTCGCACTTTTCCCTGCCATCCCTGACGATGCCACCACTTCTCCCTGCTGTCCCGACCTCCTCCTGAACTCCCAGGCTGGGGCTGCTCTCCTAAATTGATTCACTGACGTTCTTCCAGGAGGCGCACTTTTTCATTCAAGATCCGCATGTGGCTCCTGAGCCACAGTTTGGCCACGCCTAGTCTAGACTGTTGATGTAGAGCTGGTACAATTTTTCCAACAATTATTTAATAAAAAATTGTGGTCCTGAAGAAAAATATTTAGCAAGATATTATGATTTATTCTAAATTTTGCATTTTTGATGAAAATTCAGGTCAGAAAATTTGTATTGATTTTTACCAAAAAAAAGTCTGAATTTTGGTGATTTGAATTTTGGCGCATGCTGCTGTATGTTGTTCTATGATTGCATGAGTGAACCCATGAACACTGGAGGAGCCAGCTCTTGGTCGAGTTGCTCTGTATGTGACAGTGCTTGGTGCCAGACCAAGTTTCATTGTATGATTCTGGCCTCTTCAGTAAAGAGTGCAGCAGCCTCAGTCCTGCACCAGTTCCCGTTCTGGGCCCAGGTCCTGCCTCAGGCTTCTACAGCTTGCTATCCTAACCCTCCAAATTCCTTTCCCCTGAGCATCTCTTTATCTCAGAGGAACCCGCATACCTTTCTAAAGGGCATCTTAAGAGCTTCTTCCCCAGTCCTGCTTTTATCAGTTGGTGTCTGAACCCTTACCCATGGGAATACTGATACAGCACTGAAGCCTGAAGGCCCTCTGCTTCTCTCATTCAACTTGGTCGTGACACAGTCTCAGACTCTGAGGTTTCTGTACAGGCCTGTGTCTCAGCACTATAGCGCCTAACCTGTTTGTGGAGGTACCTTAAAGGGGACTTTCCAGAGCACAGAAGATGGCCTAGATTCCTTGGACACACAAACTGTTGGAGACTCCTTTCCTATCTGCTACCACAGTGGGTCTACTGGAACTGAGTGGCTTATGGAGATCAATTTTATAGGGTAATCCACCTGAAAGAAATAGCATCAGAATCACCTGCCATTTACATGTCAACATGCACTGGTGCCACATGTTCTTTTGGTACTGACAGAGACGCAAGAGGAGAGAGATCCATGAATTAAGAACATTCACCCCCTTCGGCCATGTCCCTCTCCACACATGAGGCAGTAATGCCACTATATTGCTCTCTATCCAGCTGACTTTAGGGCCTTCCTAGATTTAAACAGGTGTCTAGCAGAATCCAGGTTCTTTTAGAAAAGGTCTAGGAGTCTCCGCAGTCCCTGGTGGACATTCACCTATCACCTTCCCAGGGTTAAGATCTCCCTCTCTGTCAAGAAGTGCTTGTACTCTGTGGCAGACACTTGCTAGTATTCCACCCACTTCCGGACGGACGCACACGCAATTACATTTCAGCCCAGGGAATGGCAACTTCTTTAGCCACCCCTAGCTAACTGACTGGTGGTAGACATGGTCAAAAATCCCTACCATCAAGTACATACCAGATTCTGTCCTGCCAAGAAGGAGTTTAAATGCCTGGATCTCTTGGTAACAAAAGCTATTCTTCAGTTTTGAATCACAGACTACCAGGCCTTCATGTTAGAATACAATTTTACAGCTACACAAGGCTTACTTGTTTTAATGAACTGCCACAAGACCATATAGAAGAGTTTCAGGTGCTCATTTTGGAGGGTCATTTGATTACTAGACCTTCCCTGCAGGCTGCACTCACCATTGCAGACACAACTTCACAGTCCTTAGACATGACAGTAGTTGTATAGTGAGTACCCGGGTACCAATCTTCTAGCCTACCCTTTGAAGGGACCAAACCCTTTAGTGGCAACAGTGGCTTCTTGCTGTATGCCCTCAAGACTGAAGGGCAACATTGTAATCCCTGAGAATATCCATGTGTGCAGAGGATCTACACTAGATTTACAGAACCCCCATAGACATTTTTGGCAAAGATCAAGTGACACATTCTTCTAATTGTCTGCTGAATTATACTGTTTGGTTGAAACTGATTAAGCAGTTGCTTTCAGTGCACTATGCATATTCCCAATGAGATTAAATTTATCAACTAAGTATTTTAGCAGAAAGTGTCCAGCAGATGGAGGATTCTCTCTTGAATGTGTATATGTTTGAGAAAGGCCTTTTCTTTATTGTTAGACTGTGTTTGCACCACTGAGATATTAAAAATTGTCACTTGTTAACACTCTCCTTTTGGCTATTCTTCAGTGAAGATGTCTGATGGCAATGGCATTATTTTAAAAAATAAAAACCCAATCATTAACTAACAGGGAAACAGTTAAGCACTTAGAGGCAGTAATTCTGTGAAATCAAAGGAAAACAGCTTGTCAGATTCAAATGCCGAGTTGCTTTTTCAAGGCTTGTTTTATGTGAAAAAGAAACATCATATATAGAATTGACTTGCATTTAGCAAATCTGCTTTTGCATCACCCCCCCCCAAGTTTGTATTTTGAATGTGCTTTTAGAATGATCGGGAGCACAACGTGTGGTGGGTTTGCTTTGGACCCTGTACCTAAAGAGGTGGAAAATGTGACTTGCTGTTCCTTCTCTTCAATCCTGCAACAGTGCATGGTGTTCTTAAATTTTTTTACAACATGCACCATTGCTCTTTGGCTCATATTGGAATTAAGAACCTAGTGGTCAATCACCTACTCCCTGCAGAGAAAGTATGCAGTAGAGTTAGTATTGGAATGCAGCTAAATTTTACCTCATTGGGTTCTCCCCAAATTATTGCATGGTGAATTTTCTCTCCCACAGAATAACATAGGTTCAGCACAAAGAATCTGATGAAGTCACAGGGCCAACCACTGAAGGCCCTTGCCTACATGGTGACTTCAGGGTTGCTCTGCCTCCTTTCCCTAGCAAGGTTAGCAGATTTGCCAAAGGACTTTAGAGGAGGGGGGTGGTGTTTCACTCCATCCCCACCTCTGAATGTTCACCTTTTATATTGGTCCTCCCCTTCCCCAGACATCTATCTGTAACTTCTTGGTGGGTTCACCAGGATGCAAGGAAAAGACAGTGTTGCAGTGGAGGCAACTGCCTTTACCCCTTTCCGTGAAAGAAGGGTGAGATTTGTGAGTTTTCATCTCCATGCTCTTGTCTCCAGAGAAGAAAGTAGTGCAAGTGTTTTGAAAAAAATTAATTATACAAGGTTTGCATTGAGTCAGTTTTAGCCCTGAAGGTGCCCCTGCTTACACCATCACTAAACTTGAGCCCCAAAGTGTGTAATGCATGGAAGTGCTCACATAGGGCTTGTCTACGCTGCAAAATTGTCAACTTAAGTCACTTTACAATAATTTTTAAAGTGATGGTCCATGTTTACAGTATGCTCATTTTGTTGGTCATGAGCTTCCTCACCAGGGCAGCTGTGAGCTGGTGTGTGTGTGTGGGGGGGGGGAGGGCTTTAGTTGTCATCTCCAGTCAAGGCTGACAGCCATCACCATGACTCCATTGACCTCTTGTGGAGGTGAAGTTGTTATGTAAGTGTAATGGGACACTTGCTTCAGCTCAGTGTAGACTGTGACATCATTAGGTCAATGTAAGATGCTTAATGTTAATTTAGCTTGGTGTTGTAGACCAAGCCTTAATTTTCTCTTTTTGGTCCTCCCAAGTTTAAAAAAGTAAATTTAAAAAAAAATTCAGGAAAAAAGTGAGATGATGGCTGCATTTATGGACATTGTTTCCAAAGAGCATAGATACTTTAAGGCTACGTCTATATTGATGGCGGCAAAATTGCCACTGACAGTGTGCTCTTCCGGGTGCAATCGAGCAGTCTGTGAAGACTGCTCAATCGCTCTGGAGTTCGCAATAATAACTCCAGCCCCAGAAGTGGCATAGTATTAAGGTGCCCAGATGGCATTGCATTTTGTCTTAGTGCAGTATGTGGCGGGGAGGTATGAGAGGATTAGTAAGGTGATGGGAGATAAGCATGGTATTTTATGTACCTTGCATATCTCCTGTTGACTGTTGCTGAAAAGCGCAGCAAGTGTAGACTAGGGCTAAATGATGGTGATTTTAAAAATATAATATATTATGACATTAAGCCTCCCAAACTACAGTATATAAATGCTCAAAAAAATTAAAACAAACTGAAATTGTCTAGACGTATAACATCGCAACCATCTAATTTTATGTGCCGCTGTGTCAAGTTACTAGTGCTGTATAACTACTTAATTTTGAATTACAAATACCTTCACAATTGAGATTTGATACCTGATGTACTAAGATATTTTAACTTGGGCCTGCTGCCAGCAGCCTGGGTACTTGTTTCTGAATTGCCAACATCACTGGGGCATAAACTGTTCTCTCTGCGCTAACGTGGTTGTGAAGCTTTGCTCCTCTGGGATAAACTCTAAGTAGATGCAAACCACTTCTGGACTGATCAGAGCCCTGTTGTTAAAAGAAAAGGTGGGGAGGAGGCTATAGAACCCTGTTCATAAACATTACACTTTATGGTACGGACTGTATACGATAGTTTTAACGGCTTGTTGCCAAATTACAAAGGGGCAGCAATGTGAGTCCAGTTCAGCAAAACAAGCAAGGAGTCTGTGGCACTTAAAGACTAACACGTTTATTTATTGCATGAGCTTCTGTGGGAGAAAATCCCATTTTGAAATGGGATTTTCTCCGATGAAAGCTCATGTGATAAATAAATTTGTTAGTCTAAATGCCACAGGACTCCATTGCTTGTTTTAACAGCTTGGTTTATATTTCATTGCAAATATTGTGGAGATAAATCAGGCCTGGCCTTTTTTGCATGAATGGTTTCTTCCTGCAAATGTAGAGGAATAGTCATGACAATCATTTATGAAGGTAACTGATAAAACAATGAGAGGAAATGGGCTGTTGCATAATAATAATCCATATCTGCTTCAACATCACTTTTAATCAGCTGATGCTTTCTCCTATGTTTGTAATCCACAGACACCAGCATGTGAATCTCAGTATATTAATAACAAACATTTTGTAGAAAGTGTTTGCTTTTTTATTTTTTTAATGCTATTTCTTGTGACATGTGAAGTTTCAATGAATGAATGAAAAACAAAAATCTTGCACCAGCTATTTCCTATCACTGTGACAAGCCTAGTAACAACTTGTCATGGGAAGATTTCTTAAAAGGGAATTTACATAGTAATTCTTTTTTAAGATGTACAGTGATAAATTTAGAGCTCAGTGAGAATTTTAGACAAATTTAGAATATTTGTGTCTATGCAGTATGTTTTAATGTGGTGAAGTAAGAAAATAGATATTATTAGACCAGAAGATATTACAAACAGAACTTTATTATACTGTAAAAGTTATGGACTATCTATTTACCTTCTAGCTTTGTCTTATTTTTCTGTAGTCCTATCTTGTTGCCCTTCATTATACGATGGGAGGTATAATGCCAAGTATTTACAGGAATCATTGTGGATATGTTTGAAATATTTTAATATATGCATTTGTTTGTAGTCTTTACAGAGAAGACATGCCCATATTTATATCGTTTGTTCTCAAGATTTTGGAAGTTGTAAGAAAGATGAAGGACAAATTACTGAAATGGAAAATGAGTTCTGTATTTAGCCTCTGATGGTGCTATATCACAAAAGTTACTTTGATTCCTCATGCCATTTTGAAGTTTATGAAACAATTTCTGTACCTTTTTGTATTGTGTTATATCAGTGTTTCCCAAACAATGTGCCATGACACACAGGTGTGAGGTCAGACCTGAGCTGGTGTGCCATGGAACTTTTGGGAAAATTCCTCAGAGTTCTGGATCGGCTCGTGCATATTCATGAGTTCATTTGGAGACTCTTTGGTGGTGTGCCTCAAAATAATTAAAGGTATCAAGGTGTTCGATGGCGCAGAGAAGTTTGGGAACCACTGTATTCTATTATTGCTTGGAGGAGAAACAAAGCGTTGGAAATAGCTAGGTAAGGAAATAACTGGCTTACGCTGGCTGAATGCTAACTATTATTAAGAAGGTAATTATACTTTGCTTTTCTGTAATACCTTTTTCGCTAATGGATTTTAAAACATTCTGTAGATATTAATTAAGCTTACAAAACTCCTCTGACTTAGAGGAGTTTTTTTTATAGGGATTATTTAATTCAATGCTAAAATGCAGCAAATTCTGAAAAGGCAGCTGTTTAATCCACTGCACAACAGTTTGTCAGTAACTACTGAGTATAGATAGTGACATTTTATTTGAACCATGAATGATGATAAAAACTAGAGAGAAAGAGGAAAGGGATCATTAAGAGAAGAGGGTTAATATTTTTAAAGAAATATATTACAATAAAATGTATATAAGAATTGTATGAGTGTGAATACTATGTACCGTAATAGGATTTGCTGTGAACAGTGATTGCTCTGTTATTTCTTTAGTTTTCAGAGTTTGCTTTTCAGTGGATAATTTAATTCAAACTTCTAATTCTTTTATATGAGTTTTTCTTTTTTTTTTCTTCTTAAAGCTCTGAAGTAAGGCATCTTTTTTTAAACAAAGTAGTCTAATCATTCGTTTATTGGTGTGTTTCTTTCTCCCTCTGCTCCCCTCCTCCCCACCCACAATCAGCCTTCCTGAGTAAAAGGCAGTTCCTCAGGAATTCCTTTATGGTGAATTGGACAGGGGAATGATGAATAACTCAGGGCAAAGGTTTCCTGCTTAGAATGTCCAAACTGATTACATAAACCTTTAGCTAACTTCTTTAGGATCATTTTGGATAGGATGGATGAGTATCCTCTGAGGCATAGGTGGGGCCTTGTCTCACACAAGGACTCTGTCTTTGTTAATGTTTTCTGTCATGTTGTCTTTACATCCCCCCCCCCCCCTTAATTCTAAGAACCAAAAATGACTGACTTCAAGAACTGGGAATTTATAAAGATAAACTGAGATCTGAAATCCTGTCCCCCACTGCAGTTACTGTGTCTCTGTCTCTGTGAATGTCTGAGTAGGGTAATTGACCTTCATTTGAAGAGCTTTTTCAGTTTAAATTTAAGCCTTTTTTCAGTTCGTTTAAATTTTGGGTACCTACATGAAGAATCAGCCTCTCATGCTTCTCCACCAGCTCCTCCTATGCCTGAATCTTGGTGGCATCTGTCTCCTAGGAGCAGTAAGAGCTTTAGGCTGTCTTGTTGTGTTTGAATTATTTCCGCATTCCCCTCCTGCTCCCTCCTCCCCTCCCCCCCCCAACTTCTGAGATGCAGATGGGCAGTTAATCCTCAATTAACTGTTACTGATTTCTCCCATGGTATTTCTGCCAGGGCCCCAGAGGCACATGCTTTGTAAAATGTCTGTTCTATGTCTCTTCCTGCTTTTTCACTGGCAGACACCCCAGGGGTCCCTACCATCTGGTGTGGGACTGGAAAGAATTCCATAGGCTGGGGGGGATGGAACAGGACACATGTCTCTATAGAGGCACTGAACCTCCCCTTGAAATCTGGAGCTTTTGCTCCACACTAGGATGCCAGACAGGGTCCTTGCTTACTAGTACAATGTAGCATCATTGTCTCATTGTATGCAAAAACTGTGGAAGATACAATAAAATACTTGGTAAGAAGCCTAGCAATGTTGTTTTTAGCAACATTCTGTTTTCTTCTGTAAATTAAAATACTGAACTGAAAATAAAGTAGCCTTGAATGATTTTTTTTTGAGTGCACTTTGAATGTATTATTGAACATTTAATATAATAGTGTTCCACTTCTGGCTATTGGCAATATTTTGCCGCTACCAGTCTCGGATCACCTACGTGACTTTATAAGTGATCTTGTCATACCATCCCCTTCATAAATATACTGAGCTGAGCCCAATTACGTGTTTTACCCCACTGCTGAACTCAAAAGGCTGTTTCAAAACTTCAGTCCTCCAATAGATAGAAACCTTTTTATAATTTCAAGCCTAAACTTGTCGGAAACCAGTTTCTATCGTTCTTGTGTCAACACTAGCATTTAAATAACACCTCTCCCTCCCTAGCATTTATCTCTTTGATGTATTTGTAGGAAACCATCCTAACTCCCCTCAGCTTTCTTTTGATTTTAGGCTAAACAAGCTGAACTTTTAGAATCCCTTCTGATAAAGTAGGTTTTCTATTTCTCTGATCAGCCTAGTAGCCCTTCTTTGCATGTGTTCTGGGTAATTAATTCAAACTAGAAATGAAATCTTAAACCACAGTTGCACAGAATATGCAAGATGGGGTGTCACCAATGCCTTGTGCTTCTCATGCTTGGGATCTAATGAATTGCAATGCATGGACTCAAGAAGGAATTTCCCCCGAGTCAGAATGGCAGTGACTTTGGGGTTTTTTCACCCTACTTTGCAGAGTTTGGATGTGGGTCATTAGTCTGGGTTATTTGGGTATTTCTCACTTAATCAGTTTCCTGCCATTGCAGGGGCGTCAGGCGTTGGCTTATCTTGGGAACTTTTATTCTGTATCTGCAGCATGTAATAATCTGGGGGGTTTGGGGTTGGGCTGTACTACTTTCATCTGGTTGTTGGGTTTAGAGTTTGGGTCCTAGCTAGAGCGCCCGTGGGATCTAAAAGGCAGGAGGGTAGCCTAAATGATCTATTGGTCCATTCTGCCCTTTAAACTCTCTCTCTCTCTCTCTCTCTCTCTCTCTCTCTAAATCTGAGATATCTAAGGAAGTAGGCTGCTTGTCCTTCTGTGGTGTGTTGTGTGTTTGTTTTTTTTTTCCATCCACCACAGGCAGATTGGCACAAGCGTGTGTGGACTATCTGTGATATGTCAGGTCCTATCCCAACTGGACCAGGGACTATGTGAACTTTTAGGACACTGGACAATCTTGAGATGTTTTATGCTTTCATTACCAGTCATTTTCTTGGAGCTCTGGGAGCCACTATGAGGGATTTCTGTTCAGGGCTGGCTTAAGGGGCGAGCCAGTGTAGCGCATGTAGATGCTACCACATGACTGTGGCCTAGCCCCGTCCCTCCCATGTTGAGGGTGCCGAAGGTTAGGGGTGCTGGGAGACGCTTCCACATGACTGCTGGCCCAGCCTCACCCCTCCTGCCCCTGCAGGTACATGAGATGGGAGCGCAAAAGTTGGCTCTGAGTGCCACAATCCCTTGAGCCAGCCCTGGTGCTATTCTAGCAAAGGAGAAACAGTCTGAAGATGGGGAAAAATGTGACCCGGTAGGGATTCCTGAGTGGAACTAGTTCTGCTATGCCACTGCTAATCCTCCTGGCTATGAATTAACCTGGTGGCATCTATCTGTATCCAAATAGTTTTTCCAGAAAATGTTTAATACATTCCGGACTGCAGTTCTCCATTCTCTTTGTCTCTCAAAATAAAAACAGAACCAGAACCAAAACCAGAAAAACCCCAAACAACCAACCAACTCCCACACATTTGCTTAGAAACATTCGTCAAGCACAGTAGATGTGCTAGATGTCACATTGTTAAAAAGAAACAAGGAACTACATTGTATTATGTTCATTGCTATCTTGGGTTGTATTTTGTATGTATTGTAATCAAGGAGAAACATTTGATTCAAAGTTTTTAGGGACAGATTATGTATGGGAGGGAACTATAAAGGGACGAAATAATGTTAGCTGGATGGGCACGTGCAATTGTTCTGTCATGCTCTTACACAGAAATGTGTCTTCCTGATGTGATTTCAAAAGCTGCCTGGTGGCAGAGGTCCCCTCTAAATAGATTGTCATTGATAAGCTTTGTGCTTACATTTCTTGTAGGCATTGATAAGAGAAAGGTTAAGTTTTTAAGAAGAGATCAGAGCTGTGAAAAGCATGGCTGGATGCTGGGCAGGCATTCAAACCTTGGCTCCTAATTTGAAAACAAGGGGAAGGCTGTGTACATGGTAATGATCTGATAATGATTACATCATGCAAAAAGTGACATTGTTATGTTACGTTTGAGAAATCAACTGCCTAAAGTCAGGAAATTTTTACTAAATGTCAGGGGCATTGCTGCAGTGAAAAAAGGGCTTGTCCCCCCACCCGATTCGGCTCCTGTTGCTGCTGGCCAGCCACAGCATGGCAGGTAATGTGCCCCTCAGCCAGCCCTCAGCAAGCAGCGGCAGGAGCTGGATCCAGGCTGGGGTTACCTGCTGCTGGCGGGGCTGGGCCAGAGACATGGGTGGGCTGGAGCCTCTCGGGCCCAGTAGCAGCCTTGTTCCTTCTAAATATATATTAATAATGAAGAGAAATGTATTAACGTTTCTGTTAATGAGGGAGTGAGTGCAAACTAAAAACACCACATATGATGAATGCTATTTAAGGTCTACCATTACTGGGCCACCCTGCAGTCATAATGACATCTTGTTTTAAAATCTGTGCAGTGTGGCAAATGTTACGTTTTTTGAAGGGTATTTGCAGTATGTGCAATGTGATGGAGTTAATACCACTCAAGCTATGTTAACTTTTAGAATTGCCTGCCTTCTGTGTGCTTCATCTTTCAAATTTAACTTTGTATTAGTTCAAATTTCTTTGCATGTAAGTTCCTTGCTATTCTTGTTTGAAAGAGAGGTTATGGAGAAAGGAAATGAAAATGTAGAAGCTCTGCTAGTTTTACCTTATTTTGACTTCCCTGTTTTAATTGCCTTATAAACAGGTTGAGAGTCTTAAGATCCTTTGTAAAGAGCTGATGGAAATAAACCATCTTCAGTGCACAGCAACATAAAGTTTTCTTCATTCCACAAAACCCAGGAGCTGTGCTACATATTCCTGAGTGCCATCTTCTAGTACCTTGACCATTTACATGCATCCTCATACAGAGGTCTCTTGTAATGACACATTTCTCTTGGTAACTGAAAAGCGGGTGGGAAAAAGAATGAAGAATATGCAACAGATGAACTGGCCTCACCTTCAAGGGGAGGCACTGTACTGAGGCTTGCATGCTGTCCACGTCATCTGCCTGGTCTGTAAGGGTGGGAGAGAATGACAATCCTACCTTCGTACCCTCTCCCCATGTCTTCCCTCTCTCTGTGGGAAGCATGGGACCTGAAGCTGTGCTCTGCTGTTGCACAGGGACAAAAGAGGGTTGGAACACTGGTATCATTCTTCAGCTCCCTTACATGAACCTTCACTATGCTGCAGGCCTCCACTTGGTCCCAGAATAGTATGTAGAAAAGATATCTTACTGGTAAAATCCTGGCTCTACTGACTTTATTTGGGGCAGGATTCCACCCTAAAAAGATTAGCTTGCCATGGATGTAAGTTGGTAGAGTAAGTTTAAAATATTTCTGGGCTATTCAGTATCAAGTGAATCTTCTTCTTTTTCCACACCTTTCATGTGATAAAGGAGCTTTCCTAGCTCCATTGGCCCTGCAGAGTGTAACAGACTATGACTATACTTCCTTGCAATTTAAAATTTTTACTTTTAATAATGGATCATAATTTCAGCACTGTCCTTACCCATGCTCATAAGAATTGAGTGTGCATCTGTATGCAGAAGTTCATACTTGTATGGTAGGTAGAAAACAATTTTTGTGCAAATCAGCACATGTGCCTGAAAGTGCCCATTGTGGTGTGCAGATGTGCTATGCTCACCAGTAAATTTTAAGATGCTATTAGCAGACCCATATATGTAACTTTTGCTGTAAAGGCCTATGAAGAGTAAATTATAAAAAGCCAAAACACTGAGAAGACAAAATGCACTGTTCTTTAATCATCACTCAATCTAAATTCACAATCACAGAATTATCTCTGTGGGAAATCTTTTCAGTTTCATACTGAAATGATAATAGTGCTTGGAAACTTTGGTCTTAAATGCACCCATGTGATTATGGTGTTGCAGGGAATAATGGCATTTCAAAATCCTTTACACTACTTAGCATTAAACTACAGTTTTCTTTTTAATTTGGTTGTTTAAATGAATTAGGGATTAAGGATATTGGAGGGCAGATATAATTTGAAAAGCAACTGACATTAATAGGAGTAAGGATATGAGCTGTGTTAAGCCCTGATTTGAAAAAGGACATAAGTACTCGCTTAATTTTAAGTGTGTGTCTATGTCCCATTGAAGTCGTCGGGTTGTAAGTGCATATTTAAATGCATGCCTAAATGCTTTCTGAACAGGGATACTTTTCTGAATTGGGACCACAAGCATTGGTATATGCTTTTCAAAGCTAGGATGATGATTACGTATTAAGGCAGTCTGCATTTCATGGTAGTGCTGATGGGAATCAGAACAAGAAGCTGGCTGTGATCAGAACATGTCATTTTTTTTCCCTCCTGTCTTTCTTGTGCTGAGGAGAGAAAAAAGAACACTAAAACAAAACAGAGTAATGGCAGAACTTGAAATGTAAGTAGGTTTCATTTGGGTTGTCGATGTTTTCTTTAACCTTTGCCAAGATGTAACTAAGTAAACAACACATTTAAAGATTAACAAATACAGTTTTATTTTCCATGTATTGACTGGTTGATTAACATTTCCATGGACTGGTACTACAGGAAGAGTGTCAAAATCAGATTCATAGTTCCTGAGATTGTCATAAAAAACCAGCTTAAGAAGTGATAGTTTTGTTTGTTGCCTGCTTCCTTGAGTTCCCATGCACTCCAGCATACCCAGAGCAAAGATTTTTAAAGGCACTTCACAACTGATGGAATGCAATAACATGCATGTCACAACAGATACCTCTTTGTTTTTCATTCTATGAAATGGACAATCAACATTTCTTCTGTACAGTGTGGCCAATATTAGAAAGCTTGCTGCATGAAGTATTGTTTTTTGACTCAAGTGATTAGCCAGTATTCAGGTATTCTTGTGGGGCGTTTCTGTTATGAGGAAAAATTGATGATGATCAGCTATTTCTTTGATAGTCACATTCATTTACAAAGAGTGTGTACACAACATTGGGTCTCTGAATACAGTAGACATCAAACAACAGAAGGCAGTTTCCTTCCTCAGTATTCCAAGCCCCTCTCTCCTGCTGGTACTGTGCCCAAAAAGCCCTCACCCCTAGCTGTCTCTCAGGATCATGCTACAAGTACTTCTCTGGCAGTCTTTGGATTTCAGCTGCCTTTCTTGGCTGCTCTTCTGCTGTTTGTTTGTGCACACTTTCCCTCTCTCATATACTCGCGCACCTCTCTACCAAACGATACCAAGCAAAACTCTCCTGCCCATAATGCTCTGTTTCTGACCCGCTTTGTGTGTGGTGTCTGTTTTAGGTAGTGACGCTTATTCTTTCAGCTATTTTGCTCTGATAGAAGTTTATTGGTTCTTTGATTCATTTTGAAAGAAGGGTGACTGTCATGCCCTTCAATTTCAACAAGATATCATCAATCCCCTGCATTCTTGTACCCTGATTCATATTCCTTTTCCTTTTGACTTTGATAGGACTACTCTCCTGTTTAAAGTTAAACATGTGCATAAGTGTTTGCAAGAGTGGAGCCTAAATATCATATCAAATAACATTACCATATGGTTGATCCTCTGTTGTTTTTTCTGCTGTTGAGCTGCCCAGTTTGCTAAGAGTTAATTACATATTTAAAATGTTTATTTTCATCCATAGAATGACTCATGTATGGTTAAATTGAGAGCAGCAGAAACATAAATTTCATGAGTTCCGTGACTGTATGGATGAGTGTAAACAAAGATTTTTATCCTGCCCTTGAGGGCTTTTCTATTTAATCTCCATTCCTTCTTTTCAAAATATGGTGTATTCTGTTCTGGTTAAAATACAAACAACTTTTTAAAAGATTAGACTAAGATTTAAGATTACTGGAAATCATGTGTTTTCAGATTATTTCTCTTTTGGCTTAATGCCTTTTAGAAGATGTTAAACTCTTCAGGTAATGTCACTGAGTGGCTGTCCCAGTAAATGAAGCTAGTCAAGCACCCCTGCACCAGAATGGGTACTCCCAGTTGGTCAATTAAGAAGGCAGGGCAGCAGCTGGGGGCTATAAATGTCCAAGAATAATTTGAATGGGAGAATGCTGGTAAGTTAAGGCTGCCAGAGTCTGAAGACTGGAACTGGTGCGGAGAGCAAAAGCCTCTTTGTAGGCCCTTTCTGGGACAAGGGAAGAATTGACTAGGAGACTGGCAGAGGAGCTGATTGTCTGGAGCTTGAGAGCCAGTGCCAGGAGGCTGGACAGGGCTGAGAACCAGGAGCCAAGTGGAGGGGGTAGCCTGTGGGCCTTCCTGAAGTGGAGATCCCATGCTGAGTGGCTAAAAGGGTCTGTGAGTTATGGTTTTCTGAATTAGAGTAAATTGTATGAATTTATTGACAGCCTTGCACAACATGATCAGGCTCATTTTCAGATGCTAATGGAGAAAGGGAAGCTGGTAGCTAGAGCAACACTCCAGCTGGCTGTGGATGCAGCCTATACTTCCTCCAGGCCCATGGCTATGGCCATAGATATGCATTGATATCTTGGCTCTATTCCTCTGGCTTCCCTAGGGTGGTGCAGAATGCTATTGGAGACCTCCCCTTTTAATATTATCTTTTTAATCAAAGGGTGAATGAATCGCTACATACCCTGAAGGGATGGCAGAACCACCCTTTGCTTGCAGGGTGCATGCACTCCTGCCCCAAAATGTAAACTCCACCTCTCACCATCCACCCAACACTCCAAGTCCCCCTGATTCTACCTTCAGAGATCTTGAGTCACAAAGGAAGCAGCAGAAAAGTGAAACTGTGCTTTCCAGAGCCCACTTCACAGGTTTCCACCTCAGAGCTGCAGCCTCTGGCAAAGAGATTTCTGAAGCATCCTTGAAAGCTGCCAACTGCCTTATGACCCTCTCCTCGCTTCAGGGTTGTCCAGCACTCTTTTCCCACTTGGAGTAGAATACCAAATGGACAAATGGGTGCTCAACATCATCCATCATTGCTATTCAATTGAATTCATCACCTTACCTCTTCCAAACCCCCTGTCCTTGGGGACCATTCTCACAACAGCATCCTCACCCATGATGTGGATTCCTTACTACAACAGGGAGCGATAGACTGCATTCCTCTGGAATATTGGGGAATAGGGTTTTATTCAGTTTACTTCCTGATACTCAAGAAGAAAAGCAGGTGGAGACCAATCCTCTATCTCAGTTGCTTCATCCACAAACTCAAGTTTCATGTGATCATCATGCTGATAGTGATTATCCCATCCTTAGAGAAAGGCATGTGGTTTTCAGCCCTTGATCTGAAAGACACTTAGTTTTGTACTGCTATCCATCCAGCCCACAAACACTTCCTGAAATTCACAATGGACACCACCATTTCCAGTATAGTGTGCTTCCCTTCAGAATAGTCACTACTCCTAGAATCTTTATCAAAGTTTTTTCTCATAGCCTGTCAGTTGTTATGGGGTCTTTGTGTTCCCACAGCTCAGTGATTGACTTCTAGCCATGCAGTCTAGGCACAAAGCCCAAGCATCAACTTCCCTGTTGCTCAGCCATCTTTCATCCTTTGGACTCAGTGTCAACATCAAGAAATCAAAACCACTGTTCCTTTTTCTTAAGGAACCACCGTCAATTGGATCACATCATGGTCCTATCTGCCAAAATACAGGTTCCAGGCAATGAGACAGATTGTAACTTTTTCATCAGCGTTCCTTCAACATAGTAACTAGTACTAGCCTGTCCATCTTCAGCCACATGGCTTCATTTACATATATGACCACTTTCGCATGACACCAACTTCACTGCCTCCAGACGCGGCTCAAGTCAGCTTACTCAGGAAAATGTCATGCTGTGAACTTCATGTTGACAGTCCCCACCAAGCTACTGTTATCTCTGAGTTATGGATATACCCACATCACCTATGTGTGTGATTCCCTTCATCCCTTGGACAAGACAATCATCACTAATGCATCTCTCCATAGGGTTGGGGAGCCCATGTCACACAACATAGGGAACATGATTTCTCCAGGAATCCAGGATGCACATAACTGTCCTGGAACTTGGAGCTGTAAGAAGGGCATGCCAAACTTTTTTCCTGTTCATTTGTTCCTGACATTATCTCATCCCACAACCACTACTGTTTTCTATATTAAAAACCAAGGGAAACAAGTTTGACCACTTTATGTGCTGAAGTAGTTAATCTCTGGAACAGGTGCATCAGTAACCCAAATCCTCTTGTCTGTGGCCTATCTTCCTGAGATGCAGAATGTGCTTGCAAACTTGCTTAACAGATGTTTCTCATCTGATCACTGGTGGGAACTTCAGAATTTGGTTATACATGACATGCCCACCTGATGGAGGATCCCAACCACAAACCTATGTGCATCACATATATATAGCAAATGCACCACATATTGCTGGAGGGGAGGTCTTGGTCATCACTTCAGGGCAATGCTCTCCTTCTTTCCTGCTCAGACTAAATAATTTATGCCTTCCCTCATCTACTACTCCTGCCTCAGGTGCTCCACAAGATCCAAGAAGACAGAGTGACAGTCATTCTGATTAGCTCTGGTTTTGCTATCTCCTTCGCATGCCATCACCACTACCAGTTCCTGTCTCCAATTTTCCTGGGTTGCTGATTGAGTAACAGTGACAAGATGCATTCCAATCCACAGGTGCTCTACCTCAGCACGTGGTGTTTGGAGAGTGGAGCTTGACCTCTGGGCTGGCCTGCCCCATTCTTGCAGTGCAAAGTGGGGGGCCTGGCCCCTCATAGGCTGATTGACCCTGCCCTCACCTAGGGATGGCTTTGCCTCAAGATACATTGTTCCTATCTGTATTCCACTTCCCACCCTCCCTCCTGTCTGCTCAGGTTCTGCATGATTCACCTTGGAGAAGGACCTGGAGATGTGGTCAGTCTGCCGCATTCTTTACCACCTCTGACAAAAGCACAAAGTGAATCAGGGCACATATGAGGAGCAACAAATGCTGCTTTCAAATTCTCTGACTCAAAGTACATGGTGCTCGTGTGTAAGCCTCAGGAGATAGATCGGAACCACACATCTTGAAGAACCTCCCCTTATAGGTCAGTAATCTCTTTGTTCCAGAGCTGGAAGAAAATGCTTTGTAGTTAAGAGCCAGAACTTGGTCTGTTTTTATTTTATCAGAAGATAGGCTGAGGGGTGGCTTGATTAGTGTGTTTAAGTACTCTTGCCAGGAGAAAATACCAGGTACTAAAGAGTTCTCTTAATTTATCAGAAGAAGGCATAAGAAACCAATAGTTGAAAGCTGAAGCGCCACAAATTTGTAAGTGAAATTAGACACAAATTTTAATAGTGAGAGTGATTTGACTACTGATATAAACTACCGAGGAAAGAGGGGGATTCTACATCTCTTGATGTCTTCTAGTCAAAACTAGATGCCTTTCTGGAAGATGTGTTTTTAGCCAAACACAAATTAGTGAATAACTTGGTGAAATTTAAGTGTCTTTGCTATAGAGGAGGTCAGATTAGGTGAGCTGTTTGTTTCTTTCTGGCCTTAAATTATGAATCCGTGAATTTCTTCAGCCTCTACTATCTGGTCCCTCACTGAATTTGCTTTAAGCAATAAATGACTTCCTAGGTGTATTGTGATTTTAATTTTATGAAGGGGAAAGAGTATATTCAACAGGCAGAAGTAAATCAGGAAGAATCCCTGGTGTGAATGTTTCTTCTATCACTCAGCAAATCAACTACCCTTTTTATAGTAAGTTAAATGTTTCTTTTTTTGCCTCTGTTACTGTAACACTCACCACCTTACAGTGCAGCTTCCTTTTCTTTGTTATGGACAATATCCTGTTGCATGAACACAACTAATTTCACAAATGAGAGAGAACAGTAAACTAATATAATTTAATTTTCTTTAAGCATGACTGTTTCAGGGGTAAAATTGGGCTTTTCCACAACCCCTGTGTATGAGATGGTATATAGCTGATTTTCCCCATGTATGTGGTTGTGTGTGTTCCCTGTGTTATGTCTATATCCTCAACTGCACTGGTGGACACATTGAATGTGGAGCCATGAGTCAGTCTATGAGTCAGTCCCCTGTTGGTTCAACTCTTTGCCTCTCTGTACGGGTAACTGGGTGAAGTCCAGAAACCATACGCTATTGCCCAGTGAGATAGCGGGTGATGATCACAAAGAAACGAGTAAGCAGAGAGTGAAAATTTGAGGACAGAACAGAGAAATTTTATTAATTCATACTAGCAAGAAATAGTTTTAACATCTTTTGATTTTATTTTATTTTTTAAAAGAGCTCTGGCTAAATTACCACTATCACCTTTTTAACTATTTTAAGCTAAGTCAGTTGTTGCATTAAGTGTTATGGAGTCCCATGGGCTTCTACAGTAGTCCAGTGCAAGGTAGTTTCTATTTTTTATATATATAGTTATAGATTGATTGACCTGTGTTACTCTAGGTGTGGGTTTCCGCTTCTGTCTGCTGCTGGTGAAATTAAGAGTTCTACAAATGTGGCTTTCATAGCAAGTCAGGGAAGAACTCTGAAAGTTAGTCTTGAACTTTTGTTTTAAAAACAAAAACAGAGTGGACTTCCTTCCAGAAAACAGAGGAAGGAAAATAATGGATGTTCTTTACAATAGTGACCTGCTGCTTTTAATTATTGCCTTTATCTGGTGGTTAAAGTAGATAGAAACAGGAAGGGGTGCTTTCACTGCACCAGCTGAGGAGGAGGATATTCCCCACTGTTCCTTCCTTTAGCCCTGGGGTCTCCAACTTGAATCACCAAGAGGACCACATGAGGACTATTATGTTAGCGCAAGGGCTGCACCACTGAAAACTTTTCATACAATGATATTGCAGACATTGATAGCAATAGTGTTATTGTGGGCTGCAGGATATAACTTTAGGGGCTGTGAGTTTGAGACCTCTGCTTTAGCCCCTGCCTATATCATCAGGAGCTTCATAATGTAACAGTGTAGAAAAATCAGAATGGCCATATTGTACCTGATTTATCGTTCATATAGTCCAATGTCCTGTCTCTGGTAGTGGTTAAAGGAAATCACTTTTATTTTTAGAACTTGTTGTGCGTATAATGAAATTCTAGGGGCATTGGCATGAAGAGATCTTTTTTGCATAACAAAAAGAAACTCATATTTGAAACTTGTAATGCCACTGTTTTATTTATTATTGCTTCCTTCTGGGTAATGAAAGATGATAAAATCTTGGTGATTGTTTAATATTCTGCCAGTGATGATTTAATGTTTTTGTTTTTTGATTTATCACTATCAAATTACATGTTTAAAGAGACAGCATCAACTTGAAATTTGATCAGTTTGAAATAATGAGTTAAAAGTCATTTTAGGTACTTTTGCCAGAGTCCCTTGGCAAACTTTTTATTTTACAGTCATCATTTCCTCTAAAGGATGTTTTTCTCACTTCCATATTGCTCTGTGAATGACTCATTCAAATAACACGATCAACTAACTTTCCAAGGATCCGATTTTGCAAACACTTTGGCATATGAATGACATTATTCACTTTTTTGTTTTTAATTGAATGACTTGTATTAATAAAGTTATTCATATGCAATATGTTTGCAGACTTGGGCTCTAGCTGACTATGCAGGGCAAATATTGAGCCTGACCCATACATAAAGTGGTGGTAAACGAATAAAAGAAACAAATTGAAACAAATGAGAAAAATATGTTTGCCTCCTCTTTTCTAATAGGGCTAGACTGTGAACTTCTTATATATGAATAGTACCTTATTCCACAAGTAGCTCCATTGACTTGAGAGGAGCTGCTCCTATTTTAAGGCATTATTGAGCCCCTTTTATATGCTGATAACTGTTTAAAATAGAACAATACATATGACATCATGGTAAGTCTGCCGAAGTTGAGCTCATGATACTTGGATTTATATTGGCAGAGAGTGGGTTTATCTCTTTTGCCAAAATGTTTCTCAGCACTGTTATGCATCGTGCTCTCTATTCTGGAGAATAAAATTGCCATTTCACTCATCATCTCCTTTTGATTGCTGTCTTGCTGTATCACGCAATACAATACATCAAAGCAAAAAATATGAAGGATAAATGCTAAACAGGTATGGAATTGTAGCAGAATGTGAAAAAATCTCATGTCCCTCTCCTGAGTGAGGAAAGGGAAAAGAACAGCACAATAACTATACTGCAACAGTGCCAAAAATGAGGGAAAGTTGCTGTTTATAGACTACATAGAAACAACTGCAGATTATGTAAATGTTAGCTTAAATCCAGGGAGAACAGATATTGTTTGTTGAATATGTGGGTGTCAGTATGCTCCCCAGAAATGCTATTTCCTGGACCAACCTCACAATATAGATATTGTAGCCAATGTTGATTTATTATTCCCAGAAGTGCCACCCTCTCCATCTATTTGTTTAATTGAGCTTCTAGTATGTTTAAATTGGCACCTGTCCTTGTAGTAACTGAGCGCCTCATGACATAATGCTCTCTTCTTTCCCAGCCATTAGAAGGAAGTGCTTGATTAGAAGTAAGGTTTTTAGTTGTCATTTGTTTTAGTGAACATGAGGTGGATGTGCACGTGTATGGTTATGGGAAAGCTAGGTGGGAATAATAGACTTCAGTTTTCCTTGCCCTTCATTGTGTGTACTCGGTTATTTACACCTGTGGAAAGTGGTGGCTAAAGTGCTGCCAAATTAGAATGGTAAAATGGACAGGCTGTTTACTCGTGCTCTGCATTGGTAGAAATGATTAAACAAAGTGCAGGGCAAAATAAAGAGGCCCTTTCATTTTTGCTCCCGGGAATAAATTTATGGAGAACTCCACAGCTTTGGAATGACTGCTGAGAAATACAAAATGTGGAGGATGCATAGAGCCATCCCATTTAGAGTAATACATCACTTACAGATTCATAGTTTGGTCAGAAGGGACCAATAGGATTGTCTAGTCTGACCACCTGTGCAATACAGGCCAGGCCACAGAAAAACTTCCACCCACTCCTGCAATAGACATTTAACCTGTTTGAGTCAATGAGGTACCCAAATCATGGTTTAAAGACTTCAAGGTACAGAGAAACCACCAGCAAGTGACCCATGCCCCAGACTACAGGAAAAGGAGAGGAAAAAACAAAACAAAACAGGCCTTTTACCTGTGGGAAAATCCCCTGTTGGCCCTGGATCTGGCAATTAATTAATCCTTGAGTATGTGGGCAAGATTCACCAGCCAGACTTTAACAAAGAATTCTCTGCACCAAGTCAGAACCCTCCCTTTTTAGCATCCTAGCACAGGCCATTGGCATATTTACCACTAGTAGTCAAAACTCATTTAGTTGCTAAATTAGCCTGTCCCATCATACCACCCCCTCCACAAACATATCCAGCGTGATTTTGGAGCCAGCTAGGTTTTTTGCTCCCCTACTACTCCACTTGGAAGACTATTGCATAATTTTCACTTTGATGGTTAAAAATTTGTGTCTAATTTCACAGCTAAACAATCTGATGAGCAGTTTATATCCATTTGTTCTTGTGTCCACATTGGTGCAGACTTCCTCTTCCTGTCCAGTATTTAGCTCTCTGATGTATTTCTAGAGTGCAGTCATGTCTCCCCTCAACCTTCTTTTGGTTAGGCTAAAGAAGCCAAGCTTTTGAATGTCCTCTCACGAGGCACGTTTTCCATTCCTCAGGCTGTGCTAGCAGCCCTTCTCTGCACCTATTCTAGTTTGAATTCATCTCTTGTAAACACAGGGAATCAGAACTACACACAGTATTCCAGGTGAGGCTCACCAGCGCCTTGTATAATAATACTAAACCTCCCTGTTTCTACTGGAAAAAACCTCATCTGTTGCATCCTTGGACCGCGTTAGCTTTTTTCACAGCTACATCGCGTTGAGAGCTCATAGTTATCCTGTGATAAATAAGACTCCCAGGTCCTTCTCTTCTGTTGCTTTCAATTGATGTGTTCCAAGCATAAGACAGACAATTCCTGTTGTTAGTTCCTAAGTGCATGACCTTGCACTTATCACTATTCAATTTCATCCTGTTTCTATTACTCCACTTTCCAAGGTCATCCAGATCTTATCATATCATATCATCTTCTTGTATGATATCCTGATCCTTCTCTGTGTTATCAATACCTCCCAATTTCATGTCACCCTCAAACTTGATTGGCACATTCCCACTTCTTGTGACAAGGTCAGTAATAAAAAGGTTAATAAGACTGGTCACAAGACCGATCCCTGAGGAACTCTACTAACTTCCTTTCAGCCTGAGAGTTCACCTTTTATTATGACCTGCTTTAGTCTCCCATTCAACCAGTTCCTTATCCACCTTTCAGTTTCCATATTAATCTCATATTTTCCAGTTAACTATTCCCCATGTGAAACTATCAAATGCCATATCAAATTCTAGGTAAATTAGATCCACTGTATTTTGTCCCCCCCCAAAAATCCCCAAAAAAACAAACAAACAAAAAACAACAACAACAACAAAAAAAAACTTCTCACTTACCTCTTGTATGGTTTAAAAACACAGAGGGACAGATATTTTCAGTTTAGAAGTGCATAAGAAAGCAAAATGATCCTGTTTCATTATCCCAGAGCTGTCCTTCGAGGTGGGGTAGGGCAAGAGAGGGGAGAGCCCATGGGCCACAGCAGGGCAGAGTGGGGCCTGTGCCTGCCCCATTGCCTTCTGTGGAAAGCTGAAGGTGGTGGGGCCAGGAGTGTGGAAGGAGGGAACCCTGCCTCTGGGCTGGCCCTCCCAGCCCCCGAGGTGGAACAGCCAGCCCAGGGACTGGGTAGGCTGGGGCCTGCTGTTCCTCCGTGGAGGTGGGGAGGACCAGCCCAGAGGCAGGCAGGGAGGGAGAACAGAGCCTGGCCCCAGAGTCAGCCTGCCTCCCCTCCTCCAGCATGGGGGAGGGTGGGGATCCCCCACAGGCTGATTGGATCCAGGCCTCCCTCTCACCTAGGGACAGCCCTGCATTGTCCTGCTCATTTGTCTCTTCTGTTCTCTTCGGGCTTCGTGGAGAATTGCATAGGGATATGCTATTTGTCCGTGACAGCCAAACCTCGACCGCAGAAGTTTATAGGAGCTGGACGTTTTAAAAAAAAACAAAAAACAAAAAAACCTATCAGAAGATAGTTGCTAGCCAGCAGACTAGACTTATGAGCCAGAGCTGGTTAGGTCATATGGTGGGGCCCAGTAGCAAGGTATCAGGGCAATGACCTCCTGAAAATGTAGCTTCCTTTTGTGGCTGCTGAGGAAAAAAAGGCACTTTTGGATTCCTGCTGAGGACCTGTCTCTGGACTCTACTTAGTGTCTTTGACTTTTATATCAGCCTGTGGCTAGTACATGGTTGATAAATGCAAAGCCTAACCCTCTCCCAGCTGGAAAGCAGAAGGAGCTTTGTCTCTGCTCTCTGATTCAGCACCTCAGACACCCTCTCCTGTTTTTGTGAAATGATGTTACAGCTACTCTAGCCTGTGGCAGCCTTCAAACTGCTGTTAAGGTCTGGGGGAGTCTCTGTCACTGTACCTTTCTCTCCCTATGTCTTGGAATAATTCTGACTTCTGTCTCTGCTGCTGATCACAAAGAACAGCAGCATAAAATCAGCATGATTCTTGACTATTTGACTGTTGCCCACAGGGCACTGAATGCCACAGTGAAACTGCCTAGCTTTCTGATTGCTTAATTCCTCTGTGTCTTGGCAGAGTTCTGAGAATCAGCAGGTAGCAGGAAGATATTAGTCTGCAGACAAAGGCACATATCAATGCACAGATTTCTTCTTTTTCTTCGTTTGGAAGGTTATCTTTATCATAAAAGTTGGGTTTGTGTGGGGTGGTTTTTTTTTTTTTTGTTTTTGTTTTTGGTTTTTTTTTAGTGTAAGCTTAATCAATTTTAATGAAACCAGTTTGTCTAGTGTTGAACAAATTAACAACAAATTCTTCAGAAACTGGTGGCTTAGACCATGCTCCCATAGGGACAGCTTCCCTCTTGGATGCTAGAAGGGTAGTTACAGCCCTGATAACACAATATGGGGCAGCTTTTCAGAAGCACCAAGCTGCCCATCACTTCCGTTAAATTCAGCAGAGGTTATGGGTACTGGACTCTTCTGAAAGTCAAGCCCTCTATGCCCATATATTTATTTATTTAATAACATAGTTATTAAAGTTTGTTTTAAAAAATTGCTCAGAATGCTTTGAATTTTGTTCCTTTCTTGTTGAAATTTCAGATTTTTAAAAATTCTGTCCAAAATTTGAATTTTGAAAATTTTCAGTTAACTTTTAATATTTAGGTTCAGTGGACCCAAGCAAAACCATCAGAGCTGAACATCTGTAAACTTTAGGCATGGGATGAATTCCACATTTGAAGCTGGACTTAAATTTCAAGACTAGTCCCCATCTCTGCAGTGGACTAAACCAAACCCCAAGATCCAAGCATTCCTGGACTTCAAGGTCCAGGTTCAGATGTGAATTTTCCAGTAGGAATCATGACTACTTTATGCAGCATGGGTGGTAGATGAAGAAATAAATGCCTGATCCTGGGTGGTGGTGAGTGCCTGACAGGCCCTGGGACATGGGGAAATCTTTCCAGGATTAGCCATATACTAGTTTCACATCACAGGCATAAAGTACAGTGTGTCACAGTTCATGGCAACTAAACTGTTGTGTCTTCCTCAGCCCTAGGTGGTACAGCAAGGACATCCTCAGCTTTCAGTTCCACTGTTGCCTTTCCAGGTGGAGACCCCCATATTTCTCCCCCTTGTGATGGGAATGTTTCTAAGCAGCAGAATGCCCAGCCTGCACTATGGTATCCACAGCACAGACTGGTTGTTCAAAGACACCTGATTGCTTTCTCTTCCAAGAAAGTTAACAGGTGTTATTGCTAGAAACTATAAAGTAACATATATGGTACTTCCCATGCAAGACTACTTTATTCTTAAGGTAAAAAGCATTACATATAAAACATATTAAAGGCAATAAAAGAACCTACTCAGATGCTAATGACCTTACCACAGTTAATCCCAATTCTGAGATGGATGCTGTCAAGAGCAGCCCTTCAGCCCCCTCCCTCTACCCACGAAAGGTTTTCATGCACTACAGTTTGACTATTTCAGCTCAGAACAATCACCCAATCTCAGTAGGCCAAGTCTTTCCAATTCTATCCTAAGAATTCTGTCCTTCCTTGGACCAGAGGTCTTGTTTGCTGAATCAGGAAGAAGGCCCAGAGGCTGTTTAAAGCCAGGCTATTTATCCCCAACCCTTTCTTGATCAAATAGTCCCTGGAGAATCCAGTTTGAATGGATATATACATATTTCCCAGGATGGATGTTGATAAGAGAAGAAATATATTAGCATTCCCCTTCCCTATCAGAGAAGATACATAGAATGCCACAGTAACACATACAGAAGTGTAACGCTGATTCAGTGTGCCCCATATACATTAGCCCTCATTCGATTACTGAACTAAGTTAAATCTTATTTTCATTTCATGTAGTTTGTTGAGGGTATTGTTAGTCTGTCAGTAAAAGATGACAGTGCAAGATATCTCTTTCATGTTTTCCAAGCTAAGACAAGTGTAGCTGAGCTCCTAATGTGGAGGGGATATGGCATCTGAGTTCTTTTCATATATATGATACAATTAATTCATATTGTTCAGTGCTCTTTTCCTTTAACCTTAATGCTTCATTTCATCTGCAACTAAGGGCCTTTAGGCAGTATTTCAAAAATTAAAGATAATTTGTAGTAATCTGATTTTAAAATATGTCCTTTGCAGTGGCTTCAGTATGTTGGCGTGCTCAGTGCTGGCAAAGCACAAAACCAGTGAGACTACTTGTACCTAAATTTAGGATGAATCAGGACCTAAAAGTAGCTCTTCATGGGTACTTAGAAAGCTGTGGAGCTAAAATCAGTGGAAGTCTTTGCATGTTCTGCCATTGCCTTTGCATCATGCCCTGTGTCCGGAGTACCATTATGTCAGCAATGTTTTTTCAAGAAGCTGAAAAATAAATTTGTAAGGTAGTATAGAATACACAGAACTGCAAAATTGCTGCTTCAGAATGGGTTGCATACAGAAAACCATAGCCAAGTGTTTCTGCAAAAAAGAACAGAACAGTTAGAAAACCAGCTCTGCTTCTGCAAAGTGTTTGGAGTTGTTGCAGGCAAAGACCTTCCAAATCCTATTTTTGCTAGCTATATTTCTTGCAGATATAGTTAACAGTGATGTGCATGATGATCCACTATATATGGAAAAATGCAGTGGGATTCCCCTTAAGGCCATGCCTGGAAAGAGTCAACCAAGAAGAACTTTAATTGCAACCTTCTCAGATGCCAGCGACCAGGAAAGAGTCCACATGGCTCCCAAAAGCAAGCAAGATTTCCTGTTTGAGGGCAAGAAAATCCTTTATTCCCAGATCCAAGCCCTGCAGCCCAGGCAAGGCAAAGGGAACTCAATCCAGTCAAAAGAAAATGTGGAATAGGAGAAGCCAGTGCTATACTTACTATTCCCATCAAGCTCTGGGATAAGTGCAGACAAAGGCTCAGATCATTCCCTTCATCTTCTTAGGCAACTGAAGTGAAAAACCTTCATACCCTGTCTACATGCTATATATAAAATGGTCCGATACTACCTGTTTTCTTGTACCCAGCTGAAGCTATCCTATGACATGGAGTGTACCACGTGTGAGGAGAGTTCAGGCTGTGGTGGGGAATCAGGAGAAACCACACAATTCACACTGATCTAGAAATGAGCTTTTGTACACTTCTCTTCACGCTGTTCAACACAGGAGTAGGAAAGGTGGTTCTACACAGTGACTGGCAGGGAAAGTTCCTGGCAATGTAGGCTCATGCGAAAGGCCCTGGCCCTTTGGCAAATATCTGCTAGTACGGGGAGTAGGTTCCTGCTGCTTCACCCATAGGACCAACCTCTGCACAGCCCCACAAGGAGAATGAATGGAATACCCTACACAGAGAATCTTGTTGAGTATTTAGTCTCTAGTATGGGTTTTTTCATGCCTATGGAACAATTAGGGCCATAATCAGGAGGATTAGTACAAGCAACTGGCTAGCTCCCTGCTAAATATGATGTAAGCTGCAAACAGTTCTGTGGTTAGTGGAGGTACATTTGATGGTTGAATGTATTCTGTGTTTAGTTAGTGTCTTGCTTTGTCATGAAGTCAGTTATTTACTCCCAGTGTTATGTTGGCAAAAGGCTTTTAAATCTTTCCATTAAACTGGCAGCCTTTTCATTCTCTGCCTTCAGTTTCTAGAAATGTTTATATGTAGATGATAAACATGGATTTTTCATGTAAACTGGTGACTTTAGTGTTCATGTTAATGGTATCATTTTTAACATTTGAAAGGGATTTGTTCAATATTTGAGCCTCAATTATATAAATAAATATAAGGTTAAATCAGATATAATTAAAATTTTTGATTCCCATGCGTGCTGTCTTTTTTTGACAGAAAAAAAGTATTATGTTTTTAGCTATCTCCTTCCAATCAGCTAACCAATGAATTGTCACTGAATGATATTCTGTTTTGGTCCATATGTGTAATATGGTAACTACTTATGCTTCCTTTCTGAGATTCTCTGTGTGTGCAATGAATCTAATTTCTCTTGCGTTTTATACTTTTGGTTATAACATTCTAAGTCATGTCTTTTTAATTCCTGCATTAATATTGCTGTTGCCCATGCTTTTTGAGGAACTTGGTTCAAGCGTTATCATTTTGAATGATTCAAAATGAGAAGAATTCTAATGATTCTGGCAAAATGGTCTGAATAAGTCATATTGATCCATCATTCCAAAAACACAGGTGTGAGGTCTCCTGTTCCTAAATGACAGACAGGCTGTGGTGTGATTACTGATGCAGAATTCAGATTTCTGGTAAAATACTCCGGCTAAGAAACAATCTTGGCTACTACCATTTCTGCCCTATTTCCCTACCATTCCTCCTCCACCTGTTACTGTAATATAAGAATATTTATGAATGTTTTCATTTAAATGAGTGCTATTTATCTCTTTTCATGTTATGACTGCATTTATAGCTATTGTCCATCCAGATAGCTCATCATAGAAAAAGGATCATCACGTACCAGCTTAATATAATATAATAAAACTTTACAAAATATTTTTTTAAACTATATGGTCTTCTCAACATGTTACCAATTCCCCTTTTGATGCAGTTTTGATTTGGTGTCTGCAGGGCTTCACAATATACTTATAGAAAGGAGCTTTTTAGAGTTCAAGATTCTATCCTCAAAAGTCAACTCTGTTCTGCATAGTGGTTTTTTTTGGAAAGAGAATAGAAGCTTCTTGTCTACTTAACTTGTATGATCAAAATGGGACACATTATGATGATGCTTTCATTAGTATCATAGTGTCCATGTAAGTAAAAGAATTTTGTCTTTCACTATTTTTTCCCTACTGGGTAGAAAGAGTCCACTGAAGCGCCAACACATGAGGAGAGTGGGGGAGGAGGACTCCAAGAAAAAATGCAAGGAGGTATATGTAATAGAATTGAAAACCAAACTGACAAAGTAGGGCAAGTGACCGGGTATCTTAGGTGCCTATACACTAATGCAAGGAGCCTGGGAAATAAACAGGAAGAATTGGAAGTACTAGTGCAGGCAAGGAATTATATCATCATAGGAATAACGGAGACGTGGTGGGATAGTCTGCATGACTGGAGCTCTGCCATGGATGGGTATAAACTGTTCAGGAAAGACAGGCAGGGAAGAAGAGGGGGAGGAGTAGCACTATATGTAAAAGAGCTCTATGACTGCTCAGAGCTCCATTATGGAAGTGGAAGCATGCCCGTAGAAAGTCTGTGGGTTACATTGAGAGGGGAAAGCAACAAGGGGGATGTTGTGGTGGGGGTCTGCTATAGACCACCAGACCAGAAGCAGGAGGTGGATGAGTTGTTCTATGGACAACTAGCAGAAGCTTCTAGATCACAGGCCCTGGAGCTCATGGGGGACTTCAATTACCCTGACATCTGCTGGGAGGCCAATACAGAGGTGCATGGGCAATCCAGGAAGTTTTTAGTGTGTGTTGGTGACAACTTTCTAGTACAAATGCTGGAGGAACCAACTAGGGGCCTTGCACCTCTCGACCTGCTGCTCACTAACAGGGAAGAATTGATCAGGGAGGTAGAGGTAAATGGCAAGCTAGGCAGTAGTGACCATGACAGGGTTGAGTTCAGGATGCTCATTTAAAGGAAGGAAGGAAAGAAGCAAAACAAAAACCCTGGACTTCAAAAGAGCAGATTTTGGCTCCCTCAGGGAACTGATGGGCAGGATCCCTTGGGAAGCTAATCTGAAGGGGAAAGGAGTCCAAGAAAGCTGGTTATATTTTAAAGAAACCCTGCTAAGGGCACAGGAAGTTGCCATTCCAATTAGGAGAACGAACAAACATGTGAGGCGGCCAGAATGGCTTAGCAGAGAACTCTGCTCTGAGCTTAAACATAAAAAGGAAGCTTACAGGAAGTGGAAGCTTGCTCAGATGACCAAGGAGGCATATAAAGATATTGCTAGGGACTGCAGGGATAAAATCAGAAAGGCCAAAGGACAAATGGAGCTGCGGCTAGCGAGGGATGTAAAGGATAAAAAGAAGGGGTTCTACAAGTATGTTAATAACAAGAAGAGGATCAGGGATGGTGTAGGTCCCTTGCTGAATGGGGCAGGCATCCTTGTGACAGAGGATGAAGAAAAAGCTGAAGTGCTCAATGCTTTTTTTGCTTCAGTTTTCACAGGCGGGGTCAGCTCCCAGCCCACTACCATGGGTGTGGCAGATTGGAGAGAAGAAGAGAGGCCCTTGGTGATGGAAGGTCAGGTTAGGGACTGCTTAAAGAAGCTCGATGTGCACAAATCCATGGGGCCGGACGAACTGCATCCAAGAGTGCTAAGGGAATTGGCTGATGAGATAGCATCACCGCTGGCCATTACCTTTCAAAACTCATGGAGAACGGGGGAGGTGCCAGAGGATTGGAAAAAAGCAAATGTAGTGCCTATTTTCAAGAAAGGGAAAAAGGAGGATCCGAGGAATTATAGACCAGTCAGCCTCACCTCAATCCCTGGCAAAATTATGGAGCAGATTCTTAAAGAATCCATCCTCAAACACTTAGAGGAAAATAAAGTGATCAGGAACAGTCAGCATGGATTTACCAAGGGTAAAGCATGTCTGACCAATCTCATTTCCTTGTATGATCAGATGACTGGTTTTCTGGATGCAGGAAGAACCGTTGATGTGATATACCTTGATTTTAGTAAGGCTTTTCATACAGTTTCCCACAGCATTCTCATTGGCAAATTAAGGAAGTATGGGTTGGATAGGTGGACTATAAGGTGGATAGAAAACTGGCTAGATCAACAGTTTCAGCATGTAGGAATCAATGGTTCCATGTCTAGCTGGCAACCAGTCACAAGTGGTGTGCCCCAGGGGTCGGTCCTGCGGCCAGTTCTGTTCAACATTTTCATCAATGATCTGGATAATGGAATAGACTGCACTCTCAGTAAGTTTGCGGATGACACCAAGCTGGGGGGAACAGTAGACACGTTGGAGGGCAAGGACAGGACTCAGGGAGACCTAGATAAATTGGAACAGTGGGCCAATAAAAATCTTATGAAGTTCAATAAGGACAAGTGTAAAATCCTGCATGTGGGACAGAAAAACCCCATGCACTGCTACAGGCTGGGAAACATTCAGCTAAGTAGCAGCAGTGTAGAAAAGGACCTGGGGGTCATGGTGGATGGGAAGCTGGATATGAGTCAGCAGTGTGCTCTTGCTGCCAAAAAGGCCAATGGCATACTGGGCTGCATCAAAAGAAGTATTACCAGCAGATCAAGGGATGTGATCCTTCCCCTCTATTCTGCACTGGTGAGGCCACATCTAGAATACTGTGTTCAGTTTTGGGCTCCCCACTACAAAAAGGACAGGGACATGCTAGAGAGAGTTCAGAGGAGGGCAACCAAAATGATAAAAGGGCTGGAGCACAAGCCCTATGAGGATAGACTGAAAGCATTAGGCTTATTTAGTCTGCAGAAGAGAAGACTGAGCGGGGGATTTGATAGCAACCTTCAACTACTTGAAGGGATGCTCTAAGGAAGATGGAGCTCGACTGTTCTCGGTGGTAACAGAGGACAGAGCAAGGAGCAATGGTCTCAAGTTGCGGTTAGGGAGGTCGAGGCTGGATATTAGAAAAAAACTTTTTTACTAGGCGAGTGGTGAAGCATTGGAATGAGCTGCCAAGGGAGGTGGTGGAGTCTCCATCTTTGGAGGTGTTTAAGGCCTGGCTAGACAAAACCATGACTGGGATGGTTTAGTGGGAGTGGTCCTGCCTCTGGCAGGGGGTTGGACTAGATGACCTATGAGGTCCCTTCCAACCCTATGATTCTATGATTCACTGAGACTTGCTGAATAATCCAGACCATTAGAAATTTATCAACATAATATCACTTCTAGGTAGAGATATTATTGTAAATGGTTTGACACCCTGGAAGATGTTTAAATTGTCCTTGTTAATTCTGCTTTGGGCTTGTTTCTTTGCAGCGTCTTACAAGTTCTGATGTGCGCAGCTCTGTTTAAGAAATACAACTATGAATGACACATGCTATCTACGGAAAACTGTTATATTAGTATTTGTGTATCAGGATTATTTCTTATTCTTTCAGTGCTTGTTCATGTCCGTTCTCACACTAGGAGCATGTGTATCATGTGCACCAGTACTGGAAAATTTTCCTGTGGTGATATCATTAGGGTGGGCTCTAGCATCCCTCGCAGCGGCATGCACATGTGCGGGTGTATAGGCACTGCTGCCCCCCACTCCCCCATCAGTTCCTTCTTTCTGCCTGAGACAGTGCTGGAATGCACTCTTGCTTTGCAAGTACTCTCTTTCAGCCTACTGGTTTCTATTTGTTTTTGTGTAAAACAAGATTTAACATTCATTAGAGTTAGTTTTAGTTGCCAAGAAATGGGACATACCCAGATGTTCAGGTTTCAAATCCTACAGTTGATCTAAAAAGCCAGTGCAAGTCAGTGACCAGCACCAGAGCTATTTAAGTGTCTTGGAGAGACCCACCTGTGGAGAATTTGCAAAGGATTATGGTCTTGTACTAAGAAGAATTAGGATATTCAGCTAATGGCTATTTTATTGGAGTTTTTGTTGCTTAGCTTGGCATCAGAGCTGAGCTGCTCAGACTTGGGACTATGCCTGTTGGCCTTGGTACATAGTGCACTCTCTTCACCCTAGCACTAGCGTCTTCCCAGACTGATCGACATCTCTGGGGCCAAAGAAGCAGCTGAGGAAGATGTGAGTGGAATGGGGGCATTCGCTGATGACAGAGGGATAGGGAGTACATGAATGACCAAGTAAGAAATGAGTTGGGCTGCTGGTCCCTGAAAATTCTCAGTGTATCACTCACCTGGGTTCTGAACCCTAATCCAAACCTATCACCATCTCCTGGGATTGGCAAACACCTGCAGCTTTCTAGGCCATGAGTGATCTCTTGGCTATGCCAGTGCTATGGGCCTCTCAAGAGGGAGGATCCCTGCACTTAGACTATGCATCATCATTGTCCAGAGGGCCCTTGAGAGGGAAACCTGGAATGAGACCCCTGCAGCACTCCCCAATGCCAAGGCACCATTCTCTGGTCCATGAGCATCCTCCAGACCCTCAGCATTGGCATGAGGAATGTCACCGAGAGCGATCAGTCGCACATTTCCAGTTTATCAGCACTGGGGAAATAGAGGAAAGGCATCAATCCCCAGAAAGCCATCTGTCCCTAGGCATCACAGATCCTTGGCTTCTCAGCCCCAGTCACCGAGAAGCCGAAGGGCAGGAGCTTGTCATAGGATACAGGGCATTCAAGCCTCCAGCACTGCTCTCTGACCCCAGAGGGCCCACAGTCCCACTACAGGGTGGAAGATCCATTGGCCTCAGCTCTCCTGTGGTCCACAGGAAGCAGCTCAGATTCAGGGAATGTGGGATAGTTTGTTGCTGCAGCTGCGGGCTACCTTATGACGAACCCATGGGAGTATGGCTTTCAGGCCAAGGGACTGTCCTATGGCAGTTTTGGAACCTGTAGGGTCCAAACCCTGTCTGGGAGTTTGTGAGGATAGTCCATGTCTGGAAGCTTGTTACTGAGGACATCAGTGGCAGCTCACCTGGCACCATTACTGGACAAGGATCAAACCAAGAGGAGGGCCTATCAGCACAAGGGGCTATACTGGCAAGGGAGGCTAATTTGTATCCCCAACTTCTGCTGATCTCTTCCTCTACTGCCCCCCCCCCCCCAGGCCATACCAGGATTGTCAGCTGCTGTCCCACTGAATGATTTCAGAGCTTCTCAGATGAGTAGCTTCTAACACATGGATCAAGATGGAAGGGCTCAAAGAACCTGCATGCTACCTGTTTGGTATCCTGTCAAAAGCAGCCCCATCCAGCATGGCTCTCCCAGTTCATGAGGGTATATTAAAGCTGTCGAAGACCTTGTGTCAGTCGCTGGCTGCCTTGCCACTGACATCTAAGTGGGTGGAAAGGAAATATTATGTTCCTGTGAAGAGGTCTCAGCACCGAGCATCCTGTGTGATCAGAGAATTTGCAAACCCATAAGATACCGTGATTATCAGCGCAACATGGATGCTATTTCTGCACCTTTTACAGACAGCGGCTCAGAAGAGGATCAGATTTGGATGGTACACAGTGGTGTGGTGTGTTGCCACCTTTGTCAGCTGTTAACCTTGTTTTGGAGAATCTTAGTTTTCATTTTAAAAAGCAAGTTTCTAGCTGGTTGTGAGGAAGACCTTTTTAAAAATGTGAAGCAAGTTTAGCTGATGCAGAGAGCATGGAGCAGTAGCTCTGTGACATGTGAACTGCCCCATTCATCTCAGTGAGGTGTTAGGTCAGGTGTACAGTGGAGAATTTGCAAAGGATTATGGGCTGATGACTGTTCAAATGAGAGCATTTTAAATATTTAATTTATCATGCAAGAAGGGAGGGGCACAAATATGTAGAGTGTACTGAGAGCAGCATCTTATCTAGGCAGGTTATATAGCTGAAGTTTCGAGGAGTACTGCCATGCTTATTTTTCTCAGTTTGATTCTTGAGTTGAGTCCATTCGATTATCAAGTCTGCTGTCACCATCCACACAGACTTGAGGACTGGGAACTACTACACCATTATTCTGTTCTCCAATCTGATCTCCTTCTTTTTCTGCCTCTGACACGTGTTGGTCTATGAGAGTAGTAGGAGGGTGCTAGCTAGAGTCTATATGTTCTAGATGCTTTTGAAATCTACTGAAACATTTCACAAAACCAAAGAAACAGTGGTCTAACAGTACTAAAGGATCTGATAGTGTGAAGATAAATGTTCTATATTACTTTGCACATCACCTGATGATGATTGTCTTCTACAGCTCTTTTGAGAGGTGGCTTGCGGCATGCCCTAAAGATCATCAACTCACATTATTTTGATTCATGATGGAAAAGTATTCCAAAGGAAACAAGTCTTACGGCGGATGCCCTGTCAGCAGATGAGACCTTCCCTGAATGAGGAGCCTAGCTCAAGTGTCTCTACTGAGGCATTGTATCACAGGGAGAGTAGTAGTATTTTGAGTAGAAAAGTATTGGCCGCTCTGGGGCATTAGCCTCAGCCACCATAAAAATGGATAACTTCTTCCTCATCTACTCTACTTCCTTTGCTTTGTGTACTTCTTAGCTAAGTAGCCAGACTGTCTTATTCATGTTGGAATGGCTTATTTGGATCTTTGAAGCTCATCAAAGGAAATATTTGTGATCAAATACATTGGGCTCCTTGTTCTGTGTGGACCTTCTTAATAATAATTAAGGAAAGCAAAAGGTAGATTAATTTGATCTCCCTTCCTTGACAACGTATAGGGAAATGAGATCAGGAAGGAGTAACAGCAGGAAGGGCAGATCATTAGTTTGTAGAAAAGGAGAAGGTTTTCACTGATTTAATCGATAGTGATAGAGTACAGGCATTCCATATGGTTTGAGCTTTCCATGTCTGTTGGCTATATGGCAGGTGCCTAAACTGGTTCCTCCCAGCAGATTTACCGTGTATCATTGCGTATAAGCCGAAAATTTTGTGCCTGAAAATTGGCTTCAAAACAGGCTCTCGGCTTATACTTAAGAGAATACGGTAGACAGCCTCTCCCAGGTGTTTCCCAGACCATGTGGCAGGCCGAAGCCCCAGTATTGCCGGGCGGCCATCTTGGGCAGTTGGCTGGGGCTGGGGCTGGAGTGAGGAGGGGACCCCGGCGTCTGGAGCGGCCACGTAAAGGGGCCCGGGGGAGTTGGCCTGGACATTGAGGGGGGGATTCAGGGAGGCCAGGGGAGCGGTGGCAGGGACCGGGGGTTGGGGAGGGGGTTGGGGAGTTGGGGAAAGTGATGGGACGGCCGGGAGGGTTTGGGGGGGTGTTCGGGGAGGCCAGGGAATGGGTGGCAGGGCTCAGGCATTTTGAGGGGGGTCGGGGAGTCTGGGAAAGCTGCAGGAGGACCCAGGTTTTTGGGGAGCCCAGGGAAGCAGTGACAGGGACTGGGGATTGGGGGGGGTGCCTGGCAGGCTGGGAAGAGCGGCAGCAGGGGTTGGGGGGTGACAGGGAAAGGGTGTTGAGGAACAGGGGAGCAACAGCACCAAACTGAGAAGGGAGTAGGGAGGCAGCAGTGAAGAGCCAGGGGGCAGCAGGGAGGAGCAGTGGGGAAGGGGCAGGAGGGCAGCATGAAGAACTAGGGGGGCAGCAGTGAGGAAAGGGCAGAGCGGGGGG
>ML681972.1:62585683-62649786 GCA_007922195.1 Podocnemis expansa | reverse complement strand
CAGCAGTGAAGGAAGAGGCAGAGCAGGGGGCAGCAGGTAGCAGTGAGGGAAGGGTGGAGTAGGGGGTGGCAGTGAGGGAAGGTCAGAGTAGGGGGCAGCAGGAGGAACAGGGGGGCAACAGCAGGAAATAGAATTGAGCGGGGGGGTAGCAGTGAGGAAAAGGCAGAGCAGGAGGCAGCAGGGGTGACGACAGTGAGGAAAGAGCAGAGCAGGTGGGAGCAGGGGAGCAACAGTGAGGAAAGGGCGGCGCAGGTAGTAGCAAGGGAGCAACAGTGAGGAAAGGGTGGCGCAGGGGGCAGCAGGGGTGAGGAAAGTTAGGAAAGGGCAGAGCAGGAGTGAGGAATGGACAGCGAGGGGGCAAGGGAAAAGCAGCAGCAGAGATTTTGGGGTAGGGAAGCTGTCAGAAACTCCAGAGGAAGCCAGCAGCAATGGGGGGGGGTAGGCGCCAAGGCCAAAAGGGGACCATGGCTTATACCTGGCTCACCAATTTTAGCTTCTTTTTTGGGCTCAGAATTGGGGGGTCAACTTGTGCCCGGATCAGCTTATACCTACTTATATACGGTACTTGTTACAATTCCTTCCCATTGTGAAATAACTGAAGAGAATCCATGTGCTTACATGTTACTAACCAGATGGTCCTTGTAAAGATACTTTGTGTCCTTCAGACTCTTCTCTCCTAAAATCAGCAAGGTTTCGAAACTCAGTTATTGTCATTCATAAATAATCCTTGTCACTAGCAATAGGTCATCTCTCTTTGTAGCAGTCAGACTTATTTTCAGCTCATGCTTACACTCCCTGGACACTGTCGTGGTAGTTCAATTAGAGGATTCTCATATGAGAAACCTGATGTCCTACTTTGAACTTTAGTGCTTGAAGTGGAAGTGCTTGTAGGAGTACAGTGAGGCAATATTAATGATCAAAAGCAGTTCTGAAGGAATACATAGAAAATGTGTGTGTGTTGCAGCTGGTCTGGATTTATACCATGATTCAGCAAGGTGGTAACCTGGATACTTAACTTTAAGTACCTTAGTAGTCCTGTGCATGTCCTGTCTACACTGGTCATGTGCCTAGGAACTTTGCTGAATTTGGTGCCCCAGAGCATCTTAGGGCATTAGGAGATTTGCAGATGAGTTGACTCTCTAGCTCTGAAAAATGTTTCTGAAAGAGCATAGAAAGCCGGAGACGTATGAGAAGACAAAAGTATTGGGAAGATCTTTCAAAAAGAAAGAGGAATGGTTCTGTCACCTGGTATACATTTACATTCTGTTTCTGTAAAATAATAAATTGATGTGTGATTGAGGGGAATATGTCACAGTGGCTAGTAAGGTTCTGAAGATGTGGCTTTGTTTTTGTATGCCCTACTTGGTGGGTTTCCATTACCAAAAGAACAGAATGATTGCATTGAGAATTCTTCTAACTGCCCTTAAAATGAAAACTAAAGGAAAATAACCAACATTCTGTTCACTGGTTCAAACACTATGGATTGCAACAAACTCCCTATTTGGTCTTAGTCAAGTCATTTACTTATCTGTGCCCCAGTTTCTCCACATGCAACGATTTGGGCTAACCAGTGGCGTGCAAATTGACCCATCCCTCTGGATATGTACTCACGCAGCTAGCCTGAGCTGCTACACTTGGCTGCCCTGCTACTGGTAATGTGCTCAGCTGAGCAGAGCTAGTGCACATGTCTACCCAAACTGGCAAGCATGCTCACAGCTGTAGTGTAGATGTGCCCTTCGTCACTCTGTCTCTGCAGCTGGAAAGTGGGGGCAGTAACGCATCCCTACTTCACAGGGGTGATGTCTGAATAAAACATTAAAAACTGACAGTTGGTCCATGTGCTATGGTGATGGGGGACATAAAGAGTAAATATAGACTTGCTCTGCATTGGGATGGTGGGGAGCTGTGCTGCTCTTTGGGGAATTGTGGAAGAGATTTCACTAGAGGAATGCCTACCCCCTTTTGGGCAGCAAGTCCACCAAAGGGTTCCTTGAAGTACTTGGGCAAATGTGGGACTGTGACTGACTGGCTCTTGTACTGATGCATAATGGGGAATGCTCCTTGCACTTTTCCCCTGCTTGCATGCTAACACAAGGACTAGATTGTAGGAGTTACACAGGCCTATCAAAGAAATAGGATCCCTAGAGACTGTGGCTCAAGTAGATGCAATGTCCGACAAAGCGAGTCTGTGAAGATGTCTTGCTCAGACTTCGCAGTAGTTATATATAATATTGTTCACCTGGCATACCAGCTCTGCTTTGTAAGCTAGTGTGAAAAGGAAGGGAACCTGGGAACAGCTCCCTGGCTCTTTTTTGATACCTTGCTCCTTGTGGGGAGAGGGAGCAAGTAGAAGAAACCCTTTCCCACCCCAGAGCAGAAGAGCTGCTAGTGGAAGAAGCTGTTGGTAGCAGTTCATAGGAGGAGGTCTTTTTGCATAGCTCTTCCTTCACCTGCAGGCATCAACGTAACCTGTATTAGTAATTTGGGTGAATTTACTTAGTGGCTTGCTTAGACAGACCAGTAAACCAGTATACCACAAAACACATCTTAATTTCAAAGAGTTTCAAGTAATCTGTTGGGGACAAAAACTTGTACCAATTTTAAGACTGTAACAGGTGCTAGACAGTTCTGTGTGCATCTTAGACATAAGCAGTGAGAGTCCTGTGGCACCTTATAGACTTCTTTGAGCATAAGCTTTCGTGGGCTTCAACCCACTTTGTCAGATGCAATGTTAGTCTATAAGGTGCCACAGGACTCTCGCTGCTTTTGCTATACACAGACTAACACGGCTACTCCTCTGGAAACATCGTAGACATGTTACTAGTGCAACATTCCAGGACTTGGATTAAAAAAATTGTGGAACTCACTGCTGCAAGATTTATTTATAACTAATAGGATTCAGAAAAGGATTAGACTTTTGTATGAATAATGAGAACATATCAACAGGGACATCTAATAGTATACACATGCTTAGGAGGTATTAACCTTCATGGTTCAGTTAAGAGCCAGCCATTAATTGCTTTTATGGTTAAACAGAAACCCAGAGCAAGTAATTCCAGAAATGTCAGTTGCACTGTTTTCTTGCACTTTCCTCTTAAGCCTCGGGAGCTAGCCACTATCTAAGACAATATACTGGCCTTATGGGACTACAGGTTTGATCTGGTATAGGAGTTCCTGTGTTTCTATGCAAATTGATTTTACAATATGTTTTCTCTGTGTACTAAAATGAAATGTGTGCAAACCTGTGGAGACAAATTTCCATGTTCTGGTGAATGAATCCACTTTAGAATGCAATCATCATTCAAATCCTGCACACTGTTATTCAGCATGGAGAAATATTTTTCTAAAGTAAAATTCTGAATAGAGAAATAGATTTTTGTGAAACAGATATTCCTTGCATGAGCATATACTTACTGGTTTAATTTTAAAGAGCCTTGATACGTAAGGACTTTAATTAGCTGAAATGTATTCTAGCTTATTTCTTTAGAATTCTTGCTGGTTTAATGTATCTTCCACGGGGCACTTTGACCAAAGTAGTTCAGCTCTGTTTCTTAAAGTGAGTTCTTGATATTTGTTTTTAGGCGTTTAAATAAGAGGCTTGGTTCTCAGATACGCTAGGCATCCATAGCTCCTACTCCAGTCAATAGATGTGACTACTCAGCATCTCTGGAAATCAGGCTCTTATTTATGTGCCTAAATCTAGATTTAGAAGTCTAGCCTTAAACACAGAAATTTTATATATTGTCATTTCTGTAAAATAGGTATGTCTTTTGTCTTGACCTATTAGAATCAAATAGTTAAACCTATAGGCTATAGTAGCTCAACACAGCTTTAAAAACAAAACCAGAAAGAACACAGGTTTGCCTCTTATGCATGACATTATTAGTATAAAATCATAAAAATATTTTTGAGGGGGTTTTCATGATTATAACATTCCAGAAGTGGGTTTGGCACTTATGTGTTTACCAAGGCATCATACATAAGGATTTGAGGTGTATGTGTGCTTGCTGTTAGTGAGTTTAAAAAAAGACACTGAGGCTACCTTGAAGCAAGCAAGCAAACCTTTATTCAGCAAACTTTCTAGTAGCTTTCCTATGGAACTTTTGTGGTAATTCTGGAATGCAGGGTCAAACAACAGCCTAGTCATAGAGTATTCCCTGGTGGCTTTGAGGCATTATGGAAGGCCGTCCAGGCTAATCATTTCAAGCGGCCCATGGAAAACCACTTTCTGGTTAAGTCTGCATCATACTGTTCCACCAATGGAAAAAATTGAACATGAGGAGGGTGTGTAGCTTACAGACAAAAATATATCCAGCATAGCCCAGGATCTGTTTTTAGCTCATAACGGCTGAACATTTTGAAGTGTTAGACACAGTTTCCTGGCTTACTGGGGCAGAAAGAAGGGAGTGTCTGTGTGTAAACTGCACAGTTTTGTGAAACGTAAGGAAAAGAGGCTGAAAAAGTAGCTTTGGTGAAGGTAAGGCTGGTGGGTAGCAGAAACTGGGAAGAGGGTGGGAGAGAACTCTCTGGCTGGTACAAGTACAATATTTAAAAGAAAAACAAAGGAAATTAAAAGACCTTTGAATTTGAAGGCACTGGGCAGAATGAACAATTTTATGTTTCTACTTTGTCTTCCAATGATTGTGCTTTCTTTAGTTAAGATCTACACTGCATAGTATATGTGAATTTTTTTTTCCTCCACAGAACACTTTGTATCTGTGATCAGTTGAATTTAATTGTAATTGATGAATTGACACTGCCAAAATCACCTTACAGATCAGCTGTAAAGGTGATGGGTTTTTATTCTTGTTTGTTTGGGGTTTTTTGCAGTGTGCGGGGTTGGGGGGGAGGTGAGCAAAGATTCATGTGTATGGTATGCATTAGTAGAGCTTTATGTCAGTAATATTCAAGTGACTGTCCTAATTCATGGTGATTAATACATGGACAATTTCTTATTTCTTATTTCAGTTTTGTATATCCAGTCCCATAATTTCAGTAACTTACAGTACATAAATATAAATCATAATGGGCCAAAAGTTGCCTTTCTTAGCAAGGTGTATGTAAAACATTGGGGGACAAGGTTCCATTCTTTTTGCTTTGAAGTGTGGTTAAGTGGCAGGAGAGGCATAGAGACTTGGCCCCATTTGTCTTTTGAGGGTCTCTGCTGCATTCAGTGGAAAATAAATAGTGAGATCTAATTGCTGCTTAAGAATACCTCTTTAAATTATTTGCTGATGGAGATATGATTTTTCTATCTTAGAGTGGTTAATTTTGAAATTTATACACACACCCTTGTATGCCATCGCTGTTTAAACAGACTGATACCGCAAGGTCCCATTTTAATTCTGACAGGACATATACAAGAAGTTGAAAGAAACAAGCAAGCTTACCAAAAGGTGACCCTTGTTAGCTCTGAGTACTCGTATAAACTCTTATCAGTGGATGGGACTCTTGTCTTTAGAGGAGAGGGGTGAGTTTAAGTGAAAAAGGATGCTAAATTGCTGTCTTAGCCATCTCTACAAATTGTCCAAGTGGAAGTTGTTTTTTTTTTTTTAACACAGCAAGGAAGCTCTAGATATGCTGTTCTCTCTCTTAGTAAAAGATGTTCGTGTGTATAAATTCTGTGGGAGAACTATGCTGAGCAATGGAGCCTTGCTCTCAACCAAACCCCTTCTTCAGCACTTACCGTTTGATGTAGCCATAGCCGAGAGAAAAGATGGCTAACTGGCTGCCTGTGGTACCATACAAAGTAGCTAGACATCTTCTGTTTCTTTCATACTGTTTGTATGACAGTTGTGGCTAAAGGTCCCAACTGAATTTGGGGCCCTTATGTGTTGTTTGTGCCTGTGTTAAGAGACAGTTTCTGCCCCCAAACACATACAATACAAACAGACATGACAGGCAAGGGTGTGGGAGAGGAAATATTGTTGAGTGTGATTTCCAGAACACTTAGCTGAATTAAGAGCATTAGTCTCATTAACAGTCACTGGCATTTGTGCTCCTAAGTCACTACGGCACTTTTGAATAGGCCCTTCCCCCCCATTGCTCATATCTGTGAAGGAAATGAGGCATACATTGAGCTTGCGCAAGATCATGTAGAAAATCACTGTCAGAGCTCAGCTTCCTGAATCCCAGTCCGAGACCTTAACCACAAGACCACCCCTCCCCAGAATGTATGCCTACATAGCATAAATCATTGCATACATCTGTGCTTGGAAGTTTATAAGCTGAAAACAAGGAGGGGGCAGTCTGAGAAATCAATTTTTAGAAACTTTTGCTCAGTTAACCTGTACTTCCTGCAGATACAGAATCCCTGCATTCCTGGGATCTAACTTATTATTTCCTAGCTACTTTGAAATACTTTGAAGGCACTACATTAATCTGCATTATATTCTGATCTACGCACTTAAGACACAGGTCTTTCCCCACCCCTTGTCCCCCCCAGCTTTCTGTCAGATCATTCAGGTCATCCCCCCACCAAGGGCAGGAAATAGTTCCTCAGAAGGAGACCACATCAACTCTTTGAACTGCTACAACTACATTAGCCAAAATTTGAACTGGCACTCCTGATTTTTCTTGGGCTGGGGGTGGGAGAGGGGGTTGTCAAGGTTTAATGGCTATTACTTAAATGGATATGCTCACTACCCACTGTGCAGCAATTCAGTAACATTTACAAATGATGGACTTTGTTTTCCTGCAAAATAACATTATATCTCAGAGATTTAGATTGTGTCAGTCCTTCTGTAATAGGATGAAAAATCAGCTCAAATCAGTCTTCCATACTGCTCTAATATGAAAACTATAAAACACAAACTTAATTAAATTATAGAGTCCTAGACCCTGAAGAATGATTTTTAGGTGAAAGAAAAGATTGTCCTGGTTACAGTGTCTAGAGTTCTGACATGACATGTGAAGAGTGGTGCAGATTTTTTGGTAGTGATTGTATATGTAAAACCAAAAAAGGAGATTGGTAGTTTTTTATTTATATGTAACATTAGAAGTGCCTGTACAATGATTAAAGGATTCATCTGGTTGATACTGAACAAGTAATTGAATGATTACTGATTACTTTTTATGAAGAAAACTGTTGTCATATTTCATGTTTATTTTTAACTATGATCTGTGGAACAATTTTCTTTTTAACCAAATAGACACTGCTCTACAAAAGACTCAAGAAAATAAGTTAGGTGGATTCTGGCTTCCAATGGCATTTTTAAAACTAAATAATCTGTTTTAGTTCAGTGCTTGAATACAGTGGTCTATAAATGCAAAATATTCTGCCAAGAATATCATGGTACAATTATTTTGGTATATTTTTGTCATAGGAATGTGATTGGAGTTGCAGGAATCAAAAATCTGCTTCTGATTTGTGAAAGCATGTGACCAAAATGAGTAGTTTTCAATAATACTCTAAATTGCTGCCAATAAGAAGCTCAGTATTTAATTCAGCTACAGTGTAATGCTAACATACGTTCTTGGTTATTTTATATAGAGATCCATGTACAGCATGAAAAAGGTGAAGCCTAGCTTTCTTTCTGGTTGTCTGTGTGACTGCCACATCAAGCTGCAAACTAAAGTGGGCAAAGAAGATAATTTATGAACAAGACACTTCTAATCTTGTATTCCTGTGGAACTAACAATGCAAAATCACTCATTTTCCCCCTATGCAAACCATAAGCTGTATAGCTGTGAAGAGAAAATACAAGTCATTTATTAGACTTAATAGAATGTAAACCATCGAAAGTCAATGATGTTTCTGACCATTACGGAAAGGAGGCTGTAAAAGTATTAGGAATTGCTCAGTTGTCAAAAGAAGAAATTTTTTTTGCTTAAATTAATTGTCTTGAACTAGAGAAAGAGGAGAGAGTGCTGGTCCAAGTCAAACCATAGCATTTCAGACCACATAAGTGCAGCAAAAGAAAATAACTGGCAGTTTTATATGGGAGAGGGATATTTTTTATTACTCTGAAATACTTTGAGATTCTGCATAATCACAAAACCACTGCTCTAGAGTTTCTTGTGGTGCCCTTATTTGACATGCAGAGAGACCAGCCATGTTTGTTCAGACATTGGCACCACCATGTGTTTTTTTTATTTTCTTCCAGTTCAACTTTGTTATCCTAAGGGTGAACATTTCACAGTAACATTCTGCATCTGAAAGTCCTTCTGACACTGTATATATTCTCACATACATATAATTGTGCTCACTCACCGAGGGTTTGCGAGAGTATAAGTAGTAGTGTATCTGTGGCAGCATGGGGAGAAGCTGGCTTACTTGTGCAACATATACATGTGGGGTTTATGGTTTGACCTTGGGGCCAGCTAAGCTGTTGGGCCCATGCTACCATGGCTATGCTACTAAATATACTCACTCTAACTCTCACTGAATTAGCAAGAGTATGTATATGTGAGCTTGGAATACCCCCTTTTAGCTAGTCATATAGAATTGTTGCTTAAGATAGAAGACTGCTTTTGGTGCAGTCTGGGCACTCTTATTATATACTTCATTCCTCTCAAAGGGTCAGATCATTTTGTCTCAAAAATAAACAAATATTTAAACAGAACAAACAATGAAAAAATGAAAGAGAAAAGATCAATAGCATTTGCCTTAGTGCCTACCACCAGAGGTCAATGTCAAGTACCATAAGTGGTTCCAGAAGAAAGGTTAGGGAGTGTTCTCACATTATGGCACTTATCTAAAGAAATCCACATTCATCTGTTGGTGTGGGTTTACCACCTTCTGTACAAACACTGCAAAATAGAGCTCAGTTCAGTATTTGCACTGGTAGAACAGAGATACCGAGACTTCTAGTGTATTTTCTTCTATATGGACACTTTTTTTTTTTTTTTTTTTTATTTTTTTTCTTTCTTCCCTGTAGCAAGGGTGGTTGGTTTTTTTGTTTTTTTTTTTTTTTTTTTTTGTTTTGTTTTTTTTTTTTTTGGACTGGCTGTGATATTCAGGGAAATGGACTCTTACCCATTATATGTCTGGGATGTGTTCTAGCTGTGGAGGACTGGCATGTAAACTTATTTGCTATGAGAAAGAATCATAGGGTACCCAGATTTTGAAGCCATTGTTCTAAATGGAAGGCCTCTTACAGTGGTTGTCTTGTTGATTCACTTGAGCAGTCATTTGATGTCTGCTGTCATTTCAATGTCAGTAGTAGAGAATGGAAAGATGAGGTCTTTTTCTTATTCATGTCTCCTCTGCAGCATTGGCCTGACATTCTTCACATCTTCTTTTGGTCTTTTGCCCAATTTTCCAATCTGGGGTCTTCTGATGTATCCCAAGCCAGAAAAATCTCTTCTGTATACGTTGACTTGCATTTTCCTAGAATGTCATCACTACCATTCTATCAGCTAACTGCCTAGTTACCCATGGAGTGAATGAAATTATGGTGTATGCTGCCCATGCATCTCTTCTTGAATTTCTTCTTCCCAATGATCTGTTTACATACATAAGTGTTTTCCAGTCAGTCTTAAACAAAGCTCTTCTTCTTGGTCTCTTGAATTCAGACTTTAAACTAATGGGCCATGGAAGTGGGAACGGTAGTTTAGCAGTCACTTCTCAATGGTGTGTTTGCTTTTTCAAGACAGCTCAACAATATCAATATACCCAAATAGTAAGTGTATTTCTGGAGCATGGATATCTCACCAAGGCACTTCCTCTTTTCAGGTCATTGGTTCTGATGGTTATTGGCAACACCATGACAATTATTTTGATCTGTCTGGTTCGGAAAGGAGGCTGTATTACTCTAAATATCTGCTTTCTTATGGTTTCATAACACTGGAGTTTTATCTGGACCCTGATCCCTCCTTTCTGCTTGTTTCAACATCCTTCGGGTGATATCGTGTTCTTTTAGGGTCAGATTCGCTCAAACCCAAAGCCAGTATCAGGCCACTGAAGTATGCAACTCACATATAAGATCACAAAATGGGACTTAAGTGGTACATAAGCCTCATGTTGGCCCTGTATGGGTGACTTTCACTCTGAGTGCCCAGCAGAGGAATTATGATTTTTAAAATATTGCATAAGAATAGCTTTGCATAGTTTCCTTGCCTGCTTCAGTTTGCACTTTAAAATATTGCATAACAATAGCTTTGAGATAGATAGAAAGATGCCTTTTCACCATTGCTTAGAATGCATGCTGGTAGGGCTCTAATAATTTCATGGTTGAGCAGGTTGACCATTACCAATGAAGTCTGTAAAATTGCCGCATGAAGATCCCACCGTACACTCTTGTTTCTATAGATTTGATCTGTGAATAGTTAATAATTCTTCCTTTGGTTGAAGGGTATTCAATCCTTTTTACATTTTCTGGGGCACCTTTTGCCATTCGTGAGTCTGTAGTTACAGTTCTGCACAATATAGAGTAGACAAGCGTCCTACATTTTCATTTTAGAGCAGTCCCAATTCAGGCAGTATCAGATTTTGAAGATGAGAAATGGCTGTAGTGAAACCTACATAGTGTGGCTGTGACTATAAGTGAATCTACCACAAGAATGTTTGTAACCCTTGGCTGTAAACTACCACAAAATAAGTAGTTTATTGTTTAGGTATGAAAACTTCCTGTTCTCTTGAATTATTGTTTCTAATAGCAAATGTAATGCCAATTTTTTTTTTTTTTTTGTTGTATCTCTTTTCTCTTAAGTTCCAGTGGGGTAGCATGTTAGTCTGTATATAGCAAAAACCTCAAGTCCTGTCGCACCTTGAAGACTAGCAAATTTCTTCAGGCACAAATAAGCTGTGGAGGGCTGCAACCCACTTCATCAGATGTATGTAATACACTTTTCACTTAATTCACTTTGAAAGTACAAAATTTGTCTTTGCTTCTGCGTACAGTATGGGGTGCTAATGAGTTTGCTGCTTTATAAACATCTATTTTTGGAGATGAATAATTTATGTGAAAAATTCCTGTAAAGCTGAAATATGCGGTTATACATATGTACCCTTTACTCCTGAAGACATTTTTCTATCATTTGTTAAGGCTGTCAAATCATTGTCCTATGATAATGGCAGTAGAGTCATTTATGATGGGTCCCCATTGGCTTAAGAGAAGGGGTGCAGCTGGCAAGCCTCTGTTCAGGAGGGATCCTTCATTAGGGATTTCACTCCACATTCCATTCTGAAATAGACCTAATTGGTCTGTCTTTCAGAGCATGCTACAATGCACGTTTGTCTTACGAGCCGAGAGAGACTGGAAGGACTTTCTAAGGAAATGTTTTTAGTTGTTGGATTCTGACTTATGTTAATTATTGGGTGTGGTGGTAGTGTGTGTGTGGAGGAGTTCCTGGAGCAGTCTTTTTCTATACTTGCATTTTTTTTTAAAGGTGTCGTCATGGAACACCTAGGCTAAAAACTCCTTTTCATGGAATGTCTGTACAATTGGAAGTAAATACACTTTGAGTGAGGTGAGCCACTTTCTAAATACACTGATTATAATGACAGAAAATATTAATAGAAGTTGGCTTTGGTCTTGAGAGGTACCCATACAACCATCCTTCCAAACTCATGGGAAAATTCATCATTTAGTCTGGGATAAAAAGTTGCTGTGACTGACTGACTGACTTTATTTTTATTTATTTATTTATTTATTTATTTTCATTCATTCATTCCTTTCTTTCTTTAGTGGTAGCAGAGGTCAGTTCTTTATGTTCCAATTTCAGTCTCTTCCACAATTAAGGAGACTTAAAAGATGTGCCATTTCAGAATCAAAGAAACTGCAACTTGTCCTGGAGCCCATTTCCCATGTACCAGAGTTATCTTGGGTTTGGCACCAGACTGATTCCTCCAACTCACCCATCTTGTAGGAAGGTCCTATATAAATGTGAGGAAAGTAGAAATGTCTACAGCTAATTTTGATGTAGTGATTGCTGGGCAATCTTGCAGATGTCATGATTTATTATTACACCAATTTGAATGTTTAGACTGTTGTGGCCTTCTGAAGACCCAGAACATTGAGAAAAATCCTGTTGTCACTGTTCCTGTGGCTGTTTTGTTATACAGTACTTCTTACCAGTCTCCTATACTGACTGAGACCCTGTTTTACAGACATTGTACCTTTTAGATAAGTGTGTTGCTTCACCTGTTATATAATAGGTGCACGGTATCAGACATCCACAATGGAAGTTGTTCCAGTGGCTCAAGTCTTAAAGAATTGATGGTTTTTTCCCCCAAGGTGTTGGGGTTTTGTTGCTTTTTTGGTTTTGTTTTGTTCTTAACAGCAGCTTGCTCAATACATACTCTGTTAAAAGGATTACCCTTTCAGTACATACTTCTGGAGACCAGATGGTCACTTTGCCTGCTTCTTTAGACAAATTAGGTTCAGAGTCCCCTTATGAATAGAAATAAGCCCCTTAAAGCCTCTGAGCAAATGTAGTTTATGCTCTTATATATAGTGTCTGAATGTAAACTCCTTAATTTGTGATTTGCTCCTATTGGAATGATAAAAGTAGATCTGCTGGAGATTTTACATTGACTGAATAACTGGGAAATTGGCAAAGGTGTTTTTTTATTTTTATTTTTTCCAGTTTAAGTTGCTTTCTTCCTTATCTTGAACTTAGGTTTTTTTCCCCCTCCCTTTGTTAAATCCATTATTAGAGATGCTTTATGTAATCAATGCTTTTCTGGTGTAGGCAGTTGGTACATAAAAGATAAGGGGATGCATAAATATCTAAGTAATTCCTTGTTAAAAGTCTATTAAATAGAGACATGTTCAAGTCCTTACATTTAGTGAAAGTCTTTAACAAATGACTTGGTGAAAATGCCTATGGCTTTGTGTTCTGCAGTGTATAGACACCACAGAGCAAAGTCAAAAAGTCTGATAAATTTATTTGCTGATCTTTATTCAGGACTCTCTTGCAGTTTTGTTTTTAATGCTAGTTTGTGACCTTTTAACTTGCATAGTAACCTAAAGGTTTGCCAAACACATAGCTTTCCAATTAATTCCTTTAGTCACATATGTCTCTAGAATATGTTAGAGGGATCTTTCTTTCTTTCTTTCTTTCTTTCTTTCTTTCAAGAAATTAAATCATTCAGTATGTTTTTGTTTTTGTGCAGCTGAGATGGTTTTTCCATCGAAAATATCAGTCTTTTGTACTCTTCACTGAATATTTGTAAACTGCCCATCAAGTTTATCTGTGGGAGCAGGATGAATTTTGATTAACAGCATATCCATTAAACTGCTGTTCTAATATTTTTTTCCCCAAAATTTTACTCTCCATTGATGCATTTCTTCTATTGATCATTTTCAATCAATATCTTGCTGTTGCATTCTATGAAATTCAGATCCTATCCCATCGTTTGGAATTATACCCTTTCTGTGCTATGTGAACGGCTGATGCATCCAGCCTCTCAATAGCAGCTTTTGTCTTGTCTTGTGGTGTGCACAGAGCCTGATGCTGCCTTTTTGTTGCTTTACGGGCAGATTAACTTAAAATCAGAATGAAGTTCAAGAGAATGTGTGCTGGCTGGTTGGCAGAGTGAATTTCCCAGTAGCCTTTCACCTCTTGGGTCATGGGTGGAATTCAGCCACGACAAGAGTAAATAAGCACAAAAAAATTGCTCTGATCAGATCAGTATGCATGGTCCAAATTGCAATGGCTACTTGCACAGCCTGGTAAATTTTAATTGATGTTACCAAAGCAAAATAAAGAGTACTAGATCATTCATCATGGAAGAATTAAAAACTACCCCAAATATTAGGTTATTTTTTGATAATTTCACACCAGTTAATATTGAGTATAAGAATACATAGCAGAAATATACAGCCTCTTAACCAATTCTCTTTGCTCCATTTCTGTATTTATACTGATTTATCTGATAGCAGAGGTAAAATACCTGTGTGTGTGTGTGTGTATATGTATTTGACTGAGATTTCTTTTCTTGTTTGTATTTTTCAGAAAGTTTGCATGGAACGCCACCCCGTGTTCGGAAAGTTTGCCGGCTAACTATTAAGAGAATGCAAAGTACTCTGATCGCTATTTTCACCCACATTTAACAGTTATTCTAAAGGTATTCCTGTTTCTATTTCATACTAAACTCCGTGCCAAAAATCTTAATGCAAAATGAATGGGGCAGGATAGGCAGGGCTTTAAAAGAAATGTTAATGGGGGTGTGGAGAGTGTATCTGTCTCCACCATAGGGTTAAGTCTGCTTTGCCAAATCCAACAGTCTGAAAATTAGCATGAAGAGAATCATGAGTTACCCAATCAACATTGAAAATACAGTTTAGAATGTCTCTTTTTTTTTTTTAATCTTTTAAAAAACATTATTGTCATTTCCATGTACATTGTAGTCAATGGACTTTGAACCGAAGTAAGTGCATCAGACTTGGGCTTTTTATTTTCAGGTGCACTTACGTACATGCACGCAGATGGCAAAACCTTCTCATACTAGCAAGGTACTCTTTTTTAAATACTACTGCTTTATGTGAGCAAAGACTGCTGAAGTGCTTTTCATAAAGTGAACTTCTAAACTTCCATGTTCTGAACAAACATGGTGCAGTGCTGTATAGAAATGAAGGATAAAGCTATTCAAAAAGCCAAGTTCATTCCCCCCTGCTTCCAGATTGAATCTTTTAAAAAATGAAGTAGGGGTTTGCTGAACAATTTAGTGAAGGACCATTATATTGCACAGAAGCTACTCAAGCTGAAGCTGCAGTGTGCATGTCTCCTGGCAGAAGGGGTTTTCTGAAAATACTGTTCACTATGCATTGAAGTAGCAATTATGCTCTTGTTTGCCTTTCATTATACAATTGTTCCTGGGAGTGAAAAATCTTCCAAAGTTATAAGAAAAAGATGTTGCTAGGGCTGTGGAAAGAGGAAGGTGTTGAGAAGGTTTCAATGGGTTTGGACATCAGTTTTTAGTAGTTTTATAACAGGGTAACAAACCACACAATTAATGAGTTTTCCTGACCTCTTCTCCACTAGCTTTTTTTAAAAAAAAATTAATAATGAAATACTGAACATGATTATTAACTCTATTTTGAAAAAGTTGTTTCAGAAATGAAAAACTTGGTTTCCTGTTTAGAGCGTAAATGTGCTCTGTTTAGTCTTGACTCTTCATCTGTTGGCCCTTTATACTAATGAAACTTTCCTTAATTTAGGGGAAAATGGGGAATTCAGAAAGCCAGTATAGTCTTCATGGATCGAAAAATCATGCTAATGCTGGCTCAGGTGCCAAACAGAAGCCTTATCCTCTGAAAATTCGCAGCATTCATGCTAACGATGAGAAGTCTTGCTCTGTGCATGGATGGGGACATGGCAGCAGTGGCACTAGCTACAAATCGAGATCACTAGCCAGAAGCTGCCTATCCCACTTCAAGAGTCATCAGCCTTATTCACCAAGACTCAGTGATACAGCAGCGAAGGCCCCTAAAAGCAGCATCCATGCCAAACAGAGGACAAATGCCTCAGGGAATTACTGCCAGGGAAGTAATGTGGCATTTTTGCCTGAGAATGGTTTTCACTATCTTGGTCTTGAAGCTGCCAGCAATAATGTTGCCTCCAGGGAATGCAATGGACACATTCTAAATTGCTATGGAAAGAATGAGAGCCTACCAACAACCCCACTATCTGAGGACAAGAGGAGCCCAAAAGTTCTCATTAAAACACTGGGGAAGCTGGATGGCTGTTTAAGGGTTGAGTTCCACAACACTAGCAACAACAAAGCCTCTACGGAGGAATCCAATGGACCAGTCCAGCTGTTGAGGTACTCGCCTACATTAGAATCCAAATCTAATGATCGGCTTGATGTGAGGAGGAATTCCAGTACAGACTATGCTTCCAATCATCGCCTGTCTCCCACTGACTCAAGACTTAGATCCAGTAAAGGAAGCTCCCTAAGCTCAGAGTCTTCATGGTATGACTCTCCCTGGGGCAACCAGGGGGATATCCAGGAGCTGGATGGCTTGTACCTGACTAGGAGCACTCCCGATACAAGTATTCATGCCAGTTTTCCCACAAAGGACAGCAAGAAGTCTTTCAACCAGAGCTCATCTCTTTCCTCCCTCCGCGATCTGTACAAGGATACAAATTTAGAAAGCAGCCCACCCCCTGTCATCAGGCTATCTGATGAATATATTGGTACTCCTGGGAGTCTAAGCAACCGTGTTTCTTTTGCCTCAGACATCGATGTCCCCTCTAGGGTAGAACACCAAGGCCCCACCCAGTACTCTTCTTATACTCTCCCGTGTAGAAAATCCAAACCCTTAAGTGATGAAGCCTCCAAGAAGGATACATTAAAAAACAGAATGCGACGCATCAGTGACTGGACAGGAAGTCTCTCAAGGAAGAAAAGAAAGTTGCAGGTATGTTTTAAAAAAAAAAAAAAAAATCTTCAAGTCTAGTGCTGAAAGCTGATTTATTGACCCCTTCCATTAGTGCCTGTTTGTTTTATTTGTTTGTTTTTTTCCTCCCTTAAAAAAGACTAATCAATGATCGGTGTCCCCTTGGTGAAATTTGAACAAAAGTGATACTAGTCAGTTGAAAAATTCCATAATTTCAACAAAAAACAATTTAAATAGAAAAATTCCCTTTCTTTCATGCCCATTTTTCCAGCCATCTCTGATTTGTCTTTTATGGAAGCAAATACCTAGGTGAATAGATTATAAAGTCACTGGATTTTTCATGAGATAAGATCGAGCTTTAAAATAATGTGAGTTTTATAGCAAAGAGAGATCTGGTCCTTTGGATCAACGTGATTAGTAGATATGAAAATGCCTGTAAAAATATATGAAAAGTGCAGTAATGCACATCCTTAAACACAGGAAAGTCTGTGTTTATAAATACCTTTTGTAAATGTTTCACTCCTATCACCAGTGTTTAGTTGCCTTCCTTCTCAAGTTAAGAAAGGACAACTGTGTTGTCTCCAAATCCAGCTGTAGCCGGGCAAGGGGGGTTTCTTCCATTTAAACCTGTAGTTTTATGGAGATGTTGTTATCTAGCTGGCTTCTTCCTGTGTATGAGGTTGGCTCTGTTATTCTCAGGGTTGAAAAGCTGAAGTGCCATCTGGTTAGTTGGTGGGTGGGCTCCTTAGAATAATGCAAGGCTAATCCCATCAATGGGAACTGAGCATACCTGTGATCAAGACTAAAATTCCTGTCTCCTTCTCTAAGTCTCTGAATCAGCTTTGTAAGGGTCAGGCTGTGTCTGGCCTTGTACAAATGCATAAAAGGAGTGTGCAGAAACTTCCCTCACTCCCAGAACACGTCCTGTGAAAGTGCTGTGCTCTCCATGCTCCCCTCAGTTTAGGGAGTACACCCTTCTACCATTTGTGGGGGTGCTAGACACCACAAGGTGAACAAGGAGGCAACAGAGCCATGTATCTATCTGTACTACTTTATACCATCTAGCAGATTATGTAGTTGAGTGAGAGATCACACATTGCTTCCAGGCTAAGGGATTGAGATAGCAACTGCGCTTCCCTAGTGTCCTGTGGAGATTGGGAAAGTACGGTACCCTTGTGAGACATGATCTTCCTGGAGCTCCTCCTCACACCACATGGGCCACACGGCAACCAGTGTGAGCCATTTTCACTTCAAGGTGCAGGGCCAGCATTTGCCAAGAAATCAGGTTAATAAGAGGTTCATCTGTGTAAATTCCAAGGGAGGGCCACAAAATTTGGCTCTTGGAAACTTGAGATTGCTCAAACAATGAGAGTCCTGTGGCACCTTACAAACAGATTTCTTCAGCCATAAGCTTTTGTGGGCTCCGACTCACTATGTCAGATGCGCATCTGACATAGTGGGTTGGAGCCCATGAGAGCTTATGCCCGAAGAAATCTGTTAGTCTGTAAGGTGCCACAGGACTCTGGTTTTAGCTGTATACAGACTAGCATGGCTATCCCTCTGGAAATTTGCAGATCGCTCAGTTGGTTCATTCCCTTACAGTAGAACCTCAGAGTTACAAACTGACCAGTCAATCACACATTTCATTTGAAAGCAGAAGTATGCGATCAGGCAGCAGCAGAGACCATCCCTACCCCCCAAAACCCCCACAAAACCACCCCCCAAAATATACTGCTAAAAATAAGGGGAAGTTTTTAAAAAAGATTGGACAAGGTAAGGAAACTGTTCCTGTGCTTGCTTTAATTAAATTAAGGTAATTAAAAACATCATATTTCTTCTGAATAGTAAACTTTCAAAGCTATATTAAGTCAATGTTGAGTTTTAAGCTTTTGAAAGAACAGCCATAACATTTTATTCAGATTGTGTACCTTTTAGACTTATGAACAGGCTCCACTGCTGAGGTGTTTGTAATTCTGAGGTTCTACTGGCCTTTAGCCTTTTTATGAGTTGTTTTTATAGAGCCTTTAAGTTTCTTCAGACTATACCTTTGCACTCAGCTGTCAGTTAGAGAACAGGGAAAAGCTGAATCAATAAAAAGTGCATTAGCTTTTTAACCCAGGTTTCTTCACTGATACAAAGAGCACAGAATATTTAGATTTTGTGAAAGTCTGTATCAGACTCTATATATGATCTCTGCAACATAGCCCTGTTGTCATGCCTTAGTTAACAACGTTGATAAGGTATTGGTGGCTATTCTGCACCAGCTATGTGCACATGCTACAGAGAGGCATTGTGGCTTTGTGTACCCTAGCGTTTTCTTCTGCAAAACTTTTTGTTGGCCATGGCGTGCAGGTGTGACACACAAGTTTTTGAAACACTACTCAGGAGTTCTGGATTGGCTCATGATTCATGGCTTCATTTGGAGACTACATAGTGGTGTGTCTCAAAATAATTAAAGATATCAAGGTGAGCCATGGCAGAGAAAAGGTTGGGAACCACTTCCCTAGAGAGACAAAAGTTCTGCAACTGGTATTGGTTTTGGGGACGTTGAGACCCCATACATCAACTTGTAATGGCATTTGTAATCAGTCACATGGCTGGCACTAAAGCAAACATTGCCCTGTCAGTGATTTGCAAACCTAATAATATAGTCCCTAAATAAACTGAATTTTTGCCTTTGTGTGGGAATCTGGTGGTCCAACAGAACCAATCAGGAAGTATTTGAATGCCAGGGTTGCAGCATGTGGTCATGCTAACACTATGATAAAGAGAAGGGACAGGAAGATTCCCCAATTTTACAAAAGAATTGGGGCTGCTCAGTGTATGGAGTCAGGCCAGCAGATGTATGATCAATGTTATATGATCATTTTGTGGGCACATGCATAATTTTTTCTTGCCTCTCCACTTGCACTTCTGAGAATGTTGCTGTCTTCTCTCCCTTGCTGCTATAGCTTGCATCTTACACCTATTATATCCACTGCCATTTTTTCTAATGCCAAGAAGTCTCAACTTTCCAAATAGTAAAAATTGAACTTTCACCCAAATCTTCATAATTAGAATGTTTATTCCCTTTCATTTTCATTGAAGGTTAGGAATATTCCTGTCTGTCTGCACAGAGTACATGTAGGCTATGTCTACACTTGGAATTTAGCTCAAATTAATGAGGATTCATTCAACTAAATTAGTGCATGACTACACTGGCTTTTATCAGGGCCGTCACTGGCCACTGGCACACAGGGCACGTGCCCCGAGTGTCTGGGCTAGCTCTGCCTGCCCTGGCCCAGGCCCTGGCCCTGACTGAGGACCGAGGGCTGGAGCACCCTACACAGCTCCTACCAGTCCTGGCCCCATCCCTGGCTGGGGATTGAGGCCAGGACACCTGCAGCGGTGCCCGCCTCTCCCAGCAGGGGATCGAGGCCAGGACATCCGCGGCAGCGCCCACCTCTCTTGGCCAGGGATTGAAGCCAGGATGTGCGCAGCAGCGCCCACCTCTCCTGGCCGGGGATCCAGGCCAGGATGTCTGCAGCTGTGCCTGCCTCTCCAGGCTTTGAACCTGGCCAGAGATCTGTGGCCAGGCTGGCAGTGGCAGAAGCCTGATGCACGATTGGGCCCAGGGTGCCAGATTGTGACCAGCGGATAGGGCCTGGGCTCGTGCCTTGGGTCTTTCCTGGGGGCAGTGGCATTCCTGGCTTTCATTACTTTGAACTAAGGAAGTCCATCGTTTGAAAGAATGAAAACTTACTTTGAAGTTACAAAACTTCCCTTAACTTCGAAGTAAGGGTTAAGTCGAACTTTTAGTTCGAACTAACCAAATGGAGCTGTGTTAATTAACACTAGCCATTAGTTTAAATTAACACGGTTTACCCTTCCTCCTCCCAGGGTGCCTTCCTCTTTCTGTGTATTGGGTGGGGGCATGGCCCTTCTTGGGTGCCATGTTGCCACACTTCCCATGGTGCATCTTTTCCTAAATCGAACTAGCAAATCCTGTCCATGGACATGCTAGTTCAATTTGGGTTTCTAGTGGGGCTGTGTTAGTTTGAATTAACTTAGTTTGAATTAATTAATTCAAACTAAGTTAATTCGAACAACCTTCCTAAGTGTAGACATAGCTGTAGTGAACTTCAGACATGGAACCTGATTCTAATCAAATAAATCGTCCCGGGACAGGCTGACTCCTTACTGTCCCATACTGAGTCATGTGCCAGATGGGCCAATGTGTGTTCTGTTGTTTAGAGCTTAGTCTCCAGGCACTGACCAAAAGTCTGGGATAAAATTTTTAGTAGGATAGAGCCTCTTTTAGGAAAGTTGCATCTGGTTTACTGAGCACAGTGATTTAGAAGATCTAGATCAGTGGTTTCCAACTTTTTTGGCTTGAGGGCCACAGATACAATTTTTACAGCTCTGAAGGGCCAACAGCCTCCCCCAGCAGTCCTCCCCTGAAAAACTTTGCCTCCTTGCTCTCTGATCTCCTGTCTCCCTGGCTGCAGCAGGGAAACCACATGCATCCAGTAGCTCTGTGTACTCTGTCTGGGTCCCTAGCAGTGGTTCCCTTCTGCAGCCAGGGGATGGAAGATCACTGCTCCTCTCCTCCTCCTCCTGGCTCCAGCAAGGACCCTCACACCTAAGGATCTCTGCAAAGTATTTTGCAGTACTCCCTGCCACAGCCAGGGAGATGGGAGCACTAATCTCTTGTCCCTTTGGCTGCGGCAAGGAGCCTGCATCTGTCTCTTAGTTCTGAGGAAACATGCTCCACTTGGGTGTGACAGGCAGTAACTCCATTCTGCAGCTGGCAGGAGGGGAGCCAAAGACCACTCTGAAAGCCTCTGAGAGCCACTCTTGTGCCCTAGGGAAAAGGTTGGGAACCACTGGTTTAGGTGTTAAATGCCTCTTCGAAGTTCAAACTTTACTGTACTGGCTTGGAACAGTTCTTTAAATTAAATTTGGCATCTCTGAATATACTCCTGGCAACAGCCTTCTTTCTCAAAAGTGACCCTTCTTGTGACATGTGCTGTGGCATGGGATCTCACTGTTGCTCTTGGCGTTAGGTTGTAGGTCATCATGCTATCAAAACATGGTACAGCTTCTCCCAGTTTTTGATGAGCACCATCTAGGAAGTGGCGGGGGAGTTGCTTTCAAAGCTTCTGGTGTGATTAGTTCACAGGAGATCAGTGTTTGTTTTCTTTTAACTCAAATGTAGACGTCAGAGTGCAAATAAATATCACTATAGAAGCAATGTAAACTTGAACAGAAAATAACATTTTAGTGGGTGATAATTGTGCTTCTGGTTGAACTGCATACAGTCCCTGGGTATTTTCAAGTAACATTTGTCAGATTTATTTTCCAACATATGGAAGGGAGGAAATAGTTTTTCTCTTGCTTATTCTTTAAGTACAGTGTATTTTAAAAAATGTCAGTAAACTACAGCTGGGTGTGTGAAACAAGTCCTCCCATCAAACTGGTGAAATGCTTCTGCCTGACAGTGGATTTTAGCTTGTAGAGCCCCATCTAGTGAAATATTAAGAAGTCTGAGTGCCCCCTGTCCCATCCCCCTCAAGACAATGGTAGTTGAAGAAACCCGGCACCTTGTTGAGTCCTTTCATGAGGCAGATCTGCAATGACCACCACATAGACAGACAATTTGAGGAATGAGTGAACCTTCCACATCACTAATGTGACATTAAAATTATAGGTAGAATGGTTGTCTCAGAGCGTTTAGAAGGGAACTACCCTGCTCTGCCCTGAGCCGGAAGAAATGAAATCACCTCATATGAGTAATACACATGGATTTCATAATACTCAGTGATCTGGAAGTCAAGTCCCCATTGAAATAGCCTAAAAGTTGTAGATACAGCTATGTCTACACTTGCAGGTTAGTTCGAATTAAGGAGGCTTAATTCAAACTAATTTATTACTGGATAAACCCCAGGCTTTCCTTAGGTTGAACTAAGGAATTCCTTAATTTGAACTAATTTACACTTGGTTCAAACTAGTAAAACCTACTGGTTAGTTCGAGCTAAGGGCGATGTAGACCAGGACTATCCATTAGTTTGAGCTTTATTAATTCAAACTAAGGGCAGTTAGTTTGAATTAACAAAGTGAACTAATTCAAACTAGCGTTAGTCTGAATTAGTCTACTTTGTTGTTAATCAAACTAATAAGTTCGAGGTTAGTTTGAACTAACTTTCAACTTAATAGTTTGAATTACAGATTTGAACTAACTTTTCCTAATGTAGACATAGCCTTAGAAAATATGTACTGCTGTATTTTAAAACCTGGATTCATGCAAATCATCCAGCACTCTTCTCTTCTGAGTTTAAAACAAAGCTTGGCACATTTTCTTAGCAGATAGTCATGAGTTTAGCATGTTTAAAAGTATCTCAAATTTCAGACTTATATTTTTCTTCGATGGTCAATTACACATCATAATAGAAATATAGAAGGTTAGATCCTCAGGAGGCAAAGTCAGCTTTGCTCCTTTAAAGTAATCAGTTTACATCTGTTAATTTGAAGATCTCAAGTTTTTAAAAGTGCAGATGTCAAATGATCAGATCCTGCCTAGATTTTATTTAATTTTGTCTCATCATAAAATGCCAGTTATTAACTAAACTTGTCTTGTCAGTGTTACTGTTTATAGTCAGGTAGTGGTGTAAAAGACAATGTCTTTGTGTTCCCAAAGCTCAGGAAAAACAGATTAATTCAGGAGTTCTCAACCTTCCCCCCCCCCCCCCCGGGACCATCTTTGAAAACATTTCAGGCTGTGACAAACCCCATCCCCCCAAATGATGACCCTCCCCCCACCGGGATGCTACTCTTGCTGGCATGCATGGGGACTAACAGCTTATGACCCCTCCACAATAACCTTATGACCCCGTCATTACTCCCAGTTTGAGAGCTCCTGAATTAATTCCCAGTTGTCAAGGGTATGTGGTTCTATTCACAGTGCTCGTTGGGCTGTTGGAAATAAGTCACAGCAATTATGAATGAGCTTTGAGATTTCTTCCAGGCTTGTTGAGTCAGCAAATACTACTAGTTTGGCAATTAGCCGTATCAGAATTTTTGTTTAATAAAAAATTTTGTGGTAGTAATGAGGGTACCAAAGATTACTAATGTACCATAGTGGTGAAAGCAAACACAAGTTTAAGGGGTTAACCATGAGGAAACATTACACAAAGTAGACACAATAAGACCTGTCTTTTCATCATAGGTTACTTGCCATTTGCATTATTTACAGGAGCCAAAATCCAAAGATCTGAGTGAATACTTTGACAACAGAATTGATAACCTCACTACGGACTCTCTGGCACCTTCACAGCTGTCTAATTTACCATGGTCACCTGGCTCTGGTCACATTCTGCCCCAGAGAAGTGAATCCACTAATGCAATCAGCAGTGATGCACTGAGGCAGAACATCTATGAAAATTTCATGCGGGAGCTGGACATGAGCAGGACTAATGTGGAGAATACAGACACATCAACAGAAACAGAGGACTCCAGCAGTGAATCACTCAGTTCCTTAGAGCAGCTGGATCTGCTGTATGAGAAAGAACAAGGGGTTGTGCGCAAAGCAGGGTGGCTCTTCTTTAAGCCTCTGGTTACTCTACAGAAAGAGAAAAAGCTTGAGCTGGTTACCCGGAGGAAGTGGAAGCAGTATTGGATAACACTCAAAGGTAAATGATTGTTAAACACTTTCAGCTCACCAGCACAGGTGCTAGCCATTGTTTAGCAGCCTTTTGTTGTTTTGGTTATAAAACCCAGGTAATGTTTTGGATTGAAACTCAATCTTTCAAAACCTATTTCAGGAAGACATTTAAGTCCATGGCTAACTTTAAGCATGTGAAACAGACCTGCAGTACTTTCCTAAGTGTGGGCCTACCATCAGCCCTGCATTTGATACTGAAAACAGGTGATTACCTGTGTAGCTTTCTGATTTACATACACCCAATTTTGCATTGATGAGTATAAATTTAGAGGATGCTTGCAGTAATTTGTCAGTTAAAAACAATTATGGACCCAACACAGGTGATTATGTTTGTAAGAGTAATGGGCTGAGTTCCCAAATGACAAGGGATGTAGTGATTTTGGGCCTTGATCAGGTGTAGGGGGAAGGCACCTGATGCCAATAAAAGAAGGATGGGAAATCTTTGAGAAGGCGGACACACTCTGTGAGTGAATAGTGGAAACTGCCCAAATCAAAGAAAGAGTCTTTGGGAGGAACCCAGGAGGTGAGGAGAAAAATAACTGCAGGAAGGGACTCTGCGAGGGGTACTGGGTCTAGGGTCAAACTAGGAACAGAAGTGACTGGATATTATTGAGGAAAAAGAGCTGGGAGGGTTAGATTATGAGAGATGAGTGACAGCCTACAGACTGAGGGGTTCCTTGTGGACTGGTGATGGTATCAACCCTGCATGAAGGGATAATTTCTCATCTTAAAAGTTGGTGAAAGCTTATGTGAAGTAGCAGCAAGTACTTGGTTTTTGCCATGGACTGTCCCCAGCAATTACTCATGCCCTCCCCATCAGTTCAGCCCCCTCAGTTCAACCACCCCCTGTGTACTGAGACATGGACACGAAAAGGGCGTCCCATAGCTCTGCTGCCTTCTGGACTGAGGTGGTAAAGTAGTAGTGGCAGAGTCTTCTAACATCTCAGTCTCAGCATAGACATACTGGATTCAGCCCTGCTCGTCCCTAGACCAGCCATGGCATCGCGTACAATGCTCTGTTCTCTCTTGTGACACCTCACATCCCATCAGTTCTGCTCACCCCCTGCTGTCACATATCTTTGCTGCGCTTTATGCATTGTGTGGAGCCCTTCAATTGTGTGTGTGGGGGGGTGTGTGCAAAAAGCTGTTTGGTGGGTGGCTGCTATGTTGGAGTAAAGGGTTCATGTTTCCTACAGAGTTTAATGGAGGAGGTGGGTGTGTTTCTGACAGTGGATGGTTTATACCTGAATGTGTGGAGGAAAATCAACATAATTTTTTGTGGGGAGGAAAAGGAACTTAACTGATAATTTCCTAAATTTTATGGAACTGCCATTTAGTAAGTATATGTTAAGCTAATAGCTAAGCAAATAGTCAAAGTAAGTGGTTTCCTAGAATATTGGAGATTGGAGGAGGGAAATAATAACCTTCCCACAGGTTTTACTTTTCTAAGTTATTAACTGACTCATGCTTGTCTAGACCTTAGTACTTACTGTGCTGTAGGTATTGACACTGTCCAAAATGCTCGTGTTGACTTTTACAAAGTAAACCAGCAGAAAAAGAAGAAAAAATACAGTAATTCTGTGCAATCTGAATTTGAGGTCTATCATTTAGTGGCTGAAATGCAGTGTGACTTAATTAGTAGGTTGTCACCTCTCTTTATCACTAGACTGAGGCAGTAAAATGAATCATGCCTGCAAACAGTATATGTAAAGAGGAAAAGGTATTATCTGAATACCGCCCTTTCCTCACCTTTGTTTAGGCTCTTAAATGTAAATATGAGTTAAATCTGTCTTTTGTAAGATTTCTTAAAACACCAACAATACACTAAGTATGTTATTTAGACTCTCACAAAACAAGTGTATCTGTAATGCTTTTCGTGCAGACTTAGTGTTAAAATTACCTTCATGGTGCTGGATCTTTTTGTCTGTGTTAGTTGTTCATATATGTATACCTCTTCATTTCTTTAATCGCACACCTTGCTTGTCTTGTAAAGATTTGTTGCCACAATAAATTTGTGTGGATTTCAAGGTAGGTGTATGTATGTATTTATTTTTTTTATAACATTACTGTATCAAGTTTAAGAAACTTACCTCAGAACTCCTGGTGTAGATTTTGATCAAATCTTGGGTTAATTTGTTCTTTAAATTTAAATATACAAGACATTTTAAATGCTTTTTAAAAATAGCCACATATGTGAATGGAGAACAGCATGTTTCTTTGTGTACTGTTTAATTATAAATATGCAAAATTCTTACAACTCTCTGGTTACCTGCCAGGTTTGAGTTTATCAGTATCCTCAGGCCTCCATTGTACTTGGTGTGCTGTCAGGATCTGAGCTTGAAGAATAAACCTTTAACAAGAGGAATTCTCCTTCCCATCTGTCCTCTCTAATTGATTTATTTGAGCAAGGGAAATGACTTTCCCACCTATTCTCTCTCAGTACAAGCATTGATCATAATCAGTTCCAGGGAGGTATCAGGAATAGAGAGAATATGTAGACCTGTCTGTTTACAATGATGAGGGCTCAGTTGTTACTTGACTCAACTCTTAAAGCATGCCCTGCTCCTCTGAAAAATCAAATGTTAAAGGAAAACTATGAGGATAGAAATGTGTATTAAAATATCCTTATTTTCTTAGAACATCTTATGGGTATTTAAAAGAATTTTAAAAATTTAATTTGCATTTTTCATAAATGGAACAGTAAATCGAGATAGATCAAAAATACTTAGAGATGTTACAGTGCTCTGTAACTGAGGTTCACTTTTGTTTCTCTCTATTCTCAATGGACATGGGTCACAACCAGAAGAACAGCTCCAACCCCAGAAGTCCTTAACAGCCAGCATGCACTGATCATCATAATGGGCTAAACTGAAGAGCAGAGTCCAAACAACCCTGAACTTTGAGGAAGTTTGGATCTGGGTCTGGTTTTACATCTGAACTTAATGACTTAGGATGCACCTCTAGTTCTCATGAATGAGAATGCTGTGGTTTTAAATTTACAATGCTATTCAGGTGAACATTAAAATTGAGGGGAGGAAATCAACTTCCAATTACTTTTTTAAAAAGAAACATTTCTATTTGGATTAAGTTGTATGAAATCTGCATGACACACACCATATGTGTGTGTGCTTGCACACACACCTGCCTCAATTCTCTCAATCATGTCTTTATAGCAAAACCTAAATTTTGGCCTTACTCTGCATTACAGTGCCTTTTTCATTTGAAACCAGTGGGAAAACTTAAAACATTAACCCTGTTCTGACACAGTTTCAATCTTTTACTGTTTGGTTTTTATAGTTCAGGACAGGTATGTATTCATAAATTAAAAAGCCAGGAGGAGCCATTGTGATCATCTCATCTGACCTCCTGTATAACAAAAGTCCTAGATTTCCCTATATTAATTCCTGTAAAATTGAAGCATATCTTTTTAAAATAAACACCCAGCTTTGGTTTAAAAACTGCCAGTGATGAATAATCCACCACAATTCACGGTAAATACTTCCCATTTTTAATTACTCATACAGTTTAAAAGCATGCACCTTTTTTTTCAGTCTGAATTTATCCAACTTCAGCCTCCAGCCATTAAACTAATTATTTCTTTTGGCTCCTAGACTGAAGACCTCTCTATTATCAAATTTGTCTTCACTCCTTAGACAGCAATCAGATCACCCCTGAACCTTCTCTTTTTATTATACATATGCTTGTCAGCTTAGATACTGAGTTTTAGTTCCAGGGTGCAGATCTAGCAATCTGTTATCTGGCTTGTCATTCTAGCTGAGAAACTTGAGAATGCAGTCAAAGACAGGGAAATCCTTAAAAACATCCAAGTTATTTGGATCACAATCAGTGTCTTACTGCAGAATTTGCAGATGAAAACCAGGGAACCAAAGTTAATCTCCAGAGATGCTTAATCATTTTGTACAGTATTTAAAGATCAAAAATTCTGAGCATCTGCTAATCCCTTTTAGCAAATATTAAGGTTTCCCTGGTGACTGGGTGAAAGAGAAGTGGCTCCACAAATTAAATAATCACAAGAGCTTCTTCAACTGAGCAACCTTTCTATGTGTTCTAACATTCTGGTATTCTTTGTTTACTAAGCTACGTTTTATTTTTTTCAGCCCAAGTTTGTGTCTTTTAGAAAACACTTTTCCTGTCTGTTTTCAGTTTTCTTTTCTTACTGCCCAAATGATTAATCTTTTCCTTTCTCCTGGTTTAGTAATCTCTCTTTCAGACTCCAGTGGTGAACAGCTGTGATATGCACTGTCAGGAAAGTGTGTTTTGCATCATAATACTTTTATTCATACAGCAATGTAGTGTAAGAGAACTTTGGGAGCTCACTTTGTTTCTCTCTTTTTTTCCCCTCAAGGTTGTACCCTGCTGTTTTATGAGAGTTATGGGAGGAATTCCATGGAACAGAGCAATTCACCAAGATATGCTCTGTTTGCAGAAGATAGCATAGTGCAGTCTGTCCCTGAACATCCTAAAAAAGAAAATGTGTTTTGCCTCAGCAATTCTTTTGGAGATGTCTATTTGTTTCAGGTATCAATAATGTTTTTGTTTTGGTGGGTTTTGTGTATAGTGTAATTACTAATTTGTCTTGTGCCAATTGGCCGTTTGCTCCAATCCTTCTTTACAATCTCTTCACCTCAGTTTTACTCCACACCTACCCCTCTTACCCTTCTCTCCACTGTTCTGTCCCTTTCCCTTCTGTTCTCTTTCCATTTAGTGGACCACTTCCTAACTAAGCGCTCCCTCTTGCTCCCAGATATTGTGTTGCTGAGCTTGGGTCAGTTGACTCTCTGGCTTGCCAGGCCGTGGCTTTGGGGCTAAAAATTACAGAGGCACTAGATATTCAAGCTCAATCTCTGAGACCTTCCCACAGTCTTGGAATGGACAGGAGGCTCCACACTGAGCCCCAATGTCTACAATGAAATGCTGTAGTCCAAGTCAGCTGATTCTGGCCAGCAGCAGTCAAGTGGTGGGTTCTATATCACAGTGTAGATGCACCCTGTGAGACAGTGGAGAAAAGGCTAGCAGCTGCCTACTTAACTCCACACATGCATAGATTTAAGTGTAAAGCTCTTAGAAGTCAATATACCTAACAAACACCTGTGCACCATTTTTCCTTTTTGATCATGATGTTGTTTTCTTGATTGGTAATTCAGGCAACAAGCCAGACTGACCTGGAAAACTGGATTACAGCAATACACTCAGCTTGTGCTTCCCTGTTTGCAAAGAAGCTGGGGAAAGAGGACACTGTTAGGCTATTGAAAAACCAGACCAAGAGCCTTATCCAGAAGATTGACATGGATAGCAAGATGAAAAAGATGGCAGAATTACAGCTCTCAATTGTCAGCGATCCAAAAAACAGGAAGGCCATAGAGAATCAGGTACTACAAATGATGCATTAATTTCTGCTGCTGAGTTGTGTTATGCAGGTGTATCTATAACTATAAAGACTCATCTGCTCTGGGCTCAGATTTTGTTAGTTTCCTGCTCTTGAGAGCAAGTGCCCTGTGGAGTCCCACTTCAAAACAGGGAAATCAGTGTTGGGTTGTGCAGTGCCATAGAAAAGACGTAGCCCATGGTTATAGATGCTAACTACTGTAACTTTGCTTGTAAGGGCTGCTAATCAAATTTCCACATGTGGCAATGGATTTATCTGTAACAGACTGCAGAATTCAAACAAGATCCATTTTATACTTTTGTTGGTTCAATTTGTCAGCATGACAATCTTGTCTTCTGCTCTTGTTGCTTACAGTTTGTTAGCTGTACATGTAAGAATTAAGAATGAGTCATTATTAACATATGGAACAAAACTAGCAGAGGATTATGGAATCTGAATTCTTAACATTTTAGGGCAAAATTCTTCAGTCTCTACTCAGCAAGACCTTTTTCCACAAAAGGATTTAGGCACTTAAATCTCAGAATCAGGCCCTGCTGGAATTAACTAAGTGCCTGCTCAGTTGCCCTTAAATTCTGTACACACCTAAATTTGCTTGGTGCCAAACATAAATGTTTTCAAGAGAAGTTCCCAAAGTGCCTCTGTTTCTGCCTCTCAGCATTGCACTGCAGCACAAGGCGAGGAGTCTAGATGTCAAAGCCCCAGAGCACTGTGCATCCTGGGGAAATGTGTTTCTCTGCCTAACTTACCTCTGAAGCCTGATTCAGTGTGTTCAGACCTTGCCTACCCTGTCAGGCCCTAATAGCCATGCTTACATAAAACAGTGGAGTAGGGGAGGGGGATCTTTCTCATTACTTGTAGCCTATTGGGCTACGTTTCTCACCTGAGGTGTGGGGAGACCTCTGGTTCAAGTCCCTTGTCTCTGCCTGAGGGGGAAGCAAAGATTTGAAGTGGATCTCCCATCTCTCAGGAGAGTGCTCTAACCATTTGACTATGGAATATTCTGGTACTGAGCTCCTTCCATCCAGCCTATTGAAGCTGTTCCAATATGGATAAATAAATTAAGTTTTAAAAAGTAGTTGGAGCAGGGGGACTGGATGCAGGGTTTCCCACCTCCCAGTTGAATACTCTAACCACCAGGCTATGGAGTCATTTGACCTAATGATTCTTTCATTATATATCTGACATTCACCACTGACATCACCTTTCACTTCTGTTAAAAGAGTATAAACAATGAAAGTCCTGCGGCACCTTTAAGCAACTGATCAAGTGAGTTGCAGCCAATGAAAGCTTATGCCCAAAGAAATTTGTTAGTCTCTAAGGTGCCACAGGACTTCTGTTTGTTTTTGCTATATACAGACTAACATAGCTAGCCATCTAAAACAGTATAGGCAACTAACACCAAGAGATGGTTTGGAACTGGGAACCCTAAGCAGAAGGGGAGTGCCTTTCTTCAGCTCAGCTTCAGAGATTATCTCTGAGAGAGGGGACAGTTAGCACACCCTGCTCCTAAATGGCACCTCCTTTGATAGCCAAATGGGGTATGTCTACAATGCACACTTTTGCAGCAGCATGTGTGTACCCTGGGCACATCCCTAGCAGAGGTATAAATAGCAGTGTAGACAGTGAGATGTCATCTTAAGAGAGTAAAGATGTCTGAACCCTGTGGGTATGTACCCTCCAGGCCCTCCATCTACATGACTGTTTTAAGCAGTGTTGTGTCCTTCTGCCAAAGCCTTTTCCTATCCTGACTGCTCCTCACGGCCTCCTACTCCTTGAATCTGTCATTGACGTATGTAGCTACATGTAGCAGTGTGGACACAGCCTGCTTTTTACTGTGGTATGTAGTTGTGCACATCCTGTGTGCAGTGAAGATGTATTCTCTGGCTAGCCCACGCCTCCTGGAGTGTTGGCTTTTGGCAGTTGTGTCCTGAGGCACCTATCTCTCTTTCCATTCATTGTATTGGGAAGCTAGGTACCTAACTGGGGCTGTAGCAATCCCAATGATTTTTTTATCTAGGCATCTAAATGTTAATGGTAACAACATCACCATGGCCAAGTTTCTTTGTGAATCTACCTCCTTTTGCCTGAGTAAAAACTATTAAGTGAATGAAAAGACTTGCTTTGATGTCAGTGGGGTTTAGATTAGGCCCTTAGTCTTGTGATCTAAACTCAGCACTAGTCTACACTGAGTTGTGTTTTCAGTGACAGTTGACTGGCATTTACGCGCTAGTCTACACTGAGTTGTGTTTTCATTGGCAGTCTACAGGTGTTTACGCAAGTCACCTAAAATGCCTTGTGTAAATGCCAGCGACTTTCTTAGCTGCCAGGACACTCTTGCTGTCAGCTTTCCCGTATGTCTCCTGGAAGCCAGGATTTATGGAGCCAACTTCTGGGAGCACAGCAGTAAGTTCAGACTCACTGCGAAGCACTCCCGGAACTCCGGACTGATGGCGGCAATTTTGCCGCTGTCAGTACAGACGTACTCTCAGATCTGAAGTAATGCAGATAAATATTTATTGAATTAGTTTATCCATCCGTTTAAAGGAACAGACTTTAACAGTTTAGTATGATTCATGTATATAGCATTAATGAGGGCATATGAATTTCTCCTTGTTACATAGTCCAGAGCTTGACTGTCTCCATTGTTTTCCAGTCTGGTTCACTGAAAAAATGCACTGTCATTTTCTGCTATTAAAATCCTGTCACAGGCACTACGGAAGATTTATTCCCATTAGTCTTCTATCTAAGAATTTCTCAGGAGGTTTGGTGAATGAGGCAAAGAGTGAGTTAGATCATTCACAAGCAGTGTGTAGTTTGCACGCAGTGAACTTATGTCTTTCTCTGGCTTTGAGTGTGTTGTTTGTTACCGGATCTCTTATTGCTGGATGATTGTTGGCCATGTCAAATGGGGAAAAAAGGCAATAGATAACCAGGCTTTCTAAACCCTTAATTAGAGGTCACTGTTATAGAGCACATTGAAAAGACCTTAAAACATAATTTTAAAATGAACAATTTTGAAATAATTCAGAGAGAAGAATGCCTAGCTTTGTGTGTAGGCTAGTTGGTTTTTACTCAGTTTCACGAACAATGAGGCTATAGATTATGGAATAATATTTTAATCTCATGCGTGGAAATTTGATCACATCTTCCATCTACGGAAATGGGAGTTAAGTAGATAGATCTCTGTGTCTCTCACTCAAAATTTTTCTGTGTGTCTAAGGCAGGGTTTGACAAAACCCAGGTGCCAGATTCCCCTGGTGACCAGAAATTGTACTGTCGTTGCTCATTGCACCAAGGTATTTCAGGGGTGGAATGCCTCCTGGTGCCTCTGGGGGGTGAGGGAGGAGGCCACTCAGGCTGTGATCATGTGTTTCAGTGGTGCTGTCCCCACTGCTGAAAGCACCTTGGACAGTGGTTTTTTTCCAAGAGAGTGCCTTAGTTTTCAAGCTGGCGCTTAGTGTCCTGTTACATTTGTCAAGCCTGGTCTTAGGCCACATCTGCATTAATGCTGCTCCACTGTAAAATCACTTTTATAATTGTTCTGTGTGTGAGAGAGAGCTCACTGGCTGATATAACAAAACCACCTCAGTGAGCAGCAGCACCTGTGTGGGTGGGAGAAGCTTTTTTGCCAACATAGTGCTGTGCACACTACCACTGATGCTGGCAAAACTGATGTCACTAGGGGGTGTGAAAAAATGTTTTCCTCGCAGAAGTAATAGTGTAAATATTGCCTAATGTATAACAACAACATAGGATGGTATTCTAGTTTACAATTATAATTTCAGTTGTTCTTTCATAAAACTTTGTGTGTGAAATCTTGACCCACTGAAACCCATGGAAATTTTGTTATTAACTTTGGTGAGGCCAAAACATCACACTGTGTGGTTAGATTTAGGGCCCAGTCCTTCATTTTATATAATCTCTGGAATTAGAACTATCTATGGGAAAATTCTAAATACATAGGAGCCTACAGCCCCCCAAAAGTTACCGCTTCTGTTTTCCTCCATACCTGTGCTGTTTAAAAAGCAAGATACCAAATGTAACTGGTTTGGAGAAAGGGTAGTTAAGGAGGGCTTTGAAGAGGTGGGACATAAGCACATCCCTGCACTGTGTCATTCTTGCCACACCAATCACCAGCCCCTGAGAAAGGTTGCAGTATGAGAGTCTGTGCATATTATAATGTATGTATGTAAGTTTTTAAACTTTCATGTATTTAGGAGTTTGGGGAGTTTAATAGTTTGAAATTTGGTGGGTTTCATTGGTAGCATTTGCTAAAGAATTATTGCATTTCTAACATTTGACAATCTAAAGAATTTTAAAACTAAAATGATAAACCCCAACCAACAAAAACAACCCCCCCACCCAAACCAAAAATCCACCACCACCAAAAAGAAGACATTATTTTAATAACTCTCTGCTGATTGATAGTTCAGCTACCAAGTTGGGAGCCAAAGCACCTCCTAAATCAAGTTCTGCCTCCATCAGTAGATGTAATGATTTTAGAGCCATGTGGGACCCCACCCCAGTAAAAGCAGGCTTAGAGTCCTCTTTCAAAGAATGGTGACCAACCACATAAATTTAAAAAAAAATAAGATTCACTCTTTGGGGGAACCTACAAAGGTCTGTTGCAACTACAGATACAAAGGTCTTGACAGGGGTCAAATCTAATGGATTAGTGGGAGTCCAAAATCTGCTTGTGCCATCTCAGTGATCTGGTAGATGTGATATGTCTGTCTTCATATATCATAAAAACATTATGAGTGGGATTTTCAGAAGCATTCCACCTAGGCCTAACTGTGTGCTCCAATTAGAGTCAGTAGTAAAACTCCCATTGAATTTAAAAAGAACAGAGATAGGATGAAGTAAAGTGCTTTGGAACATCCCACACTACACATCTCAGTTCATAGTTCCAATAGGGCTAATAGCATTAATATGGTTCTTTTGTTCTGGAGCAGCACTACTGTTTTGCCACCAAACACTCTGAGTGCAACTTTTTTTGTTCATGAGATGGGTATGTTGCAAAGGATGCATATACACTTCCCTTCAGGCACAGCTTTGGCACCCACATTTAACTGTGTTTGGTTATTTTAATTATTAAATATGTGTTTGATGTGTAGGGGACAAATAAATCACAGTATTTGCTAAAATTCTGATGCCCAGTCTAATGGCCTTTGAAGTCAATTAAAAGACTTCGTTTTACTTCAATGGGAGTGGCAATGTTCATGTATAATGTTCAGGAGATTTTTAAATAGAATTGTGTGAAACAGTGTTGCAAAAGAAATCCAAAGTAAGGCTCTGCATCTGTGCACATGGACCTTCTTTCAGCTTGAGTAGGAAGTCCACCTTGGAAAGAGGACACTATATCTCTTAATGTTTTTATTAATTTAGTTGCTACTTTTTTTCCAACACATGGGTGCTTCCCTCCGTCTTCCTTTCTTCCTCTCATTTTGTTATAAATTTCTTTTGAAAGAAAGGGTAATATGAAATAACTTGGATTAATATCAGATTGAATGCATTCTGAGCTCCCCCCCTCCCCCCCGGCAAGTTCTATAATGGCAGCATAATGGTGTTTTATGAATAATTTTGATGTAGCTCACGTGAATCGCATTTACTTTGCATATTTTACTTAACTCACTTGTCAGATGGTTGTGAGGAGGAGAGAGTTTTCTTTTTATTAGCAAGCACTAAAACAATGAAATGTTAATGGAAAAAGCAGACATATTCTTGGAACTAATTTTATGGTTTTCCTAGGTTTCCTTCAGCCTAGTGTATTTTGTCTGTCATGATAAAAGCCAAAATAGGAAGATCAATAGGACTGCATTTTGCTTGTCCAAAGGCATCCTGAAATATACTGACAAGATATATGTCTACACTGGAGCCTTAGATTGACTTAAGGAAGCTTAAGTTGACTGACAGACCCCAGTGGCCACACTGGGCTTTTGTTAAGTTGACTTCATAACACCAGCTCTTAAGGTCAACTTAAGCCAGTGTAGATTGGGAATAGCTCTTAAGTCAACTTGACTGGCCTCCAGGCATCCTCCCAGAGTTCCTGGCCACCAGGAAGGGTTGACCTAGCACCTGCCAGGGTGGATGCAGGCAGTTGACAGGAGTTTTCAGTGTGGCTGCTCTAAGTCAACTTAACAAACTTAACAAGGTTGACTTAAAGTCAATCTTGTTAAGTCAACTTAACAGAGCCTTCAGTGCCGACGTACCCAAGGAGTCTTGTGATACTTTTAAAGACTTAACAAATTTATTTATTGCATAAGTTTTCATGGGAGAAATCCCACTTCGGTTTGACCAAGTGGGATTTCTCACGTGAAAGGTCGTGTGATAAATGAATTCATTAGTCTTTAAAAGTATCATGAGACTCCTTGTTAGTTTTGCTGAACTAGACTGATACAGCTTTGGAACTTGAAATATACTAATTTTTCTTCACCTGCCAGTGCTGTCCTCTCTCTCATTACTGCTTCAAAAGCAACACATTTTGTTTATCATTTAACATGTTCTTTTTGTTTTTAATATGCAATAGACTTGTCCTTCAAAAACAAACATTGATAGGTTCATGACTTTAATTTTAAGAATTTTTATTGTACAAACTACCTGCCAAACTTTAAATGTATTTTTAAAAGAATGAAATTAAATACTAGTATTGTCTTACATACATAAATAAAAAATCATTATATCAATCCTCCAAAATAATCTTTTCAAAAGTACTTTGCTGGGTCCCCCCCCCATTGAAAATGAAATAACAGTTTTAGTTTCAATCAGTCCAGTTACTTTTCTTTTAAAATTGGTACCCTTGCAGACTAACAATGGATATCTAGTTTTATAGGTGGTGTAAATCAATGTCATTTTGTTGACTACAATAGGCCTACAGTGATTTACACCACCAGAAGTTCTGGCCCATTATTTTTTACTATCTGCCTTCTGTGTAAAATTATTCTTCTCTGCATCTCCAGCAAAATGCTTCTATTTTGGTGCTTCAGCATCTCTATGTGAAGAAGTAAACAGGAGGGGAGAGAAGTCAGAGAAATTTTGCTCTGGTCTCCACTGGTGCATTTGACATTCTTCAGGTCCTGAATCAAGGAAGAAAACCAATGAAGATTTTGAATAAAATGTTTTCTTTAAACTTAAGATGTAGAACATCTCTGCATTTGGAGAAACCGTGTTGTAGGCTGGAGGCTATGAACTGCTGGCTAGCTCTTCTATTGTTTGCGGAAGGCAAGTTGGCTAATAAGTTTGGGCCCTAGCTCAGCAAGTTTCTTAAGCATATGACTAACATTAAGCATGTGAATAATCCATTGTTTGAAGTTAAGCACCTATCTAGTGCCTTTGAGAACCCAGGACCTTGATGCTGGTGCTATGGCACTGAAATGATTATTCCTTTCTTTACTGTGGTCATCAGGGTAAATATTCTATCCATCTGTACTTCCAGTGATAAGAAAGTGACGTTAGTTGGAAAAAGCTGTGTGTAGTTTTTCTCCATGTGTATTCTCCTTGTTATTTCAGGATATGTTCTTTAACGTTTAACTGAGAACGGAAACTAAAGGAGACTTCTGATTTTACACTGATGATGTTTTACTCTATTCTCCCATTTTTCATCTCTCTGATTTCAAAGATCTGGTGATACTGAAACAACCCTTATGTTATATAAATTCCTGGCAGAGTGTCAGAGTGGCTGTTTTAAGTTCTCTGTACAAACACATGACAAAATAAAAAGATCTTTTCACAGTCCCCTGATAGTGAGTGACTCATTCATCCAGATGGGTGCAATATGGATTGTGTCTCAGAACTGAGGAATGGAATGTAAGAGTTTTGTGTCATTTGTAATGTGGTTGAAAAGCTCTTCCTATAAAACAGCAGGATTTTTTTTTCTTTTACATCCAAGGGGCCGCAGATCAGGTTCTAAGAATACTGTCTGTCTTAATAAAATGTCTGAATGCAAAATCTTTTTCTTACTCTTGCAAGTAGATCCACTGAAATCATTTCTGTTAACAAGCAGCTTAGTGTTTTGTGTATGGGGAAAAATAGCTGTCATTAAATTGCACCACTTTAAAGTGTTATAAATTCACAAAAGGAACAAGGACAAATCTTTTTCCTCATCTTTTCTTTACCTGCACTCCTCCTCCTGCTTTGTGCCACCTTTGTTTGGTGCAATGGGGAGAACTTGTTTTAAGATGATGCCATCTATCAAGAATTTTTGTTTTTTGTAACTGTGGTACAATCAGAGTGAGTACAAAGTTTTTTCACATGTGACTATTTTAGTGCAATCACCTTTGTTTTATCTCTATTTCCTGGAATGTGCTCATTGTCCCCTTTTCATACGAGTCAGCTCTAATTTCTTACACCCCATTTCACCCATTTGTGTGGAGATGGTTTTCGTTACACTGATCTTGTCCTACCTAAAAGGAACCTTCTAAGAGCTCTGTGTAAAAAGCTGCATTCAAGAAGCACAACAATTATTTTCAGTGGTCCAACAAAACCCAGGAATTACTAAATATGTTCTTGAAAAGCATCTATTGGCACTTTGGTTCAGATCTTCTAAGGTATCTGGGCACCTAATTTCCAGTTAAATTTGTGGAAATTGGTATCTAAATACCTTTGAGTGTCTAGGCTTTTATTGTGATGATAATTTACATATATTTCGGTCCAATTGCAGTTCTTATGGGTTTTTAAATGAGCACAGACTAACAGTGCATGCATTCTTGTCTTCGCTTAGCTCCTCTCAAGCTATAAGGGTGTTTGTGGTAAGTTTTACCCTTTAGCTGTTTTCCAATATGTTAACAGATTTTTCTCTGATCTAGGAGCTCAATCCTCATTTCCCAAGTCCTTTCCAAGCCTCATTTATCTTGAAACCTCCTCCTTCCCAGTTCAGATATCTGCTGCAAATTCATCTTGCCTTACACTCCAAACATGTTCAACTGCCCTGCAATTCTTCCAGTGGCCCTTACTCTAAATTATACAGGTTCCTCATCCTTGTCTTCAAGGTCTGCCACAATTTATGTCCTTTCTACCTTTCTGCTTTTTCCCCCCATTGTAAGGTATTTAGTTGGAAGGCTGCAGAGGTGTTTTTCACTTCTGTGCTGCACTCTAAACTTGTACCTCTGTTTCTGACCATAGTGTGTATGGTGCCAACCTCTTTCCAAAACCCATTTATTCACAGAGCCTTATAACCTATGATTGAGATTAAAACCAACAGGATTTGGATGTCATTGGTGGGGATCCAGACCACCTAGTTGTCTATATAGATCTCCATCTATCAATCAAAACATTTATTATTATGAACAAAATGCCTGCAGTTGCCTGGACGAATGCACTAGCTTGCCAAGTGGGCAGTCAATCCTACTGTCCCCTCCTTTGTTCTACCCAGAACTGGTAAGGGCAGGGTGGCATTTTCTCTTGTTAGGTTTGACTTACTTTTTAAATGTCTCAAAACCCTCACATCCATTTAGCTAGCCTTTCATATTCATAACCATTGACCACCTGTTATCATTCTTCTCTTCTCTTCCATTCCCTATTATTGGTTGTTGCATTAACTTTTTACCTCTTGTCTTAAATTAGAAGTAGAGGCTATTGTGTATGTGGGGTTAAATCCCCCAGACATAACTCAGGCTGTCCTCCTACTGAAATCAGTGGGATATGTGCCTCATTCAAGTTAAAGGCAGAGTAAGGATTGAAGCCACTGGCCCTAGCCTGTAATTAACATGTTAGATCAGGATGTGTTTTTCTTTGAAGTTGTTGCTTTTTAGAGTGTAAGTTTTCCCCTTTACTTTTTATGTGTATAAATCATTGGCTGAGGGAATTAACGTAGTTTAAAAGGTTTAGACAAATAGCAGCTGGTGTTGGTTCACAGTCTTCAATTGGTTCCAGACATCCCTGGTTTTGATAAGACTGCAAGGCAATCCCTGAAATTCCTTGCCCATGGATTTTGCTAATGCCATTAAACGTAACATCATGATTACCAGGGCTTTTGGAGTTGATTAGCTAACATCCTGCATGGCAGATAAACATGGCAATGTAATCATTTTTCCAGAAGATCCTTGCAGCTCTCTTCCCCTCCTCCATTTTAGTTTCTATTTATTTAAAATACAGTTTCGTAGAAATGCTGGAGTGGGTTTTTCAAAAGAACTTAGGTGTCCAAATTCCATGATTTCCTGAGTGCCCAGGAAAATCTCAGCTCTGTTTAAGTGTAGGATTTTCAAATGAATTCAAGCTAAGCTTAACTTTCTTCCCCTGAAAACTTATACGACTTCCCTGGGAACTTTCTTGGGCCACAGCTGAACTTTTTGAAAAATTCCATTTGAAGACTGTCTGCCCTGCAGCTGGGGAAGGGGTGTGTGTGTGTGAGGGCGGTGGCTGGTTGGTTCCCAGCAGATGTAGATTTACACATGTTAACTGTGCTCAAGGTGGTAGGCTAAAAACAGCAATGTTTTTGTGGCAGCTTGAGCTGATCACATGAGGACAACCCGGTCCAAGATCATAGGTATGCACTTGGGAAGGCTAGCTCAAACTACTCTCTGCGCCACTGCTGTTTCTGGACTCTAGCTTAAGCAAGGCTTATGCGCCACTTCTGCCTGAGATAGGAATGTCACTTTGCAGCGTCAGTGTGGACATACCTTAAGTGTAAAAACAGACCTGAGCCTTTCATTATTGGGGAAAGCTTACCCCACACTTTCGTTCTAAGTGGACATCAGTGTATTGAGGTGCAAGACTGTTGTAGAACTACCATGCTGCGTTATCACTGAGGAAGAGATAGATAAAAAAGCATCATATTAAGGGTGTCTTTGGAAAGAAATAAAGTGAAAGTAAAGGACAATCATAAAATAAATCTGGGGTAAATGTATGTGTGTGTGGAGGTGGGGGAAAGAGTTCTTTGGTAAGGATTTGTGCATAGGCTTACATGCCCATGTTAATAGTTGTTACTGGTGAGACTGGACTTGGTGTTTTCTTTATGTAAAGGGTATCTGCCTATTCTGTGAGTGCATTATGTGACCTAAAACCACATTTTTAAAAGAATAACATAAACATGTTCTGAGATGATATCTCACAAAAATCAGACTCCCTTTGGCTCTTTTATTAAAGACCCCTGCAAGTGGATAACTCTGATCTGCGTATGTGATGGTGCCAACTTTTACATTTGGGAATGTGTTTGAGGGGCAGGGTTGGAGAAGTGATAGTGGAGGAGCTCAAGTGACTCCGGAACATTTAGTGGTTCCTCCCTCAATTGGTCCAGCACCTACCACCACTGTTGCTCAGCTTTTTTTATGAGAAGGGGCCTGACTTATCCTAGCATCATTCCATTTTTTTTTTTCACCCCTGAAATTAACAGAGTTGAATTAGCATAAAACTAAATCCTTGCAGTGGTGAACTGATCCTTTTCTGTTGTTCATGGGAGATTTAAAAAAAAAATAAAAGGACCCCATTCTCCAGTGTCTAGCCCAGATAGTGGTCGCTCTTTTTGATGGTGCCTCTACAGAAGGGATAATTTTAATAGCAAGAAAAAACTTGAAAAAAAAAATTACATTACCATGAAAAAACGGTTATTTTCCTGTTCAATGAATCACAGGCATTAAGATAACTTTTGGCAAAAACAATATGGGGTATGCATCAAACATGCTGCAGCACAGCCCTCTTTTTCAGAATAATGTATTTGGAACCTCTGATGTCTCATGCCAGCTTGCAACTGGTGACTCAAGGCTTGTCTACCCTAAGTATTTTTGAAGCTCTAGTTCCCCCATGCATGTGTGCTGCACTATTGTAAAGCAGGGTTTACATCAGCTGGATTTACCTTGCTTTCAAACACCATTGGAAAAATTCAGTGATGGAGATAAAGCACTAGGAAATGCATAAGATATAAGGCAGCAGATTAGCAGGGTGGGGAAAAGCAGTGGCATAGCTCAAAGTGCTATTTGCGAGTTAAAGCAGAAATGAAAAACCTATTGCAAAAATTAGGATATTGCATGATTTGTCCAGAACGATCTGTTTTTATTATTTTAATGAATCATTTCCTTGGTTACATTGCTTGTGCTTGTGTCACTCATAAATACTAAGAAGGGGTGACTTGAAATGAAATCGAGTTGTGTAATAAAAAAAAATGGCTGTTTCAATATTTTCCTAATGTTGTACTTAGTTATCTACGTGCACCCTTGCTGAAGTGCATTTGGGAGAGCAGCATTCAGAAGAAGCCAGAAGAATTTAGGAGTGCAACAGATTAGAGAAGGAAGTCATTCATTTCTTTCTTTCTATCTTGTGACGTGACAAGGAAGTGGATCAGATTTCACGTTACGCTTCAAGACACAGCTGTTGGTCAAACGGTGCACCTAAGATTTTTATACCCATGTTATTAGTTTGTCCTGTTGTGGGCAATAAATGATCAAAAGATACTTGTCCAGACTGAATTTTTAATAAGTCTAGATTTCAGATGATAGCATTTTAAGTCTAGGCATGCCCCTGGGAGAATCCTATCACAGCACAGCTCTCCACTGTAGTGCTTCAGTGTAGGGCCGAGGCACTACCTACTTATATTGAAGTGAGGAATTCCCCTGTCGGTATAAATAATATGCCTCCCTGAGAGATGATTGCTAGGTCTGTGGAAGAATTCTTTTAGTGCTATCTGCATGGGGATTTTGGTTGGCTTAACTGGGTCATTCAGGGTGTGGATCTTTCACACCCGTGGCTAATATAGGTAAGTGGGATTTTTTCCCACGAAAGTTCATGAGAAAAATAAATATGTTAGTCTTAAAATGCCACACGACTCCTTGGGTTTTTTTGCTGGACTAGACTAACACGGCTATCCCTTTTGGAAATTAACGTAGTTTAAATTGACCTAATTTTGTAGTCTGAACCAGGACTCAGTGTACATGGCTAATTTACAAAAATTTTCTGTTCAGCCACGTAACATATATGTTTATAATGCACAGATAGAGGGCCTGATTCTACCTGCATTTACAGTTCTCTAAATCAAGGAATTTATACAAGTGTAAATGAGGGCAAAATTTGGACCACAGGTATTGTGTAAATGTTTATGCTTGTGCACTTACACACATGAATACTTATGTTCAGTATCCATTTCAGTTTTTGGATCTTCAGTTTGACATTTATTCATACAAATGCACTCTGTAGATGAACCTCTGTATATTTTCGAACTCCTCAGGTCAGGATTTGGGTGCCCAATTTACTTTAAAAATTGGACTCGTAGCATGTGTGTGTGCCCATGTGTAAATTTGTTTTATGTTGTGTTAAGCAAACACTCTTTGTTGCAGCAGGCACTATATTATAAATAAGGTATATTATGTATTTAATGTATATTTATAGCATGGTTGGTTATAGGGAATGATTTACCTGTTAATTGGTGTATAATCTGTAAATGCTGGTACTGCCATTTGCTGCCTGTTTTTTGGGTTTAGGGATGAGGTATTCAAAAGGAAGCACACTAAAAGATAAACAAAAGCTACCAACCCTTTTCTGTTTGAATGATTGAATTAGATCAGTCATGGAGCTTTGCTCTTAGGCAACCAAATGTGGAATCTAAGCTCAGAAAAATGTAGGAAACAAAATTAATCAATTTTTCTTGAAACTTCATGAACCACAAGGATTTGTTTTTGTGTAATGGCTTCTGTGGAAATCAGGCTATCCGTGATACATTCATCTTGTCAGTATATTCTTAAGACCACCAGCTTTGTTTTATTTCAGGCCATCTTTTGAGTTGTTTTAACACAATGTGACTGAATGTGTTTTGGCAGGGGAAAAACTAATCTAATCCATATCTCTCCAGATGAAAGTAATTTACTAGAAATTTGTGGAAGAGCTCACATTTTCAGTGAGACCAACAAAAACATTTTTCCTCTAATTGTCGCTCTTCATATCTAAACAGATCCAGCAATGGGAACAGAATCTAGAGAAATTTAACATGGACCTCTTCAGAACACGCTGCTATCTGGCAAGTCTGCAAGGTGGAGAGTTACCAAATCCTAAAAGCCTTCTGGCTGCCACCAGCCGTCCTTCAAAACTGGCGCTGGGGAGGCTGGGCATCTTCTCAGTCTCATCTTTTCATGCATTGGTGAGTGTCACTGCACTTTATATGACAGTGGTATAGAAGGTTATTTTAATCTTATCAGTAATGATTTATTTGTATGAAAGATAAAGCCAGAGAAACCCACTCTTTTACTTATATACACACACATACACATAGTGCCAAACTCACAGGCTGCCAGAGAAACCCTGTTAGTTTGTGGATTCTAAATGCTTAGGAATTATCTTGCCTAGAGACAGATTTTGAGACTTGAAGGCATTAGACTGTACTCTCTTTTGCCCCAATTTGGGGGACTCAGTAATATAAAGGCTGTTCACAGAGATGGGCTTGAAAATATAAACTCAGGACTCTGGAAATCGATGTTCCCTCTAATCTTTTGGACGCTGTGCATGCAAGCAATTTCTTCTGTGCAAATTTTCAGAATCGGTTTCCAAATTTGTGCACAACTCAGTGAATGTGACCAAATTTGTGAGCACATAGAAGAAAATGTCTATGATGCAAATAACATATAAACTTTATTTTGATATGGCAATGGAAATGATTTTATAAATTACAAAACCTCATTTGAAACATGCTACTTGAAACTGCCTTCTTAAAGGAGCATAAAAATATTAGCACTGTTGAATTTTTTTTGTGCATGCTTTTTGTTGTGTGCGTGGGTTTGACGACCTGCGTGTGCACACACAGTTTAGAGGGAGCATAGTTTGCCATGGTGTCCCCCCCCCTTAAATTCATAGGCCCACTTTTATATTAACTAAATCGGTTAAATTGGGAGGAGGGCTGGAGTCAGTATTTTTAAAGGGGATTAGTGACTTTTGGGCCTACCAATGTTGAGCTTCTCATCTTAAAAGAGCCTGAGGTCTCTTTACAGTGTCTCACATATAGCCCACTTTTGGGGGGTCACTATTGAAAACCACTAGTCACTTTTGAAAAATCTTGCCCTCAGTCTCCAAAGAATAATAGGCTAGATCCTCAGCTGGTGTATGCTTTCATAGCTTTCAACAGACCTACCAGAGTTTGCATCAGCTGAGAATCTGTCTCCATCTCTTTAACCCTTGCCAAAAATTCTAAAGGTGACCTCAGCGAGCAAAGTGCATCACAATGGAGTCGGGGTGAAAAAGAGTTTTGAAGGTCCACCTTGAAACATTAAGGCAAGCTCTGTTGCAGTCAAGAAATATATTTATCACTTGCACATCTGCACTCACTCTCCTGTACATGTGGCTTATGTTATCTGCTAATCCTGCAGTATGACAATATGATGTTTATCTTACCTACTTAAGACTTTTTTGAGTGCCTTCCTTCCCTGGGGAATTTAACAAGCTAAATCATGGCTAAGTATTTTTCCTCAGGATCTTTGTCATAAATTCTGTGGTTGGACTGACTTGGGGCTTTGCACTATCCTGTTGTGGGACAAAGGAATATTTTCTCAGTGTCTTCTTAACCTTGACTTTTTACATCACATTTCTTCATTACCACTTTGTATTAATAAAAACAGGAGCAGCAGTATAGATGGTTTGACCCACTTGTGACCATGTTAAGACAAACCTAAAGAAAGCTCATATGATGTCTCATACTAATTATTTTATAGTTTTCTTGCTGTTATATGAACAAGCTGTGAAGGCCTGTATGTATGTTTAATTAGATCTGCTCCAGGGATGAGGCTGCTCTCAGGAAAAGAACCCTGTCTCTGTCACAGAGGGTTCGAAGTAAGAAGGGCTTATTTTCCTCACTCAAAGGGCTAGACACTTTGGCAAGAAAAGGGAAAGAAAAACGACCTTCAGTAACTCAGGTAAGTGTCACTTTAATATCATTAAAATTTGTAAATGACATGACTTTAAAATTAAGTTCATATTGCTTTGTGTACATTGCTGAATAAGAGAGATTCTGATTTATAGGTGTAGCAAGCAGTGCCTGAGGTCGTTGAGAGACAAATGCAAGCTCTTTTGGGCAGGGACCATAGTGGCTGATGAAACTCTTCTGTTGTGAGGCTGAGTCAATCTGTTAGGCTCCACTCTCTGTTTGTGTGTGCATATGTGTATGCATGCTGGGGATGCAGGGAGTGTTACCTCTGTCATGGTCCATGAGTGGGGCTCCTAGCTGCAGCTGCACAACAAGTTAATGGTAATAAAGGTCACTCTGCAAGAGGAGGTGAAGATTCCTGCATCACTCTGGGGTGACCTTATATGGCAGACACACAAAGTAGGCCTGGTAGATCTTGAAGAGAGCTTGAAACAGTGCTTCAGCAAGAAAGAGAAGGATGTGATGAAGACATAGCTGGGACAGATTTCCTGCTGGTGTGAACCAGCACAGCTCCACTGACTTCAGTTTGCACCAGATGAGGATCTGGCAGCATTTTTCTGAGTTGTACAGGCAGTAAAGGGAAGGAGAAAGGGAGTTTCTCAGACAGAAGCTTTTGTTTAACTTGTCTGAAGGAAGGCAGACTTGTGTACACTTAGAGCATTACTCTTTTCAGTAACTTTCTGTGTGTCTGCCACTTCAGTATGACTTATTTTGCAAAACAAGCTCCATGGGTCATTCACCCACCCATATTAGCCTCCTGTTGTTCCCTCTGTCTTGCATTTTACATTTGTTAAACAAAAACCTGTGGTCACGTAGCATTTGAAAATTGGCTGCTGCTTATACCAATAATCATTTGCTTTCAGACTTTTTAAAACATGCCCATCCATATTCATGTCACAGTAGCCCCAGAGCTGTTGTAGTAGATTTAATATTGTACATTAGTGTGTCTGGGTTTTGTGGTCTGCCAATTCATGTTCTGAATGGGTAAATATTTATCTACATGACTGAGTCTCTTGCATAGTTACATATTTCAGCCCATCTATAAGATGCGTTTTCATGAAGAACATAGGTAACAATAAAAGACCAGATCATCCTCCTATTGGAAAAATCTTGGAAGGGGGATCTGAAGCAGGAAATCCCCTGGAAAAGAGCCTTCTATCAGAGGCTTGGTGTTTTCTCTCCTCATGTTGGTATGGCTGGGAGACTCAAGTCTGTCTGAGCCCCTGACTAATTATTTACATGGCTGGAGAAGGGACACTGTGCATTCCCTGCTTCTGGCCCCAGTTCAGCCGCTTTCTGCTTTCCCTCCCTACGCTGACTTGATATGACTTCCTTTCCATATGCCCCAGATGCTGTGGAAGGGCCTCCATAGAGTTCAGAAGGGGGGCTTGTGTCATCAAGGCAACTGTATTCCTCCTTTTGTGAGCAGAGGGTGCTGGGGTGGGATCTGGACATAGAGAGGAGGACCCCTCTCTGCTCAGATTTGTGAGTAACAGTCTGGGCAGAACGCTCCACTCATCATCTTTGTTGTAATGAATTAGCACCAAGGACTGGGCCAATTGTGATGTATGCCTGAGGATTTTTTTAATTTACTTCACTTCTTATTTGAAGTCCTACTGTAAAACCAAGGAAATGCAAACACTAAATATCGCATAGTAGGGCTCTGACTTATGTCCATAAAAGTAAAGAAAATAAGAATGATAGCTGAAATTTTGGCCCACTGACCTTGCAAGGGTGTCACACCACTGTGTAGCTAGCTAGTTAGCAAGCCTCTGCCTTCCTTCTGTGGCTAGTGAATCCAGTAGGAAAATTAGGACGAGCATGAAGGCATCACTGAGCCCTCTCTTTACACTGCTGTGATGGCTGGTCATCACATAGTGAGTTAAGAGGGTGTTAGACTTGTTTTCATTGATGTTATCCAAATCAAACTGAATTGAGTAGTTCAAAATACTTTAGCCAGAAGTCAGAGAGCATAACTCTTGAACCTTTTAAATATTTTTTTTTTTTTGTCTTCAGCCCAATTTTATTTTACGTTCTTAATTTAAAGTACATCCTGGGAAGATTTCTAATGGAAAATTGAATTAAGAGGATAGTATTTTGTTCCCACTTTATTTAGAAATCAATGAGATATGGAAACTGAATCCTGACAAGTAGGTGAGATGAAGATTCACTTTATCTCTGGTCTCTGAAGCAGTTACAAGTTTCTTTGATTTTTAAAGTGCAAATTGTTTCAAAATGTCATAAAAATAAGTAGTTTGGATTACGGCTCTGAGTGGGACATGGGAAAGCAAATTCATAAGTGTTGCTGTTCATTCATGTTTTTGATACCGTATCATGTGTGAAATATCAAGAGAAGAGAGTTTGGGATTATCTTGAATATTTTAAGACTTTTGTGCAGGGGAGTCCAACTTTTTTGGATGAGGGGCCACATGGCAATTCTTTCATCACTCGGGGGCTAGTGAGCAATTTTTTTTTTCCATTCCTAGCCCCACAAGGGCCACACAAGTGCGTGCAGTGGCTCCGGGGACCAGATAAGAGCCCTTGGCAGGCTGGATTCTAGCTGGCAGGGTGCAGGTTAGACAAGTCTGCTTTAGTGGGACTGACAAAAATATCAACCTTCCTAACAACAGAGTTAATGGTTGATATTACCCTACTTTGTTGATATCAGAAGTAGACTAAAAATTACATTTTGTTTATATAAGCTTTTTGGGAGGGATGATACTAATAGTGACCATGAATGAATTATGCAAGTCTGTCTAGATATGACAGTAATTGCCATAGCAGCTGAGAGTATGCATACTCATAAATGGCTTTTTTTAATCCTCCTTGCACCACACTCGTGAGTTATGAAATTTTATCCCCCATTTCACAAACTGAAACATTTAGCCTTAATTTCTCTTTGCCTCAGTTCTCCATATCTAAAGCAGGGGTAATAACTAGCTACTATAGCCTGGTATTGGAGCTATATGGCTTTTTTTTGTTTGTTTGTTTATTTTTACCCATCTTTCTGTAAAGATGGACTTCTCTTGCTACTATGAGTTCAACCTAATGTCTTTTAGAAAGCCACAACATTTATTTATTTCTGCAGATAATGGTAGCATGATTTGAAGAGATGGTATTTCACAAACTACCAGGATGGGAAACTGTTGGCCAGAGGGTTCATTTGCCACTTGGTGAGACTAGATAAATGCAATGTGTCATATGGATACAAGTACTATATAGAGATAGATGAAAGTAGAGAGAGAGTGGATGTGCTTATGGTCTTACAAGAAGAGTCTTGCTGCAGTAATAACTAGGGAGGAGACTTGGGTGTTGTCATAATTGTTTATATATAGTATTTTGGCTAAGAGAATATCAAAAGGCAACAAATTGCAAAAATCTATTTTCGGATTGGTTGCTTGATGGAATGGTATTTTGTCTTTCATCTTTGTGTACAGGAGGTTCAGCTGCATTGAAAACTAATAGTCTGTGTTACATGGCACTTGATTTGCTTACTTGATTATTTATCTTGCATTTGTTTTAATTTAGATTTTTGATTCAACTGGGGGAAACGGATTTGTTAGCGCACAGCAACTCCAAAAATCATCCAACTCTAGTGAGGTAAGATAAACCAATCTTTGTACTGCACCATAAACTTAAATTTCCAAAGAGATGTTGCGTAAGAATATGAAAAAAAACTACTTCAGAAACTTTGCTGAAGATCAGGAAGAGTGCACCTCTGTTAGTTGGCAGAATCACAATATGATTTATAATCTGTTACGGAAACCAGTCTGGCGTGGCTTTTTTAAAGATGTAGGGTAGACCTTTTCCTTATCAAAATCTTCCTATATCATCTTGATACTGATGGGTTTGGATGTACCAATCTGTAGAGAGACTGACTGTGTGCGTGCATGCGCAGTTTATTTAGGAGTATTTATTTCTTTTATAGTATAGCCTAGACCTAGCTGTTACTGGATGCTTGCCATTTGCCTTGGATTAATTTAACAGAACCTGGATATTTAAAAGATTAAGAAATTCTAATGTTATAGAGCCAGTATTTTCAGACAGAAAGAACCAAATGTATCTGGCTGCTGTATACCTGTGGAAGGGGATGTGGTTGCAGGCAGTAGACTACTCTCTCATGTGCAGTACCTGCGTAGTAGCCAGTTACTGTCACATTTCTCCTTAGTGCCTGTTGAGATGCAAGCTAGTCTAAAGGAGGAGAAAAGAGATAGGGTTGGCCCTGTCCTCTGCTCTGGCAGCCCAATTCCTCCTTTTCCTCTAGGCTGATGTTGCTCTGTACTGCTTCTAAAGTAGAGCAGTGCATGGGATAACTGCTGTAACTCAGTCCTTACTGATCTGATGTTTGATTGCATTTGCAGATGCATTGAGGATCTAAAATATACTGTAGAATCTGGATGCATCAGGGTCACTGAGACAACTTTCCATCTCCTGCCTTTCCTTTGACTTGTGCAAATACAGTGGAGACCCGTTAACAAGCGACCGGTTAGCATGTGGATCTGGTTAACGCACACTCCGGTCACGTCCCCCAAAGCCAGCAAGTTAACACGCAGGACTCAGTAACACGCACTGCCTACAAGTAGAAGTTGGCTGGGGCAGGAAACACGTGGAGTGAGCCTTAGTGGTGCTGCCTTTTTCTTTTCATGAGCCTTGGACACAGTCTTAGGGTTGACAGGGAGCAGTGGGGATCCGGATGCATCCCCAGCTGCTTCTGGACGAGCTGGGAAGCTTCCGCTGTGGGGACCATCTGGATCCGCTCCCCCCCACCCCCCACAGCTTGCTGGTGCAGTGGAAGCTCCTCTGCTTGTCTAGCGGCAGATGGGGATGGATCCAGATCCTTGCAGCCTGCCAGTGGTGGCAGAAGCTTTGTGCCATCGCTGGCAGGCCGGTGGAATCTGGATCCGTCCCCAGCTGCCGCGGGACAAACGGAGGAGCTTCCGCCGCACTGGCAAGCCATGGGGGGTGGGGGGGTAGGGAGCAGATCCAGATGGCCCCCACAGTGGAAGCTTCCCAGCTTGTCCAGAAGCAGCTGGGGATGCATTCAGATCCCCGCTGCTCCCTGCCAGCCCGAAGACTGTGTCTTCATGCTGGCTAGGGTCCCTGGCTGCTGGCTCCGCACTGATTTGTGCGCTGGTGAGCACTTTTTGCTGCACGCACATGCGCAGAGCTTAGGGGGAACATTGGTCCCATTTACACGTGGTCCGGTTAACATGCAGTCCCCGGGGCTTGTCCCCCGATGGCCGCGCGTTAACGGGTCCCCACTGTATTCCCCTCTAATTAAGATTTTTCACATTTTAGTTTTGTTGATTGCTTGTTTCTTTGATCTTGTATTTCTAATTGTCATCTGTTGAAAACAGACATTTTTACAAAATGTTAGATCTGCTCCATCATATTTCTACCTTCTCATGCATTTGTGTGCATAAAATCACTGGCAATAAAGTACTCTTGTTCTTTCAAGCTCAGGCCTTTGCTTGTTATAGGGACAAAGCAAGTGACTGCCAAATGTCTCTCCTCCTGCTGTGCCTGGAAAGGAAGATCTCATTTGGCTTAAAAGAGAGAGAGGGCAAGACCAGCCTTTGATAAGTAAACTAGGTTGATCAAGGCCTTGGAACATGGCACAAACTGATTTCTTTTGGCTGAGTGGATCTATTAAAATGCGATCCAGAGAAAAAAAGAGGAAATTTTGTTATTTTGGTTGGTTGGTTGGTTTGTTTTTTTTCTTTTTGTTTTTGTGGTTTTTTGATGTGCAGAGCAGCTAGAGTAACCCATCCCCACCCCTCAGCCCTGGGCTTTTTAGTCCAGAAAGAAGAATCTGTTTTCATACAAATGTCTTTTTGTGTGAGCAGGATTTAGGACCAAACCAACTGGCAGAACTGAGACAAATTTGTCAGCAGATTGCTATAACGACAGCACAAGCAACACCTGTCTTGCCTAGTGGAGCACATCCGAGGCAGCCCTTCTGAGGGATTGCAATATTAAGAACCAGGATTTAGGGCCTCGTTTTTCATCAGGGCTTAGTTTGGTTTCTTTCAGGGTCCCTTTGGACTAAAACTGCTAGTTGGTTCTCTCTCCTTGTCCATCTCTATCATATTCCCTTGACCAGATTATTCCCTAATGTAATTTTAAATTTTAAACAGCTGAGAAGAAATGATGCCACAGAACTATGCCCCTTGGATTGAATTTGTCTACCTACTATTAGATGAAATCTGCATTTAAAATGAGCAGTTGCTCTTAGAAATGATGATCTATAATGAAAAACTGTAATGCAGCTCTTGAGGCTAGATATCCTGTGAGACTTGGGAGAGGTTTATTATATCACATGGCTTACTGTGCTGTAATTTCCAGTTATTATGAGCTGTATGGTTTACTTCCCTATTGTGAGTATTCATTTCGTGGCCGGATAATAAAGAAATATAAATACAGATTTCCTTTAGAATTATGCAAAACTGATACCACTCTGACAGAATTTTCCCAATGACAGTACCGAACCTTACAGTGGTCTTGTGCATATGGAAATCATCTGTGACTTATGTGTTCTTTTTTGGGAAAAAAAAAAAAACATCAATAGAGAAAACTGTGTTCTTTCAGCTGTTTAATTCCTGTTATTTGCTGAAGACTCTGGAAAGAGAGGGAAGAGTTATAGAAAGTCATCCCTCTCTTTTCATACGGCAACATACATGCATTGTATAGGATTTCCAGACCAAATCCTCCACCATGGAGAACTCGAGTTCCCTCTGAATTATACCATTGAATGTTTTATGACAGTTGCTTCATTCCCCTCATCCCACAGAACTGGTTGTAATAAATCTGTAGAAACCAGATACAAGAGGGTTCTGGCCTCTAAACCTACAGGTCTGAGATCCCCTAGATCAGGGGTCTCAAACATGCAGCCCCTAAAGCTATTTCGTGCAGCCCACAATGGCATTATTGTTACTAATATATGCAATATTGTTGTATGAAAAGGTTTCACTGGTGTGGCACTCAGGCTAACGTACTAGTCCTCATGCAGCCCTCGTGGTGATTTGAGTTTGAGACCCCTGCCCTGCTATTGTGCTTGTGAACAGCCTCCTCGTTCTTTCAGGTCTCCATGGTAGCATGTCTCCTGAAAGAATAAGGCTGCAGTGGTTTTGATACCAGCCACTGATGGTAGTCCCTCGTGGCCCGCTTAAGCCTGGGAATTCATTCTGTCACGGGCCAACTGAATAAGATAAAATTGACCCAGCAGTTTCTCATACAGGTACAGTACTCTCACAGGACTGGGAGCGGAGACAAGTCAGACACGCCTGCCACATCTTTATACCAGTGCCCAACACCTCTAAACAGGAAGAACCTGAAACAAGCTGAGCATCCATGGAAGGGTTTTGGGGAGCTTACAGGAAAGGAGGCAATATAATCTATGGCCTTTCTTTGCCTTTATATGCTGCATTCACCATAACTGGGTCTTTTCCATTCTCAGTAACCAAGGGATAACAAATCTAGCCCTATTATCTGCTAAATATGTGAAACTGGAACATTCATTTCTAGGTGTATTAAGGGGTTAAAATACGGCCTATGCATTTTTTAAGGCCCCAGCATTTTGATAAATCATATAATGACTAATAAGTGATTCATCATAACTCAAAATAGTTAAGGCTGGAATCAACCCAGTTTCATTAGCGAATTTCAAGTTAAAAGAAAAAACAAAAAAAAAAAAAAACCCAAACAAACAAAAACAGAATCAAAACCTTTCATAAGAGGCTTCCTGATGAGTGCAGTGAAGTACAAATAGTGAAGTGTTCTGTGCAGCTTTTTCTGAGGTGTTTCTTATGAAGATGGTGGCAATAAACAGAGAAAGAAGGGGAAATTTTGAAGTATACTACCTCTTCTCAAGGAACACTGTGGCGTAGTGTATGACAGTCTAAAAGTCCTGGCACATGTTGTTGGAAAACTGGATGGGTTGTTACAGTTTTATGTGGCAAGGAATGAATGAAGTATTGTAGTGTTAGTCACTGCAGGCATCACAGAAAAAAAAAAAACTTATAATGTCAGAGTTTCTGAGATGGAAAATGTGGGTGAAGCAACAGAATCTTGACCACAGCTAAGGAATATATTTGTAGCTCAAAAAAGAAAGACGTTCATTAACCCCCAAGTAATGCTTATGTTGGGTCATCAGTACATGTGATAAACAGATTATTTTGGATTCCTAGCAGTTTATGTTGGTGTAAAAAACACTCTGAATCCTCTAATTAAGAGATTGTGGTGGAGGGCGGGGTAGATGCCTTGAAATAATGCTTTCCCCACCTTACTTCTCTGTTTGAATTTTCTTCACCAGTGACTGTAGTGCGATTGATTTATAATGGACAGACTGAAGGGCTGCTGCTGATTTTTCCCTTCAGTAATTGCTAGCAGCATCTTCTGAGCTGCCAGATGGGGTGCTGTACTTTTCTCCAGAACGCACACTGAGAATTAGCAGTTTGACACATGATATCACGACTCTTAATCTTTTCAAGATGTCTTTCTTGCTTTTCTTTCTCCTCATGAGTACAGTTGCAAAAGCTCTTAGTTAATTCCTAGTTTTTTGGCTTCTCAGCACTTTCTGATTTGAGAATTGTTCTATGGGCATTATCATCCTGTAATACAGCAACTGTTCCATAGGAATTGCAGTATGATAGTCAATGGGGTTGAACTTCAGCAGTTATAAATTGCCATAGCACCAGTAAAGCTAGGTCTGTTGACACCCATGGAAGTTCTTCCCTTAGTATTGTTTTTGTAGCTGGTAGTTTGCCACTAGGAAGCTACGATTTCTTCTTCAAGCACTTACTCAGGTTCATTCCTAATTAGATGTGTTCGTGTGCCTCATGCACAAGTGCTGGAGGGTTTTTTCTCCTAGTGATATCTATGGGATCAGCTCTGTTGCCCTCTGTAGAGGCCAGGGCTGGATTATCAAAGGGGCCTTAGGGGCTTAAGCCCTGGCCCCCAGCTGGAAGGGGGGCCCTGGGCTCCAGCCCCCTAAAACCTCTGGGATGATTTCTCTCCCCCCCCCCCCTTGACTCAGCGCCAGACCAGAGGGGTGGCACTGGCTCTGTGCTTTGCCCTGCCTCTGGGCCAGCTGGCCAACTCCCAGAGGCAGTGCAGGCCAGTTTGCCTGTTTGCTCCCTGGGAGGAGGTGGGTTGGGGGTGCAGCTAGGGCTGGCTGGTGTGTATTGGGCCCTCCACTGCTGCCTTCCAGGGCCTACCATGTGCCAGCCCAACCCCACCCTTTGGGGGCAGACTGGCAGAGTGGGGTGGGAATGGAAGCATCCTATGGTCCCAGGCATGCCCCCTGCAGCGCCAGGGTGGTGGGGGCTAGCCTGTGTGGCTTAGGTGGGAGCAGCCTGGGGCCCCAAGGCTGGTTAATCTGGCCCTGGTATAGGCATACGTATGAGCTAGTATATAGAGTGCTGCCAGGCCCCCTCTCTCTCTGTTGCTTTTTACCACCAGTGACCATGCTGGAACATTCTCTGCTACTGCAAGCTCTTTCAGCCTAGTGGCTTGTCATTCCTAGTGTAGCGTTAGTATGTAGATAGTTTTTGGTTAGAGTTTGCCCAGAGACAGGGTATGCCCCAGTCTCCAGTTTTAAACCCTGTGCTTTATGTAAGAAGCCTATGCCAGTTAATGACCTACCCTAAAGCTGCTTGAAGTGCTTGGGAGAGACTCATGTGCAGAATTTGTAAAAGCCTCAGACCAGACCCTGTAGCAAGAGGGATTGGGACTTTACATTAAGGGAACTTTTAATGGAGTCAGCACTTAGACTGGCATTAGAACTAGGCTGGTTGGGCTCAACACCAGGTATGCTAGCTTCAGTGTGGAGTGCCCCTGTGGCACTGTCATCTTCTTGGCATAGATTATTATTCCCCATTGCTAAAGGAGACTGAAGAAGGTGTAATCAAACGCTGGTACCAAAGAGAGATGATATAAGGGCACAGGGGACAAAGTGAGATGGATTCCAGACTGTCCTCGCCCATTTGAGTCTTGAGCCTGGTCCAAGACCTGCCACTGACTCCAGGAAGCAGTAAGGGCCATTGGCACATGGCAGTGTCCTTTGTGCTGGAGGAATTCAAGGTGGTGAAAGACCACATAGAATCCTGTACCTCTGACACCTTGCTAAAGGAAGCCCACATACTAGGGTGAAGCATCAGGCCCTTCAGGGGAAAGCTCATAATACGACTGTTGCAGCATTCCCTGATGCTAAGATGCTAATGTCTGATTCCTCAGAGGTCACTGGACCCTTGGCACCAATCCTGAGAGCTGCACCTGTGGCAGAAGCTCAACCACCCCTGGTCTCCAGTCCCAGACCTTAGAGCAATAGCACCAGTCCCTGCAAAGCCACTGGACCCCTGAGTCCTTTGACACTAGTCTCTACATTCCCAGTGCAGGTCTCTGACATCCCAGCCCATATAGGAAGGCTAGGAACGAGAGCAGGTTGCAGGATGTGAGACACCCAGGTTCCTGGTTCAGCAGCCTGGCGTTGGAGCATTCACACTTCCATTTTGGTGGAGAAGGGTAATCAGCCTTGGCACTTCTAGGGGCAGCGTGGATTCTGAAGAAGAGAAGGTGACCCAGCCCAGAGGGTGGTTTGCTGCCATAGCTGTGGGCTTCCCCATGGCACCCCAGCAGGGATCTGGCTAAGAGGACAGTGGCCTGTGTCATGGCAGGATTGGAATCTGTGGAGATTTCCTTTGGCCGTGGGTTCCCAGAGACAGGCACTTTCTAGGGTCTGAGTACCACAGTCATCAATGGCTATTTGCCCAGTACTAGACCTGGATGTGGAGTTGGACCAGGAAGAGGTTTCTGTGGTGGACCCTGAAGAGGCAACTGAATCAAGGAAAGAGGACCCTGATTTTCTGCCTCTACTAGTCTCCTCTTCTTTCTCACCTGATGCAGCTGTGGCAGGGCCCTCCACTGGAGTCTCAGTTGATGACTTCAGGACTCACCAGGAGCAGCTCAATTGAGTGGTGTTGAATCTGGGTCTCAAGGTGAAGGAACTAAAAGAAACTGCAGATTACGTCTTTGGCATCCTGGCAGCGGCAGCTCCCTCCAAGATCATCCTCCCTGTCCATAAAGGCATGGTAAAACTAGCAAAGGTCCTGTAGCAGACCCCAGCCTCCCTGCCTCCTACATGTAAATGTGCAGTAAAGAAATACTGTGCATCATGAAATGATTTGAATAGCTTCACACCCATTCCTCCTTGTGATCATTGGTGACAACAGCAGCAGATAAAAGGGATAGTCAGGGGCAGGCAAGTTTAACACTAAAACGCCAGGAAGCTAAAAAGCTGGACCTTCTTGGATGACAAGTTTGTTCTGTGGCAAGCCTTAAATTACATACATCTAACCAACAAGCCTCGTTAGGTAGATCTGAACTTAACATCTGGTAGTTGTTGGGGAAAAGTTTTAGACTCCCTACCTTAACTCAAAACAGGAGTTCAAGGCCCTTGTGGAGGAAGGGAAGATGGTAGCCAGGGCCTTCCTTCAGGTAACCTTAAACATAGCTGATTCAGCAACTAGAACCATGGTGTCAGTATGGAGGGCATTGTGGCTTCAATTGTCTGGCCTTTTATCAGAGGTCAAAGCCTACACATGACCTTCCCTTTGATGATGTAGCCCTGTTCATGTACTAGATGGACTCCAGACTAGAGCCCTGCAGATCCATGAGTTTCTGTTTCATATTCACAGGTATCTGCATCTGTGGATGTGGAGGCAGCTATCTGCAGATCCATTGCTGTTAATTGGAGCTTGAATGTGGTTTCTGTTTTTAACTGCCCGGGGTGCAATAGCTGCAGCTGCTGCTGGCATTGCAATGCAGCTGACTGGCTAGTACTGCCCACAGTTTTCTCCTCTGACTCTTAGAGCCTAGCTGCAGTGGCCAGTACCCACGCTCCACCAATTGGTTGATGATGGACAGCTAACTCCACTCCACCCCTTCCCCCCCCCCCCCACTGTGAGTCACCAAGTCAAATGAATGGCAACTGCCACTGAACAGCCCAGAAGAGAGCGGGTAAAAGCTGTTCCATTCAGAGCTAGGGGAGACTCTGCATTGCATCGGGAGCTGCTAGCAACTCCCTCCACCCCCCCAACTCTCCCTGGCCAGTAGAACAGGAAGTTCAGTCAGTTCTGTTCCCTCTAAGGGCTTGAAAATTACTAGATATCTGATGCCTTTCTTCTGATATGGTAGGGCAGTCTCGTGTATGCCTTCTCACCAGTTCCATTGACGTACAGGGTCCTTGTAAAGATCAGGAGAAACAAGATGAAGGCCATCCAGATAGCCATGGGACCAACTTGACCTGTCCATAGCCTATCCTTGGACACTCCTATTAAGACCAGACCTCTCTCAGGACCATGGCATGCTGCTTGATCCAGACCTGGACTCTGCACCTGTTGACGTGGATGTTCCATGGCTAAACCTGGAAGACTAGTTCTGCTCTGCATAGGTCCAGCAGATGCTGTTGGAAAGCAGGAAATTGTCCAATAGGACATCTTACCTAGCCAAGTGGAAACACTTAACTTACTGGGCAGCCCTTCATTATCTCCCCTTCAAAATTACTGATGCAAGCTATCTTGGACTACCTGCTCTATCTGAACCAAGAAGGTTTGGCTTCATCATCAGTTAAAATACACTGAATGGCCAAGTTGGCTTTTCATCCCCCTGTGCAGGAAAGAATGGGCTTCTTGGATGAGTAGGCCAGGAAAGGCTTTTTTTGCTAGTGTGGGACCCAGTTTTTCAGTGGCACCATAACGTGGTCATATCCAGGCTCACTGGACTACCCCTTTAAGCCCTAGTGGCCTGCTCCCTTCTGCATCTGTCCTGGAAGATTGCATTCTTGATGGAGATTATGCCAGCAAAATTAGTCTTGAGATCAGCGCCTAGAACTCTGAATACCCTTACACAGTTTTTTTTTTTTTTACAAAGAAAATGTCCAACTTGGACCATACCTGACTTTCTTGCCAAAAGTGATATCTCTGTTCTATATCAACCATACTATTCTTCTACAAGGCTTCTTTCTGAAGCCCCACAAATCCAGCTAGGAGAGGTGTCCTCAACATGAGGAGAGTTCTGGCATTCTATGCTTATGGTACTATACCCTTCTGTAGATCCACGCAACTCTTTGTTGCATTTGCCTAAGAAGGATGAAACGGCTGCCAATGTCATTCAGTGAATTTCATTTTGTACTGTGGCTTGCATCTAGGCCTGTTAAGAAGAGGTTGGATTGTGCCTCTGGTGTCTTGGACAGTCCATGTGACAAGGGCATAGGTGTCCTCAACAGCCTTTTGGCCAGGGTCCCCATATAAGAGACCTGTAGGGCTGCTATCTAATCTTTGGTACATTCCTTCATGGCCCATTACATAGCAGGTTTAGGACAAAGCTAGCTTTGTCAGAGTATTGTTACATTCAGCATGCCCAAGTACTCCTACCCACTTCCAGGGACACTGCCAGTAAGTCACCTAACTGGGAATGGACATTAGCAAGTACTTGAAGAAAGAATAGTTACTGACCTTCATAACTTTTCTTTCCTGAGATGTGTTCCTCATGTCCATTCTACAAATCACTCTCGTTTCCACTCCATCACAGTTCCAGAAAGAAGGAATGGCGGAGGGTGGGCAAAAGTACCCTAGGTACTGGCACACGCATGTGTTGCTACAGATGGCACTAGAACTGGCCCAATAGAGGCCACTAGGGGAAATATTTTTGGTACCAGTGCATGTGGCTCACACGTGCCTAATCAGGAATGGAGATGAGCAAGAACTCAGAGTACAACAGCTACAAGGTAAGTAATTGTTCTTTTTGAAAGGTGTCAGTTCAGATCAGTTACTGTATGTCTTCCAAAAACGTCTGTTAAAAATCTTCCTCTTTAGAAAATAATTCCTGCCTATGCTTCTGATCTGGCTACTATTTGCATTTATGGGTAGTGTGGTAAATACAGTGATGTGGGTATTCAGTTGCTATGGTTGTCATGCATGTCAATCATAACAATGAGGTGGTTGTTTGTTGAGTGTGGCTATTATGTTTGGTTCTGTGCCAGCAGAGGGGAGACCTCTCCTATGGCAGTTTCGCTCTAAGGCAGGGGTACTCAAACTTTTTGCGAGCCGGACATTCAGCCTTCCACCATTCATCGGGGTCCCTATCCCGAGCCAGGGGGTGTGGCCTTCTGGCTGGGGGCGGGGCCTACCCTGCGGGGGCGGGGGTGGGGCCTGTGCCCCAGGTCCCTCCCCACTCCAGCGACGCCCCTGCTGTCGCAGTCCACCAGAAAGGTCTTTTGCGGTCCAGATTGTGGACTGCGGGCCGCCGTTTGAGTACCCCTGCCCTAGGGTCTCTACCATCTTTACTTTTCAGGAACACTACCCAACGCACTCACCCACACAGTATGCCCCACACACCGTGACCCCTCCCAGTCATCAGTAATACCCAGTATACCCCCACCCCCTCCAGGAACTGTCACTTGACACCGTCCGCAACAGATACCATCATACTGTGTGTCTCATCCATACTCTCTCCAAGCACTTTAGCCACACCACACAAACGTATCACAATACAATTAATGCCACTCCCAACACCCAATAACAAGCCAAACCAACAAGGAGTCCTGTGGCGTTTTTAAAGCCTAACAAATTTATCTATCTTGTGAGCTTTCATGGGAGAAAAATCAAACTTTATCAGATGCTTTGAAGATGGGGGAACTTACAGAATGGGAGAAAAATAAATGCAAGGAAGTGTAAGTCATAGGATCAGGTCAGACTGTTACAGCAAATCAATGCACTAATTTAGATTCAAACACTGGGGAATAGGACTCCTTGTTTCTTTTGCTTAACTAGAGTACTATGGCTACCCCCTCTGGAACTTAATCATAAGCCAGTAACTCTCAACGACATAGGACAACTCCCATGCTGAGATTCATCCTGCTCCCCCAACCCAGATCCTGTACCTTGAACCTCCCCTTTCACCCAGCCCTGAGACCATCAATATGCAGACTGCTGGCCAAATCGAGACCACCAGGTGCTTTTGAACAGACCCCAACCTCTTTTTATCTCTTTACTTTTTTTGGATTGCTTTCTCTTGAATTTGGACCTTCGCCTACCTTGACCAAGAAATTTGAAATTTGTAAAAACAAACAAAAAAAACAAACAAAAAAAAAGACTACCCCAGCTGCCAGCTGTCATCCCTGATGTCCTCTTGCCCCAGTCCATATCCTTTTCCTCACCTCATCTCTCCACAACCCTGTTCCCCACAATCCATCATCTTCTCCCTCTTCACTCCATCTCTGCCACCCACGATACGGGACCATCTCCCGACACCCCATCACCCTCTAGCTCCCACCCCAGCACCTCGTGACCCATTACACCCTGCACCCCACCTCTGCCAACATCCACCCCTGCACCCCATTTCCCCAACAACTGCCCCACCACCCACCCCAGCACCCCTTGACCCCGAGCATTGCAGCTCTTCAACACTCAGACCCTGCCCCCAGCGTGGGGCAGGGGCAGGGCAGCCCCCAGGCGGGCTGGGCTGGGGCTCACCCGGGCCGGCTAGTGCGGGTACCCCTTCATCTTGGTGAAGACCAGGTCTCCGGGCTTGAAGCTGTGTGGCATGGCGGGCCAGGCCAGGCTGCACCATGCTGCGCCGTGGCCTCCTCCTGGCCCTATCCCAAGCCAGGGGGCGTGGCCTTCTTGCTGGGGGTGGGGCCTGCCCTCTGGGGGTGGGGGCAGGGGCGGGGCCCGTGCCCCGGGTCCCTCCCCGCCCCAGCGATGCCCCCTGCTGTTGCGGTCCACGGGAAAGGTCTTTGCGGTCCGCATTGTGGACCGTGGGCCGCCGTTTGAGTACCCCTGCTCTAAGGGCTCCATTGTGGCTTCTAATCGCAGCCCTGCACTGGGCCTCTGGAACTGCACAGCCCCTGCAGGTGCTCCAAGAAGAATTGCATTTCCCAGGGTTTCCCAGTATACAGAAGGCATGTACACATTCTCACCCTTCTCCTGCATAGATGTCCGGCTTTGCTGTCTGTTGGGGAGTGGATGGATCCATGCCCTCCTCTTAATTTCCCTGTTCTGCTTTGATACTCGCCTTGGAGCTTATCCTGTACTCAGGGTTGTGGAAGCTGTTTGTGATTGGATACCTTTCTTTGTGCTCCCTCACAAATCCCCTCTATTGTTTACGTGTGCAGAGGCCAGTCACAATCTGACTCAGAAGTCTGACCTCTAATACACTGGTTGATGGTCTAGCTTCAACATATTATAGCTGTAGTTTTTCTTGTACATTGATGGATTACTTTTGAAGTGTCAAAAGTAAATTGCAGCACAGAAGAAAGTGCAAAGATGAGCAAGCTAGGAAGGGGATATGTATGAATTTATACAAAATGGCTTTGTGTCATGTGTTATCTTCCCATTAAAGTTGGTTGTGATTTTCCAGAGGCATTTCATGTTTAAGGTTGGATTTCATGTTTAAGGTTGGATTGAACTTCAGTGTGAGCCTAAGTAGTGAAAGATTAAGTGCTCTAACACACAGTATAATTTTAAACTGTAAGCATGTATAGCAAGAATATTTTTGTGCCTTTGCTGTGTTGTCTTACTGATGTTTCTTGCTCCATAGTGCCCTCTGATGGAAGATTCCTAGATTATCCCCTTTTTTCATTATGTTCTATTCAAAGTCTTTGATAAAACATGGTACTAATTGTTTCATCTTAGTTAAGGCTGCTTCTGTTTGTTTACATAGGTCTAATTGTTTAATCCTGTTTAAGATGTTTTTCCCACTTGTTCACATATATATGTGATCTTACCACTTTAGATGTGAAATCAAACGAGTAATATGAGATACGTGAGTTTGAAATAGCGCCATTTATGTGCACTAGAGATAATGTAATCCATTCTCTAGAAAAGATCTGGACTGATGTCAGTGATATTATCTGAGAACCAATAATGTAATTTCTTCTTGTATGGCAGGGAAGACTTTGTTTGATGCTTTGCTAAACATGCACAGTCCATACCAGTAGCAAAGCTCTGCTATAATATATTATTGATATTGCCATGTCTTCACATGCTTTCAATTTCCTTCTTATTTTCAACAGCAAGTTGAAGAATTTTTGAATGTCTACTGCTCCGCAGCAGAAAGCGGCCAGAAAGAGAGCACTTGGGAAATTCCAACATATGTTCACTTCTGTGACAGGCCAGGAGTTACGCTAACCCTCAAGCCAGAACACAGAGTGGAAGATGTCTTGTCTTTGGCATGCCAGGTATAGCATTCTCACACCTGAATACAGTTTGTGGTCTTTAAAAGGCCACTACTTACACAAGCGTGTTAATTATTCTGATGGTAAACCAGAGTGAGCCCAGTTTCTCAGCCTCTGAGTCCCAGTGAGTGTCACAGTCCTTTAGAAGTTCCTCCTTTACTTCTGCCTCCATTGCTCCAGCAGTTCTGTTTAAGGTTCAGTGGGGCCAAACCAGCAGTGCCATGGGGAGCCTTTCAGGCAGTGGCATGGACATCCTTTGATGCCTACCTGGCATGCAGCCAAGAATCTTGAAAGTGCAGCAAGAGCCATGCCTGTTCATCTGCCCATGAAAACTCCTGATGTACATCCAGTCTCCCCTGTTTCACTGAGTCATTACAATGAATGGGATTGTTGCATGGAAATTAGCTGTGGAAGAAGAATGATACTCGGTTCAGTTACTGGTGATGTCACAATAGCCCTCTTAAGGAGATACTTACTGTTCATTTGTGTTCATTTTGTAGCTTTTATAGACATAACAGTTAGAGACCATAATACTTAATAACCTAGCTTAGTTAAAACCTAATTTCTTCAATAGAGCCTCTGTGTAAAGATTCTTTTAAACTGCATGGAAAGTGTGAAGAGTTTGCATTATTCCATTGATAAGATTTGGGACATAGAAAAGACTGATACAGAAGTTAAGTACCAAGTCCTTTAATAAATTACTTAATAAATTAGCTAATAGATTTACTTACACATTCTCAAAAAAATTCAGCCTGTTCTCAGAGTAGATGCTATAAGTTTTGGGGAGGATACACTATAGTTTTCATGCAAAAGAAAGACGTTGTATCACTGGCTACAGGGCAAAATAGAGTTTAACTTTACTTATGGAGCCATAACCAGAACCTTCACAACACTATAGGTGAATTAGCCCATTTTCAAACTATAATGGAACAATACAAGTTTGGGGAAAACCCCTCATTTCAGAAATACTGTTAACTGACAAATATGTCCAAATGAGATTACCTCCTGCTTAAGAGCTGTGCTTGACCACCAGATGGCAAGACAGAGCTGAAACAATTGGAAATGGGACTTTTAAAGACTAACAAATTTATTTTGCATTAGTACTATATTGTAGTATTGTATATTTATTTATTTTTTAATTTGTTAATTTTTAAAAGCGCAGCAAGAATCCTTGTTTGTTTTGGTGAACTAGACTAACATGGCTACCCCTCTGGAATTTGGAGATCAATTGATGAAGCAGTACACAAAAGCCTTGCTAAAAAAAAAAATAAAGGGATACAGATATATAAAATAAAATGTGAAAGTAAATGGCTTGTCTTCATCACCAAAATATGTCTCTGTAGGAAATAGTGTTTAGTTATGCCTTTATTACTTCACTGATCTAGTAGTAAGTTACTTATTTCTTTTTTTCTCTTAATAAAATCTTTTTCTGTTTTATCTTTTCCTTCTATTCATATGTAAAGTTTTTTCATAAGCAGTCTAGCACTGACTCCTTTCTGCTACATCTTTTCTGGTTCTTTTCCGTTCTTACATTGCCATTCCACTTTGGTGAGGGTAAGGAATCTTCATTCTTCAACACAATGTTTGGAAGTAAGAGTGTGTGTGTGTGTGTGTGTGTGTGTGTGTGTGTGTGTGTGTGTGTG